>VDFB02353493.1:356061098-356088103 GCA_007258455.2 Sequoia sempervirens
CTCAATCCATTGGTAAAATTAATGCTTGCCAGAGTTTATCAGGAACCAAGTCTTATTAAATACAAATGTCGCACTATTTAAAGATGAATATGAGTCATACTCAGGACAAATTTGATCCGATCCAAGTTCATTTGATGAAATATGATTAAAGATGAGTATGAGTCATGCCCTGAACAAATTTGGTCCAATTCAAGAAAAATTGGTAGAACAAAAATTCCTGATACTCTTTAAAGATGAGTCTGTTTCGTGCCTAGGACAAATTTGGTGATATCCAAGGGAATTTGGTGGAATACAAATGCCTGGCACTGATTCATGCCCAGAACAAATTTGGTTCAATCCAATAACATTTGGTGGAATACAAATGAAAGATGAATATGGTTAGTGCCCAGGACAAATTTGGTCCAATTCAAGAGCATTTGGTGGAATATAAATGCCTGGCACTCTTTAAAGATAAGTATGATTCATGCCCAGGACAAATTTGGTCCAATCCAAGGGCATTTGGTGGAATGCAAATGCCTGGACTCTGGACTCTTTAAAGATGAGTATGATTCAGACCCAAGACAAATTTGGTCCAATCCAAGGGAATTTAGTGGAATTCAAATCCTCAAAGAAAAATTAGAAAACCCAGTGGAAGTGAAGGCCTGTATTTCTTCTCCTTTCAGCTAAACCCCAGCAAGAAAGATGACCCTTGTACGCCTACCTTCTTCAGAAAAGGGAAAACTTCAAGAACAACTTCAGTCATTACTAATTCAAATTTACGCATTCACATTCTCAAGACGAAAACCCTATCAAATGTTGGGATCTTCGTAGTCTCCTTTATTGCATTCTCAAAATTTACTAAAAGTACTCTGTAAAATGTCGACCGATGCTTGACAGAATGGTAGAAAACGCAGTAACACACAGGTGGGTTATACACCACCCGCATTCCATAAGCCAGAAGTTTAATTGCTTTACTTTACAGCAAAAATATAACCACCTTCAGGAAGAAAATAAAACTTCTGGTTTGTATGTTTAAATTCTAAAGGAAATGTAATGTTGTTGTATAAATTATAATTATACCTGGTGCAGGGCAGTGAGACATGTAGAACACCCCGAATGGGTAGGCTTTCTGCAACTATCTTCTAGCGCTCGCACGGAAGGCGATGCGTTCACATGGTGCCGGGGGGCTGAGACATTGAAAGCCTGCGGGCAAGTGAGGGTGCTAATCTGGTGCAGCCTTATCCCGCAGAAACACAAGACAGGGTCGCAAGTGTCATTAGGCTGGGGAATGTGTATTCCCCGGCCACGCAGGGCGTTCTGGAAATTATCCACGCACTTGTGTGAATCATCAGGAAGAACAGGGGAATCCTCCGAAACGGGCAAGCGGAGGCTTCTGAGTGCTGTCTTCGCGTGAGCTGCATACAACCAAGCCGCTAGAACAGGGCAGCACTTGTTTCTGTTCAGCTCTTTGCAGGAACCCTTTATACTCCTAAACAGCTCCTCCGTTAGATCTAGCGGGCATGCCTCTATTTCTGACTGCACTGGTATTGCAGGTATCAAGTTGGCCGTGTTGGGAATAAGAGGCTGGAACGTCACACTGCTACTGCTATTTTCCGTGGCCAATACAGCATGCAGAAATACCAAGCGTATAATCAGAAATTCTATGACAGCCAAATAATTCTTTGGGCCTTCCATTGCTAGAAGGGGATTGTTTTGCTGTGGCCGTTTATGATAGTCAGTGCCCCTTTTGAAACCCTAACACTTAAGGACTATTTGCTTTAGCATATATATTCTCGGGACCAATGGCTTTTGACTGTGCAAACCTGCATTGTCTAAACCCTAGCGAGAAAGACAAGGACTAATCGGCACAAAAAGAAAAAGCTGTCGCTGATTGCTCTTGTCGCGTGGGTCTGCGCTGCTTTTTAGAGCATGGCCATTGACTGTAGAATAATGGGACGATTATCTGTTGGATTGTTAATGGATGGGAGATCGCGCAATCCAACATCCAGCATCCAGCATCCATTTTTTATGTAAAGCATTGCTAGTGCTTGCATGGATGTGTGACAATAATTAGTGGGGTGTGTACAATTTATGTCAGCGGCAGGGATGGGGCCTCTCCTCGGCTTTCGGGCTCTGCAAAAGAAATTTTTTAGGCAACCGACTGCTTTCGACTAACCAGGGGTTAAGATTACCCCGAGCTAATTCTGTTTGACCATTATTCTGTTTGACCATTTAACAATGAATTAGATTTAGAATTAAAAGAGTATTTAGCAATCCATTATTTTATAAGATTCGTGACAAATTTTATTCTATCCACACAAAATTACAAGATTATTTTCCTCAATTTCAATTCCAAACTAATCATAAATTACGATTTATGATCAAATTTCCCTAAAAGTAGCAGAATTTTGACAGATTAAGCGTATGTATTTGTTTCCTGTCACATACATATTAAGGTGTAAAGACCCTTCCTGGCCACATGTTATTCCCATTAGAATTCGGTCGCGTGCTTTATTTCACTTTCAGCGTGCATTAAGAAACTAAGTTGAGATTCCGCGCAGTTGCTTTTCTGTATTATGAGCATGCGCGCAGATTCAGCAAATTTATCTCGTTATCATTAGAATGACAGTTGCTCTTTCTTCGATGTGAATTTCAGCGGAAACAGCAGGTTAAATTCCCTTTGCAGTTCCCTTTTGGACTGCTAAGTATTTTAGTTTACTTGTAGTTCAACTTTGATCAATTAAAAAAAACATCAGGTTAAGTTCAACTCTACACAAAGTTTACCCTCAAAGTTATCGCACAGATTCCATTCCACCTGAAGATTAATATTCCATGGCTGATGTTCCGACTGTACCTATCTGACACGATCTTTACAAGTAAAATTACGACAGATTTCACCATATCTTCTCCGTAAACGAGATCCCAATTACTGTGGGCTAAATCAGGTTACCGTACCAAGCTTTTTCTGTCAAGTTTTTTTATTAATGGAAGTTAGGTATGTTATCAGTCGAGAGGTAGGCGGTAGCGACAATATTAATTTTTAATCCACCCCATCGCAGTTCTCTGCACATCGCTCACATGAACAATCATTGTCCCTTGATTGTTTCAGACCAGTAATGAATGCTTACTGTGTATCTCCATGACGAAAGCAAAGTTAATACATTTTCATTAAAGGAGCTCAAATTCCCAGACGTGTAAGGTGGAGATTCATTCCAGGGAGTTTGGGGTGCATTCTCCAGAGCTTCGAGTGCACGTACACTGTTCCGTACAAAAGAATTGACAGGAAATTTAAGCAATTGTAAGACATTTGCACAAATATAGATATTGAATTAATTTTTGTTTTCCCTTCTAATGTCACAATTGGTAGGTGCCCATTTATTAACTATTTTTTATTGTTCCAGTGTCACAACTGGTAGGTGCCCTTTTCTTAGTTTATTTTGTTTGATTGTAGTAAGTATTTAGTGGTTCTAGATTTATTCTTAGGTGATGAACAAACCAAAGTTTTTTAAAATTAAATATATAGTTGTATTGGTGAAAAATATTTTTTAATTATTTTGATATGATTGTCTTTGGGAATGCATAAAATGATTTATTTTTGCATGGAGGTTGACAATTATTTTGATTTTATATCTAAATATTTTTAAGAATCAACTTTGAGTCTTTATTTTATGCATTTGTTATCTTAGGTCAAACGGACAAGTAGATAAGTCATCCAATTCAATTTTGTGAATGCAAACATGATCTTAGAACTTGTAAATTCAATTTCAAACTATGTCTTCACCAACCCCTTTAACCAACCATTATGAGCCAACTGCCGCATCCCTTGTAGACACTAGACTTTATTTTGTGTTAATCGCCTATCGTCCCAATGTAATTTGGACGAAGGTGAAACCTTGAACTTATAACTATGATTGCACCCCTTATTTGGATGATCATAAGAACTTAATTATTAATATAATATATTTAAACATTTTAAATGGCCATTTGAAACAACTATTAAATAATTGATATATATGAATTTAATGGTGCTATTTGATTTTGGCATGAATATATCTATATGTTTATTGGTCTAACTAGGTAAGAACAATTTTGTGAGAATGTGGATGAGTTTTGCAAGTGCTCGGGGTGTAGCAAAAGGCGGAACTGGCAACCTATTCTAGGAAAGAACCTTAAACTCAATAGCGTAGTTTGTTTAGTTAGAAGTCGAGTCACTCCTATTACTCCACCCCAAACTAAGAGTTTATTTTCCATTAATAGTTAGGCTTGATCTATATAAGCTTATTTGCCTCATCGGTAGATTAATTAATCCCCTTAGTCTTTGTGAACATCCTTGAATCGAGTCATAAGGTGAATCAAGAGAAAATAATAATAAAATAATGTTGATTTATTTAGACCCCAAACCTTACTATTTGGAAATAAAAATAAAAATAAAATAATAAATAAAACATAAGAAAATAATCGAAAGTGAATGCAAATTAAAATAAGTAAAAATAAGAGAAGGTGATGAGAAATTAAATAATAAAGAATCTCACTTTACATTATGAGAGGAAGGAGTCATGATTTTTTGGAGGAAGGGAAAATTCAACTCTTCACACCATAAATAGCCAACAACCCTCATTTATGAGGAAAGGGGTGTAGGTTTGAAGGAGGAAGTCATGCCATTAAAACAATATGGCAATCGTGTCGTGGAAGGCTTCAAAGGTCAAAGAGTGTGCAAAAAAATCAAGGAAGAAGTTGCTTTAAAACCCCACGACCCCTTACCTGCAGCTCACGAAGTGTTTGCATGAAATCGGCGAGAGAAGTAAGGTGTGGCAAGAGTATACCTGGTGTGGTGAGTTTGGGCATTGGAAGGAAGAGCTAGAAAGGCATAGGAGTAAGAAAGAATCACCCCATTGAGCCCTCAAAAGTTGCAGTGCCACAACTCGGTTTTTCCTAAGTCACTAACTTTGTCATTTTTGTAGTATGCATTCATATAAATCTCATAAATGTTGGAACGTGTTAGGGGTTAGGTATTGTGGAAATAGTTAGGGTGCAAGAAAAATTGCATTCAGATTCTTCATTAAAATAAATTATTGTGCTCCTATTTACCCTCACTATAACAACACCTGAGTATGCTTGGATGGGTATTGTGTTTTTAGAATTTTATTGATAACTTGCATCCTTAGATAGGTGTTGAAATTGATTATAAGGGATTCACTTGTTTAGATGGTCAAAAGAAAAACAAAAATAATAAATAATATTAATAAAACCAAGAAACCTGCTCATTCCAACTAGCACTAATACAAACATAAATGTATATCATAACCTCCATGATTTAGCACACGATAGGTAGGTAGTCCAATATTAAAGGAGAATCACCATACTATGTTTTCAAGTATTGGGATTGTTTGCATAGCCAGGAAGCATTGAGATATCTAAAACCACACCATCTCTTCCCTATTAATCTATTAATAGCAACAAACATATATTTTCATTGACTACCCTATGTCACCAACAACAATAGGCCCATTAAAAGTAATCTACAGTTGCAAAATGCCTTCATTTTGGACCTCAACTATATGAATCAACCTACTGTTCATTTTTATTGATCTGCTTATGGGTCGGGTGTAGGTATGTCTATAATATTCATTGTCTAGACCATTAAGGCTACTAAAACAAGAGAGAGGGAGAAACTTCAAATTAGACTTGATCCTCTGTTAAGGTTAAAAATTATAAATCTGCCACTAACAAAAAGGGTGATATGATGACATTTAACATTCATTGGAAATGTTGTTGCCTCTAAAAGATAGTTGTCAGAACTAGATGAGGGGTGGAGAAAACAAGAATTTAGCTTCAGAGATCAGACCTATAATTAATTAAACACAACCTTGGATGCCCAAATTTAATATTTCTTGCTCTAGTAAAGGGTCTAAGGGTAGAAATTATTGGCCTAAATGTGTCTACAAATAATTAGTCACCTAAATCCATTGATTAATTCCTACCATAGTGTCATAGAGATGCAATGGGAGTTATTAGAACACCCGTAGGACCAAGCTAGAGAAGACCCAAGTGTGAACCTCTAAGATTTTGAGCAATGACATGCAGTCATTGGATCGTGCCAATGACCAATGTCTAGGCTACTGCTAGGGACTAACTAGCACTCACCTAGATCACAGAGGTGAAGTTTGTTGTGGGCTACCCTAGTTATAAATGATACGGGAATGGTTACATGGGTAGGGACCCATCCATGTGGATAACGATAATTTGAGGTATATGTTGTATTGAGGGGGTTCACTAGCAGTCATTGAGTGCGTGAAAGTGATCGATGCTAGTGCTCCTCAGGATTGTGAAGAAGATATTTGATATTATCACTAAGGTAACAAGGTGGTAATTGTTAGAAGCTACTTCTTCCGGGGTGGATAAACTCATCGTCGGTGGCCTATAGGTGATTGAAGTCAAAATCCACCAGGTTTGCTAGGTTCACTACTTGGGAATTCTTTATGACCCTTGGGAGGGAGGATGGACCCACAGTGTAGTATGGGATGCATTAAATCATCTACCTAGTTGACCAATGTCCTTAACCCATACCACCACCCCACTTAGTGTAGAAGACTAAGGAATGAATGGGACCCTCGGTGTAGTGTGCAATGCATTGTCATTCCTTTCTATGTGATGCTCTAAATGGGATAGTGGTGAGTCTCCCTCGTATTTACCTACCTATCATGCCCTCACCTTTGTACTAATCCCATTGTGATGAGGTTGGACCCAAAGTGTAGTATGGGATGCATCGAAGCCTCTTCATAGCTAATCTTTGACCTTATTAGTCACCTTTCATGCCCTCAACCAAAAAAATTGCAGGTTTGTCCCAAAATAGCTTGTTGGGTCCACTTGGTTGGGGTGAACTAGGTCGTGATTCACATGGTTGGGTTTGTTGAACCCCATGAGGAAGCTTGAAATCCATGTCAATTATGCATTCTGGCATCTGCTCATGCCAAGTAAGCTAAAACAAGATTCTTCCTTTGGTATTTGGTTTTTAGAAATCTTAATTGTGTAATATTAGCTAGAATTGTTGCTAATGATTGTGGATATTGTGATGCTTATATGTGAAATTCTATTGCATAAATTTTTTTATCTCATGGCTAGGTTTTTATATCGGTATCAAAGGACCCAGGTTCAAACTTTGGACCTTGGCACCCATATATTTCATTTTTAATAAAAATCTTCTTGAATTTTACAATCATGGGCTGTGGAAGGAAGGGCCAACGTAGAGTCCCCAAGAAAAACCAAGGGAAATCAAAACCATTACCTAAACCCAAGGAACCTGAGAAGATTGTACCTCTAATTGAAATCGAGACAATATCCAACATAGAGACCTTGGCCTCCACTCTTAAGCAAATGAAGGTCAAACAGGAAAAAGACAAAGCAAGCCCCTCTCAAGTTAAGAAATCGACAATAAAGACCAAACCATCTGTTGTCAAAGATTTTCCCTTTGGACGTGGGAATTATGCCCCATCGTTGACTAAGGAGGTCATAGCGAAATATGATTGAGTACACTCCAAGGTGAAAGTAAGAAAGGAACCCTTCGAGGAGGAAGATCCCACTGAAGATTAGAACAATGTAGACAAGGAGGAAAACTATGTACTTATGTAATCACGATGGTTAATGTACTAACTAAATAACATCTTGTTATTATGTGTATAAGTAGGAAATATGAATGTAAATATCTATATATATATATATATATGGATCTATAAGTGATATAAGTTTTATGCCCTTACTATGTGACATGTGAAAGATTGCTTATGTATGAATGATGATTAACTAGTTGATCAAAATTCCTTTATTGCATTCCCAATAGTTTTGAAATGAATCTTTCCTTAAACAAATTCATGGTATGGGAATTGACTATTAAAAAGCACTAAAATGACACCTTGTTATTTTAACCAGAAAAATTGAACATACCCACTATGAGGAGGATGTTTAGGTGGGGAGCAAATGTGAGTCTATTTGAGATCTTGTGTGCTAGCAGAGATGTAACCCCTCCACCAACAAGGTTGCCAGAGGAATTTTAGGCTGAATTGAATGCACTTAGAGCCAAAATAGATTCTCAAGAGCTGCAAATAATGGAATTAACAAGGAAAAGGGAACAAGGAACAAACCATAACACTAGTTTGGGCACTGAAGAACGGGTAATGGAGGAAGAACCCTTGAATTCCAACCATGGAAATAACTCTTGTATACCAGTTCATGGTCTGTCACCTATGGATCGACACGAGTATGAAAGAAAGTACCCCTTAATCTGAGAATTGAAGAAAATCCAACCACCAAAGTATGATGGGATAGGTGGTGGAGATGTTGCAGAGGCTTGACTGATTGGTATGAACAAGTATTTTGGGTTGATTGATATGGATACCAATACTAAAGCTAGATTGGAAATATATCACTTGGAAGGAGAAGCTTCTCTATAGTGGGACCATCTCTTGGCCATAAAATGGTATGATTTAAATGATCTAACATGAGAAAAATTTGAGAGGAAATTTCACGAGTACTTGTTTGCTCGGCATCAAGATCATAAAATGACAAAGTTTCACTCATTACATCAAGGAACCATCAAAGTGAGTGAGTACAAAGCCAAATTTATGATCATGTTGTGATATGTGCATTACTTGAAGGAGGAGGAAGATAGAGTGAATAAGTTCATCCTTGGTTTGAAAAAAAGCTTGATGCACACCACTAAGCTCGCTCGACCTAAGAATTTGAGCTAGACAATATAAGTAGCTACCATCATTGAAGAAAAGTGAAGAAGTAAGTAGGAAAGGAGACAAAAGTCCTCCACCTTTACTCGCAATGATAAAAAGGAATATAAGAAGGGTCTACGAGTGGAACAAAACCTAGGAAAATTCAAAAGGAGCCAAGTATAAAATCAAAATTCCAAGGTAGCACCCTATAAGAATAGACAGGAAAGGTGGAAAAAGCCATCAAAGCTGGAAACCCCCGCAAGCTCCTATAAAGATTGGGGAAGGAAGGAGATGGAAAACCAAGAAGGATGTTGGGTATGCAAAGGAAACCACTTCAAGAGAGATTTCCCCAGGAGGATAGATCAAAACACTAAGTCAACCGCCAAGATTTATGTAGCCATGGACAAGTAGGAGGCCAATAACCAAGCTTCTTTGATAAAGCTTTCAAGTACTTTTTATGGGCAACCTATCACTATCTTGGCTGATTTAGGAGCAACTCATAGCTTTATATCTCCTAATGTATAGATTAAATGTAATGTTAGCCTTAATTTCCTAAGTCGAGAGGAGATGGAGATAGAGTTTGGGTTTGGTAAGACTCAAAGGGAAAAAATTTGTTTAAAGGAAACCAAACTTGACATAGGAGGTATATGGACTAGAGTTTAAATTTATTAGTTACCCAATTAGGATCTCATGATGTGATACTAGGGATGGACTGGTTCAAGGAGCACAGGGCCACTTTTGATTATTACCACAAATAAATTAAGTGTAGAGATGGTCATGGGAAACTAGTGGGATTTTGAAAATTAATCAATTCATCAAGAATTTCATAACCCCCTTTCAGTTTTAGACCTTTATCAATTTGCTCCTTTTCCTTTTCAAGTTCCCTTTTTAAAGTAACAATTTATTCTCAAGTTTTGAGCATTCAATAGTTTTACCTAGAAGCTTAGTATTCAAATAGTCTTCAATCCTTTTATCTTCCTCGATCTTAACTTTCAAGTCAGAGATCACAACTTTTGCTTCCTTGAATTTATTTTCTTCTCCTTTTGATTCTTTTTCCTTTGCTTTGAATTTTTCAATTGTCTCTTTTTATTTTTTCCAATATACATTCATATTTGATATTTTGCAACCTTGCTTCATCCAGATCCTCAAGAGCAGAATTGAGTTCACCTTCAAAGTCAACTTCACATTATTTTGGATTGATATCCTAACCTTCAAGTTCCATTGATTTTGATTTTGTGATGAACATATATCATTGATCTTTGCCACAAACCCCATGTGTTCAAGTGCATGATCTACCTTAGCTGTTAGGCTTATTCAAGGAACTTGGCTCTAATACCAATTGTTGAATACAAAGAAACGCTGAGACAGGGGTGAATCAACATATATTAAAATTAAGGCATTCCCATTTGTAGATAACACATCACATCACATGAACTAAAATAATAGTAGAAAGGAAAACATGCACCACACCATAACACCAATATTTTTATGTGGAAAACCCAATGAGGGAAAACCACGATGAGAGTTAACTCAATATAAAAACTCACTGCTTAAAAGGTTTTATAATGTAGTTTATGGCTCGCTGCCTATAGAATTGCACACACTAAAGTAGAGACAACTTCAAGGGAAAGATATAGAGGACCTAATGGGACTCATTGTCTTAAAGTAGGGTACATGAAAATTATGATAAGAAAACTAAGACTTGAACTGTTGTAGATGAGGCATCTAACTTATGCTAACATTGCAGTTCCTTTTTCACACATTTTCACCTTCATACAAATTTCACACACTTCATGTTTAACATTCTGCTCAATCCTCATCCAACTCACACATCTCACTTCAAAAATTATTTTTACTTCTATAAACATCCTTTGTGTTGACAATACACAACTTCTAATTAGGTCGACTCTAAGATGACCCTTAGACGTAACAAATGATATTACATAGGTTGGCTCCAAAACATATTTGGTTATGGATCAAAACATGCTATGTTGAGGCCTTAGAGCATTACCACACATTCTCCAAAATAATATTAATTGATTAGGATCAACCACAAATGAAGAAAACAAGTCATGTTGGCCCAAATAGTACAAGTGCTAACAACACTATTATTGCTTGACTTCACACCACTAGGGAGATACCAAAAGCACCATGTGAATCAAGATATGAACATTGAAGGTAATCCATAATATCCTTGCAACCTCTTCTAGAAGATTTGATCATTAAATGTTGGTGCAACTAAAGAAGCTTACTGGAAATACAAAAACAAAGCATTTTGGATCAACTATAACACAATTAATTGAAGATTAAGCTTGTGGATCTTTAACACACTTGATATTGTTAAATAATATGTATTGATCACTATTGATCATGTACTCAAAGCCACAAGACCAATCCTACATCTCTGAAGGAATGCAGAGCATTCCAACCAACCTTTATCATTGCATTGCACTGTTAGGACAAAAACTAAAACACTATCAACTATAACTTTGACTATGAAAAGTGTGAAGACTTGATTTTCTGGATATAATATCTTCATAGCATGGCCAACATTTCATTTGAACTGCAAGAGATAATTTTGCATAGTGGATGGATGTAGACCAAAAATTCATGCTATTGCCTTAGGGTATACACAGTTAATGCCTTAGCCACACTTCTTCAACGTGTGGTACATGAACCCAGAATGATATCAAGGTAGACATATTGTAGACACATTAGAACATGAGTATCATCCTTGGCATCATACTTAGATCACCATTCTTCCTTATACTGCCTTGTAGGCATGCCTCAACTCATATCCACTTATGCAACAACTAACTCTAGAGTATGTACATACTTCAATAACACATGTCTTGACATTAATGACAATCCAAATAGGATTGACATCAATGAAAACACTTATTGCCAACAAGATACAAATATCAATTTGTGACTAAAATATGAGCCAAAATAAGCAGTCTAGGGCACAATACACCTTAGATTGGCTTGATTTTTATCTAAAAATTCAAATTATGAGACACTAGTGATAAGTTTCAAAGGCCTGAGACTAGGTTGATTCAGATTTGACATTAAAATTATTATTATTTTCCCCAATTTTAATATGAAATGTGACCTTATGTAATGAACTAGGGTTTTCAAATTTTGCAATAATGATGTTCTTTTTAACCTAATTATGCGATATATCAAAAAAATTATGTAGTTCTTCTATAGATTTAATGCTTTTCAAAACTGAAAAATGAACAAATTTCCCAATAATTGCACAAAATCAAGTAAAATGACACTTTTCCTTTCAAATATAAAACACACTTTTTTGTAAGAAAAATAATACATATGATTTTTAATATTTTTGAAATGTCCACTAAATGTTTCAGATCTAAAAAATGCTTAGTGCAAATCAAAAGGTTCATTTAATATTTCAAAGGTCGGGTTCACCAAAATGTTTTGTTGAAAAAGAGATCCTAGGGCTAGTGTATAACTTCACCAAGATCAATCCTTTTCAATAAACATTCGAAGCCAAATCGAAAAGAATATAAGATAGACTTGCAACTTGATAGGTGAGTTAATCTACCTTGGATCTGGTTCTCTATATTTCCTTTGAGTCTATTTTTTATTTTTCATGGAATAGTTTTAATAATTTGTTGAGAAGGATGAAGTAGGAGTGGTGGCCAAGCCAATAGATGCATGATGAAATTTACACATTTTATTTTTACAATATCTATGAGTGACACATAGATCAACAAAATTGTTTTATTTCTAAAATACTAACTTATCAATAGTAGAAAGAAAAATAAGTTTCCTTAAACACATATTAGATATCAATGTTGGGGATATGGTTTAATGAATATTAGCCAAAATGGATTAAAATAAAAGGTTTAAAAATCACTAACTCTCTTAGTAGGTCCTTGATTAAATGATGGATGAGATAATGAAATTAACTTCCAAATAAATTTGAACTTGGAAATGTCTTACAAAGGCTTTGGCTAACATACAAAAATATCAAATATAACCACGAGGTGATGAATAATACCACTCAAAAGAATTATTTTTAAGTGTGTATAGGGAAATATTTTGATCATAATACAATTTGGTGGAATCTAGTTGTTGGAGATGGTGTAGGTTTGTTGGAGTCACGCAAGTTGGTGCAGTCCTAGGGTTTCGACCTCAAATATGTTTAGAGCAAGTGAGTTTCAAGAGAAATGCTTATATATAAAAATATATGAGAATTTAGCTAAAATATATTCAGTTGAATAGTTTTGGCCAAAAAAATTCAATCAAGCCACAAAGGCTCCACATTGGAGCTATGTGGTTTTGGTCAAAACTTCTTTGCTCGAATATGTTTAGGCTGAAATAATTTTTCTAGTAATTATTTTGTTGGCCAAAAGTATGACACATGTTTGTGTTTTTACCTAAGAAATTCATCATCTTCCAGAAATAGCTACTTGGTATTCATCTATGAAACATATAATCCTTGTTTATGGAGTCTCATGTTATAGATTTGGAAGATTCTATTGAGTGCATTCATCTCCTCTTTCATGGAAAACCCATAATTATTGTCATATCATCATCATTACCTTTAGAGCTTGTTTTACATCACTCTTCATAATATTTTTGACTAACATAATCTCTTTCCAACATGTGGATATTTAAGAATTTTTCATAGACACACATCATTTGGATTTGGATTCCCTATTCATGTGGCTAATGGGAATGAATTCTCCAATCACTAGTAGATCTATTTCTTCCTAAGGGGGAATTTTGTTCGAGTAGGTAGTGGATCATGTTCTATCTTCAGGATTCCATCATTGAAACATGAGCTACTTATCTATGGGGGGATTCATATTCTTGTATTTTCTCTCCTATTGAGGGTACATCTATTATAATTATGTGACATAAGTAGTCCTTGAGGGGGTCATAATGTGTCCTTCTTTCACTAGTATGCATTTATTTCATTTTCTCTTTTGGAGAGGAATATTTTCCCATGAGGTTTTCTCATTTTCTCTTGTTATGAGAGATTTATCTATTTATACATGGGTACCTCATCAAGTCTTGTAGTTAAGACCCATCCATGCATCCATAATTAGGTTTTCAACTTCTCCTTAAGTTGTACTTAAAAGAGGTGTTAGAGTAAAACATGTATATCACCTAATTAATCAATTAGGTCCCCTTTTACTTTATTAAAATTAACCTAAAATTAGGAGTGCTTTTATATTTTTATGTAATGCTTTTTGTCTCATAGCATAGGATGAGGACACTTGTCATGGTATAATTTAATCCTCACCTAGAGTCTCATAGATTTTTCCTTTTTCCTTTAATAAAGATTCATTATAGCAATTGTAATTATCTAATCAAATGTACTAATCCATAATATAGAAGCTCAATCATGAAGCCCTTTTTGGATCAAATCATTTTTCAAGGTTGCATAGCATAATTAATAATTTTTTCTCTCTTCATGTGGCAGGTGTTTTGGTTCTAGGTGATTTTTGGGAGCTATGGGCTTCAAAAATCAATTTCAACGTCCCCTTCTATTTGAACCAATTTTTCCCCATATTGCTTTAAAACATGTTCAAGTCATATATGAGAGCTTAAGCTTGGACTTCATTGTTTGATCAAAATTTTGTTTCTTCTTGACCCTATGTGTATTTTATTTCCCTTCTCATTATGGCTAATGCATCTAGCACAAAATGGTCTTAGATTACCTCTTACAATCGCATCAATATTTATTTTTATTCATATAGTGGTAAAAGGGGACCGTCTAATGTTCTTTTGAAGATAGAGGTAGAATTCAAACTATCAACCACTTGAACAAGGGTTGTTTATCACAATATTAATTTCCAATAGCAACATACTTTCAATTTAAAGGATTGGTATGTCTACTATTTTCATAGATAGAATATCTTGTTAAATTTAAAAGGCCTCTAGATAATTCAATATCATTCAAGATATCCTGAATGAAAGGCTCAATAGTTGAAATTGAAACTTGATCTATGTGGTTAATACCATTGTTGAAGACCCATCTTAGTAGCACATTTATGTCTTAAAATTTTGAAATAAACTCATAAAATTAAAGGTCATTATCAATTCAATAAATTTAGACATCACCCAAATAACCAAGTGTCTATTCCTATGATACCAACCCCCCTCCATATGCACATCCTCATTTTCAATATCCCTTGTTTTGACACAAGTTGGAGAAATACTTCTAAAGATTAAGGAATTCAATTTTAAACATAGAAAATTTTATATTCCTAGAAATACCTAAGCCCTTCTCAACAAATTTGATGTCCAACCATTATGTGGGCATTTTTCACATTTAGTGTATATTATATGTAGACAAACATTCTTGAAGCATATTTTCAAATAGTTAGTGTGCCTAGTTTGTGCTCTTCCATAATAGCTGCAACAACTCAAGGTTGATACTCCATATCCTTCACGCTTTGATCTATTCATCATATTTTCCTAAAATTTTATTAGTTTGTTTAAACAAATACATTTCATACATGTATCCTATACTCATCACTTTCCATGAGATTGTATCTCTTTCAGGTATTTTATCAAACTACTAAAATTTTATCCTTGTTTACACATTTTGCAAGTATTTTTGCTCGTGTAGTTGCAACTATAACATCTAATAAATCTTATCTCCTTTACAGACTTTGATGAATATTCATGCTTTATTTTATGACTCCCATTTTGACACAAACCACAATAAAGATTGTACAATTCAATTTTACAATTACCAAGAACTTTTTAATATATCATTATGTATATAAGAACTTTGATTTTGATCTAAATAAAAAAGACATTAACAAAAATTATGAATTTTAACTTTATATCTATTAAATAATTTTTTTGTATTTGTATTTTTTTTTATAGATAAATATTTGAATTTTTTAATGAAATAATGGGTGCCCATACACTATTATAAAACTCATGATGTGTGCTAGTAGGGTAAAAGCTATGAAAGGCATGGAATTTGTCTTTACACCTACTGGTTAAATATGTTTAAATTTTTTATAAGCTTGTTCAATGGTCCCTTTTATCCTTATCCTATGTGGGGTTTTTAGGAAACATATGCATGTTTGAATGAAAAAATGTTGAGGCAAAGGAAAAGTAGTAATATTGAAATACGTTGCTTTTGCCGTAAGTTTGTAAGTTTTGTGGGGTTTTGGGGTTCCATTAGATATTTGCAATTTCTTTGTTATCGTGCAGGACACCCTTAGAAACCTTTTTAACAGAATTTTGAGATTTCGAGGCCTAGGGCTATGATTGTATGTTTCCACGTAAAAGTGTTGTCTACCTTTAAAAACTTGACTATACCAATTTTGGCCAAAAGTGTTCTTAATTTCTGAAGCTTTAGGTCGTAATAATTTTGAGATTTCGAGACTCAATATTTTTTATTTTTAATGTGAATGTGTAAAATGAATTCAAAAAGGTCTTTTTTATTTTTTATTTTTAATTTCAAAATTATATAATCATTTAGTTATTTGATATGGGAGCATGGATAGTATGTTGAAATTTATTTGGTTGAGAGTCAAGGATTTAGGGGTATAAAGATGCTTAGGATATGATCACAATCTCATCTCTTATGGTGTTTGGGTCTTGCACTCAACAATACTTGATCCTTGGTGGGATCATTTAAAACCATTCAACTTTACTAACAGACCAAGGATCCATTGGCATTCTCATTTTTTTAAGATCATTCTTGCTTCTTGATTCTTTATTTGCACTTGTAGATTACTTATCACTTACGATATCAGGGTCTTACACTTAACAATACTTGATAATGAGCTCATTGAGAACCATTCAACTTTACTAATAGACCAAAAATCCAGTGACATTGTCAATTTTTTAAAATGTCATACTTGTTGCAAGGTGTGTGCCCTTGGTCTCCTTGTGTTATGCAACGCAGTTCTCGGGTTTGTGACATGGCTTAACCACCTCCCGTGGATATATAACTCTAGTAGTTGTATTAGACATTAACAAGTCGATCTTTTGATACAACGACAACCATCTTTGCAACAATACTTAGGGGAGAGGGGCCCATAGTGGAGCGGGCTTCAATAGTGGTGATAGAAGTAGTCCTCACTGGGCCTCATAATGGAGTATCTTAATATCCAATTGCAAAACACTTTTTATCCATAAAGTACACAAACTAACAAATCATGTGATGCCACATCGGCGTACCAATAAAACATGACTTAGTGCACCATTATCGGTCTCACTTTTTTTTTGAGCATTTTTTAATACCTTAACAAAACGCATGCTGATGTGGCATCATATTTGATGATGTGACCCTAAAATTAAATTTTTTAAGCACGTGAGTTGCCAATCCCCCCTACTACCCCCTACTGTTGACTCCTTATTTGCACTAGAACGCTACCCCTCCAGCATTCACAGAATTTCACACTTACAAATAGAATCAAAATTTTGTTTCTCTATGTGCAGTTTTTATAGGCCTTTTCGTTAGTCCTTTGACTGATTGTAAGACTTGTTTCTATCTTGTTAAGTGCAAGCTGTTCTGGAACTTGCTATTTTGCTTTGGAACTTGCTATTTTGCTTTGGTAAGGGGGCCTAAGAAAAGGCTGTCTGGAGCAGGAATTAAGCTCCTGACCCTACTTAGACCCATACGACTCCCTTTTTCAAGGAGTAATTACCTTGAAAGCACACCAACAGTCATAAAATTTGCCACTCGCCATGATAGCTGCCTTCCTTAGTGGACATGTTCAAGGATTGGTAACGCTGCAAGATGAATGGGTGACAGGAATTAATGAATTAACTAAGCCACTCTGTAGTGAATTCATAAGTCTGGATAGTTTTGATAGATATAGGCAAGGGAAATAGTTGTAGAGAAAGTTGATGAGAGAAATACTAAACAGAGATAAAGTGCCGCCACCAAAGAAAAGAAATCCACAACCTCACATTGAGAGCCCCAACAAGGAATAATCCCGTCTACCTTGCATGGCAGAGGGCAGTCCCGTCTACCTTGCCGCTGTCATGGAATACTTCGCTGCTGAGGTATTTTCACAGGCTTTCTTGCTTTATGCAAATGGTTTCTGCAGCAGACAAAAGACATGGCGTCCTCACGATGCAGTCGATCCAACATATTTCCATCCAGATCACTTTTATTTGCCAGCGTATTGCCCGCCTGTGCCGAAATGGGAGCTTTGGAACAGGGTATGGACGTCCATCAAATTATAATGGAAGGGCGATTATCATCAGATGACACAGTTGGAAATGTTCTCGTAGAAGTGCATGCAAAATGTGGAAGCATAGACAAGGCGCATGAACCGTTTGACCGGATGCCTCAATGAAATCTAGTCTCATGGAGTGTTATGATTGCAGGATATGCACAAAATTCATTTGTTGAAAAGGATTTACAAACTTTCAACCGAATGCGATTGGCCGGTGTAAATCCACACTCCGCAACCTTTGCCAGCATCCTCCCAGCCTGTGCGAAAATGGGAGTTTTGGAACAGGGTATGGGCATCAACCAAGGTAGAGGAGTTTTGTCAGATGTTGTTGGAACTGCCCTGGTAGACATGTATGAAAAATGTGTAAGCTTAGACAAGGCACGTGAACTGTTTGACAGGATGGCTCTAAGAATTGTTTGATAGAATGCCATGATTGCAAGATATGCAAAATGTGGGAGCATAGACAAGGCAAGTGAACTGTTTGACAGAATGCCTCAAAGAAATATGTTCTCATGGAATGCCCTGATTGCAGAATATTAACAAAATGGATTGAGGATCTCTTCTTAGGTTCACGCCAGAATGCCAAAAATTCCAACGATTAGTTGTAAAAACTCACCAAATTTTTGAGAATCTTAAATATCTATAATTTTTTTATCCAACACTATGAATCTAGTCTCAATGTCAGAATAATATCAATCAAAGCAAACCCATAGCATTTAAATCCATCAAGAGGAAGTGTACTCACACTTACAAGAGTAATGCTATCAACAATTACTTTCATGCCTATCGTGCTATTATTCCAAATGTAATATTGTCTCATGGCCTTGGTAAGTTCCTTGTCACTAATGAGGGTATAGATATTACACAAAAACATGGAAGAGATGTCAATTTTGACATTGGGTCAAATAAATCATTCGATGAGATCCATACCAAACATTTCTAAAATGACAACCAAGATATCACAACCCTGGAAGAAGAAATTTTTTCTAAATCTAACTTCATTGATCTCCACAAGGATGGCGATCTACTATAATTCACAACCAAAGTGAATGAGCAACTCCATTGTGACTTTTTTAGTATCACAAAAATCCTAGAAAGGAGAGAGATTGAAATAAATAATTATCATATAGTAAATGAGTGAGAAGCATCTAACAAAAATTAATGAGGCGAAAACCCTCTTGAACTAAACCAAATTTGTGGGAAGTATCACTCCAACATAGGAATTGATTGGTACATGACACCAAGGAATGCTCATAGAAGGTGGAATGATTGTACCAACATCAAGATTAAATGTGATATTGGTCCCATAGATCACTAAGGCTAGGGCAACCATTTATAGCAATGCATGACAATTAAAGATTTTAAACTAACTAGTATAACACAAACTTCATTCAAAGTGATGTTTAGTCTCCAATTAATAGAGAAGCTTTTTTATATGCATAGAATGATTGCCATGAAATTGCCCTTGATTATTATCATGTCGGTGTTGCACGATTTAAACAATAAGAAACCAAGCAAATGGGCTTTAACTTCTACTTCATTCTAAGATCAATTCCCTTAAATTATCATAGAAGCCAATTTTTATAGGATTTTCATGAGGAACCTCCAATTACTTCATCATATGATTTTCTAATATTAAGCTTGATTAGATCATGCTCTTTTATTTGTGTTGGAAATTGGGTGATTGCTTTCATGTCTAGTGTTGATATCTTCAATGATGAATCTTTCCAAGATTGAGTGATTGCTTTCATGTCTAGTGTTTGAGTTCACTTACAAGGAATCCAAATTGATCTCTTCCTTAGTGAAAGGTATCATTAAGATTTGACTATCTTCACTTGTGATAATAAATGAAATAAACTATAAAAAGTCTATTTGCTCCTACAAGCTTTTAATCCTCCTCATCTCCAAGTAGTTCACTAAAAAGAAGATCGATTCAACTTTAATGAGTTTAGGATTGAAATGATATATTCTCCTCTATAAGGCTTGATAGAAGTGATTTTTGTAGCTTCTTCTTTCCCTAGTTAATTTGTGAAAATGTTTTATGTTCTTTTTGAACCTTTAATTAGCTAAATTTCTCATGATTGTTGCCTCTAGATTTTATTTTCTTTGCTTGTACATCTATTAGTTTTGAGAGATATATTTCCTTCATGAATTGATTTGAGTTCATCCCTCTAACTATGATTAATTCATTGAGAGTGTTTACTTTCATTTCAATAATTTCTTTCTCAATAGAATATTCTTGAAACTATTGTTCCAATTTTTGTGGATCTTTTAGGACTACAAGTTTTTTCTAGAGCATACATCTTGGTGCTTCTTACTTTTAGAAGTTCACTTCCCCAATGTTTAACAAAATCTATGAAGGACTGATCTAAAAACTATATATTTTTAAAGATGAAGGTGCATTGGGGGGTTTATATTATCTTCCATGACTTGTAAATTCAACAAAAAGTGATCTAAACCCAAGCATATGACTATTTCATATTTTATGGTATCATTATACTCAAGTCATTTGGGAAAGATAAAAAAATATATCCAATCTCTTTACTATTTTTCTTTAACTTGGCCATTTGTTTGTCCATGAGAATGTTTCATTCTAGGTGTTAAATTCTAAGAGTGTATTCATCTAGATAAAGGAACTAAAATCAATTTGTGACTAATTGGTCCTTGTTATACCTCCTTGTTTGTTATTTTAGGTTAACATTGTAGTAAAATATTCACTTGCCATGTATAATTAATTTATGATACATGATAAATTATCTCCCATAGTTATCTCCTAAGAGTGGGGAAATTAAGTCCATATATGGTGAAAATAAAAAAACTTATAGTTTGGAGATAATGATAGTTAATTAAAAGAGTTTCCAATTGGTTATTTGGTTTACCCTACCTATTTTGATAAAATTTTGAAACCACTAGAGGCACCTTTTGCTTTGATAGATGAGGTGTTCATTCATGCTAATGTTGTGATAGCTTATTTTCCTCTTTATAATTGATTTTAGTTTTCATAAAAGGATGATGTCTAGTTTCTATATATCTAATAAATGCTTTACTAAGTGGTTTTTTGATAGTCATGTGGTCAAATTTGGGTCCAATGAAGGAATATTCAACCATCTAGATTAACATCAAAATACACACAGCACAAAGATCTCATAAAAAAAAATCTTATTTATTAAAGTTTACATGATTATCACCATGACTACAACTTCTCACTTCTTTCTAATGGGCTCTCTTACATGCTAGGTCATATCCATTTCATTACACTTACTATGACCATTCAAACATATATTACACTAAATATAGCCTCATAAACACTAGTCTAATTACATCCACTATGTTGTACATTATTATTTCCCTTTGGAATGCACTCCACTTCATACTCCTTGTTCTCTACTCACGATCTTTATCTAAGACCTTATAGTCTCACCCTGCTTATGCTTTACTTCTCAACTTCTTTCATTGCCTCTTCATGCCATACCTTTCTTTGATCCAAAACTCAATATATATAGCATCCACATTTTTTTCTAATGATCTGTGTTGGCCATATGATGGAACAAATTCGAATACCACATATAACATGTCATCAACTATAAATGAAATAATTATAAATTTAAATGGTTAAATAGTAGATAAACATCCTCATGGTGCTCAACACTCATTGTCAATGGTTCAATACATCTTTACAAAAATTCTTTTATTGGTGTAAACTCTAAATAACGCGCCACACATGAAAATAATCCTAATTGTTCAGAACTATCCAATTGATAGACACTCTTGTACCAATTTACTATCGTTTTCTCATCTAATTATTGATAGACATTAACATGAAACTCAAAAATAAAAAATTTGACTAATCCCAAAACTTTGAAAGCCAATTTCAAGTTATAACTAAATACAATAAATTTATTCATCACAAACTACTATCTACAAACTAATAGAGAAATAACTAACTAAAATAAACCACTTTTCTAGAATGGTGCAAGATTACCACACTACCTAGGGATGTCCTACATCACACACTTGGAGTTAATAAAAAAAAATGAGCCTCATTTTCTAATACAAGCTACCCCTACCTAGGAATTCCAACTTGCTACTTCATCAACTCATTCTTTCCACATCTTGTAGTAGTATTTGACATTTGATTCTATCAATCATCTTCTATATTATTTTTCTTTTTCTTTTATCTCATCACAATCTCCTTTATCCCTCACATCTATTAGACTTCATTTTGGTTGCACATACGAGCATATTATTACATTCTTTACTATTGCATATTCTTCAATAAAACTCATTATCACGTTATTAAGTACCATGTCCTTTGGTTGAGACTTCTATCCTCACATTCCCAAGTTATCTATAGTACTTATTTTGCATTTGTATTATTTTTTGGTCATCCAACAATACTACATATTGCTGGAATCAATGCATATCACTCCTTTCCAACACACACCCTTGCAAATCACTATAAAATTATCCCTCACTTACCCTTAGGGACATCAACTCATGCCTTTAGATATATTTTTGTGTGGTTTATAGTTTATCCCTCTCATCATACACCTACACCATACATGACACAAATCCATCAATGTAATGTTACATAAACCCTCATCATAATATGCTCATGTGTTGAACCTCACCAAACACTTTTCTTCCATAATAACGTATCTCACTACTACAACCATCCAATCTTATATGGGTTTGACTGCTTCATCCACCTTAGCCCAAAATTTTCTACCATTTCTATAGACATCAAATTATCTGTACTCACTCTTCTTCCATTCTACCTCTTTTGTTCTTCCTTTAACTCATTTCTTACCTTCATTCAATCCAAAACATAGTATATATAGCATCAAAAAAATTCCAATTTGATCAATACTAACCACAACATAGCACAAATCATGATACCACATGTAACATGTCATCAACTAAAAATAATATAATTACAAACTCAAAGGGTTAAATGACGGACAAAACTCCATATGGTGCTCAACACTTCTCCTCAAGGGTTCAATAAATTTTTATCTTCTATTAGGCCAAACTTTAAATCACTTGCCACACATGAAAATAATCCTAACTATGCACATTTTTCCACCCAATGGATGCTCTCAAACTAGTTTATTGTATTTTTCTCTATAAATTATTCTCAAGTTTTAATATGAAACACTAAAAAATAATAACTTAAACTATTCCCAAAACTATAAAATTAAATTTCAAGTTCTAATGAAATGTGGTATCTTTCTTCATCATAGAATACTAACTACAACTAACAAATAAACAAACAATTGAACTCAAATTAAAAAAATCCACTTTTTCATAATGATTCAAGATTACCATATTGCCTAGGCATGCTCTTGCATTCTTTTTGTTAGGGGCATTGAGGCCTGGATAACATTTCAAGTTAATATTGTCATTGTAGTGGTGGGGGTGATTTTCACTACTTTGTTCTTTGTTTATCAAAATTTGGTGTAGATTGAGAACTATGTTTGATCACTTCAATTGTGACTTCTTAAACTATCTTACAAGTCATTCTTATTTTGGGGTTGTAGTTAGCTTTGGCCTTTTGTGTCTCATATTATGGCATTGATAAAAAAACCACTGAGACCAATAATTTGGCTTTGTCATCTTGTACATTTAGGTCTTCCTCACATGCTTCTAAGCGATTTGATTTATTTTCTAATGATTTGATTTTTAGTTCAAGAGGAATTTCCTTAATTTTTCCACCAAACTAGGAGAGAAAGTCATCTTAGTGGAAATGGATCAACTAGTTTTGACAAGGTAGTCATAATATCCCCATTTCCTTTAATATTGTGTCAAGATTCTTTATTTAAAGATTCCTTAGCTCAGCTAATGATTTTCTAACCCATTTCATAATAATTGTGGGATATTTTATCTATATTTTTATTGTAATGAATTTTTAATTTATACTACCTACAAAAGATTGATTAATCTTAGTTCCTATCAACAAATTCTAGTTCCTTAGATTATATTCTAGTAGAATTATATTTAATAAGGGTTTGGATAAATATCTTCTTATACATGCCCCAACATAAACAAGAAAATCTCCCTACATAATTAATTCATGTAAGATTCAAAATTTTAAAGTTGCCAATCTACTCTAAGATTGTGTGGTACAACTATTCTTCAAGAAGACAATACATTCTAACACCTCCATTTTTATCATTTAAGGAACATGAGTTATATTAACTAAAATTTGATTTAAAATTAAGAACATTCAACTAGGTGAAATTCGAGTACCATGGCACACTGTGATAAAGGAAATAAGTAGCACTAGTCTGGTCTAGATTTTTAACTTGAAACACATAAAAGTGGCATATATATATATTAAATTTTTGAAATAATGTGAAATAATTAAATGAATTTTTTAATTTTTTTATGTTTTATTAAAATTTTAAATAAAAATATTAGGTTATTTTTCAAAACTCGACACTTTTCTTTAATTATTTAAAAAATTCAAACAATGATATCATCTCAAGAAATATTCTCTCCTCTAGGGTATCATATTTAATTTTTTAAAGTATTTTTCTAGATAAAAGGTGAGAGATCATTGATAATAAATGCATTAATAAAAGTGAAAATAGGAATTTATACAATTAAATGTAGTGGTTAGATGACCAAGTTTCAGAGAGAGAGGGCCAATTGAGGAAGAAGTTGAAGCATTTGTAGTTAGTTGAGGAGGCATCAATTTCAAAGTGGGCATGAAGGAAGGAGAAGTAGTAGGGGTTCAAGAAGGAGAATGCCAAAATAAGAATTTGAGTGTCCTAAAAACCTCTAAGACCCTAGTTGACAAAGAATCCCCAGGCTAGCCACTTTGAGATGTAGGGAATGCATGAAAACTAATATAAAATTTCTCATCAAACTAATCCATATAGTATTAAAAACATGAGAAGCTACATGACAATTATTTATCATTATAGGCAATGACAACTTGACTATAGAGAGTTGATGGTAGTAGAAAATCTTAAATGTACCCATAAACAATTATATTTGGGTAGTATATATCCTACACCAAGTTCATATAGTTAGAGTGGAAATTAGAGATGATACCAAATTAGTAAAAGTATCTTGGTTCAACCTTGAAGATCATCACCTGAAATAGCTTTGAAGGCCCTTTTCAACATGGGGCTAGTCCATAGAGAAAATGTTTATGCTAGTAAGTTGGAGTCAATTGGACCTAGAATGAGTGGTTAGGCTTCTTGTGGAAGCACATAAATCCTTCTATTTATTTTCATCTCACCCCTTTTGTTACACCCCATCTCTTAATTACTAGGTTACTTTTACCTTGTGAGTAAATATGATAATTATCAAGACTTTCATATGTTTAAGTAAGTGAATGAAACATTGAATATATATTATGATATATTGCTTTTGAAGGAATGATTATGTTTCATATGCTAGTGGAAATGTGATAAATGAATATGTAATGCAATATGAATGCTTTGATGATTTAAATGCTCAATGATGCTAATGAATTCTATGTGAATGGCTAACTATTGTGGCCCAATGTACTAAGTTGAATGCAGCAATAGGTTTGAACCTCCAGAAGAGATGGGAAGTATCACTCAGGAGAAGAACTTGGTCTAGTAACCTCTAATTCAATCTTACTGAGCATCCACACACTCAGACCCTAGATGGTCTTAGTTGAGTCAAGCCAGTTGGGTAGATGGTAAGTGATCTTCTATCTAGTTGTTGATGCTTATATTTTTTATATTTCTTTTTATGGAGGTCATCCACAAACTATTTGTAGCTACCCGATGAGAGCACGAGCCTTCTTGGGTTGAACCTCTTCAGCTAAGAGCGTATTGAGGGGTATCAATTCCACAAAATTCGCCTGGGGCACGATCTCGGCCTCATCCCTTATAATATCATATCCTTGCACTCAACAAGACTTGATCCCTGGTGGGCTCATTAAGAACCATTCAACTTCATCAATAGATCAAGGGCCCATTTACGTGTATGATTATATCGATTTACGATCTTTTTTATGAATGTTTGGAGTGAGGTATGTGATGAGTCTTGATGATAAGTGGAATCCTTCGTTGCTTGTTTATTTATATATCAATGAGATATATGCATTTAATGTATATATATGTATATATGTATGCGTCTTGGTAAACTCATACATGTGAGTAAATACATATATGAGTATACGTAGGTAGACATACCTACACATGCTCATGGATGAATTACCCATATGCATGGGAATACCAATTGGACTAAGTGACATACATGTATATATAGGTACGTATACATTCTATGAATATATGTCGATCGATGGGATTACATGTTTGAGTATTTCATAAAGATATTGAAATGGAATTATGTATATATATATATGTAGTATATATATATATATATTAGTATATATATGTAAGTCGATATCTAGCAACATATATATACATATATTAATATATATATACTCGTGTATATATATATATATATACATAATACTATTCTTTATATTTATATAATATAAATATGTTTACTAAATGTATTCGATGAACTTATGGAATGAATATATATATTTTGATATATATACATATATGTATAGATATACTTCAATAGATATGTGTGTATATATGCATATATAATATATAATATATATGAATAAGCTATGGATATAATTTCTAAGTGGATAAATAAGCGCTAATTATTATTGTTAACATTACAAGGCAAAGCACATATGGTAACATATGGTGCTTAAAGCATAAATAGCGCATAAGTATATGGCACAAAATTTAGAAAAGGAAGCTAGTGCATAAAGTCTTCAAAGACCAAGTCAAAGCATGAAATAGAGCACGCATGACATATATTGTTGTGTAAACATTTTGAAGAGTGAATGTTCTTTAAACCTATAGACTATGTCAAGACGTGCCTATAAAGGTGGTGCCAAGAGTTAAGAGGTGGCTCCATATTTTCTTGAAGCTGGAATGTGATAGAAGTCTTTGAATTCGTATAAGCCTGCAAGTAAGTGTTTAGACTCAATCAAGTGCAAACTTGGTAGCATTTTGGAAAGGAATTCAAATTAGGAAACCTGTTTTGAACTTGTTATCCCAAATATCAAGTCGACTCGGCCATGAGACTGTCATGTGTTGCAAACCTATGA
>VDFB02353493.1:356088203-356160159 GCA_007258455.2 Sequoia sempervirens
TATTGGGTTGAGCTGGCAAAGCCATGTGCAAACACTAATATAGAACTGACGAAATGATCTCTGCTGCTATCACCAACAGACCTGAACCTCCTTGCTTTGTACCAATCATGCTCTGCACCATTGCACTTAACCTGAGTTAGGCTGTCAACTTTGACCAGACTCTAGCATTCTTTGAGGATTTTCCATGATCTTGCCCATCTTCCCATGATTCAATATTCCTCTCAATCCAGTGAGAATTATTTGTAAAATCTCACTCGATTTCTTCTGTTACTCTTTCTCTATCAAGAGAATCATTGTCTTTAATCCTATCCAATATTTGTTCTTTTCGCCCATGCCATGTAACACTTACTATCTAGTCTTCGATCCAGATCCTGTGGTCATTGGATCGTCAACATTTTGATTCTTCATTCAAGTTTGTTCTCTTATCTGATCTATGGCGCTTTACTTCTTCTAATCTCTCAGAATTTGCATAACCCCATTTGTAGGCTCTAGTATTGTTTTCCAATGTTTCTCTGTTGAGTTTGATTGAATGAAGGTCACAGTCAACTGAATCTTCATCATCCATCTCTTGAGGTGCACTTTTGACCTCATTATTTGAGTCTTGCTGTAGCTCTGCTTGTCTTGCATCAATTGTGTGTCATCCTCACTCTTCAAATATTTTGGCTCTCAAACATTCCTCTAGCTCACTTCTTGGTTTATTTAGAATTTTGTTTTTCTTCTCAACCTCAGGCCTGGCTTCTTCTAGAAGAGGCAAAGTTGACATTTCAAATACCCCTTCTTCTTTCCATGGATGTAGGAGATGCCTCTTCCCATCATGTTGCACTTAATAAGTGTTCTCCCTGCCATAATGGATTACTTTCTGGTCATACTGCCAGGGCCTTACCAACAACAAATGACAAATATCACCAACACATCACATTGCACCTTGTCTTCGTAAGGAGCAATTTTGAATGCAACAAGATTTATTCACAAGTACACTATGATCCTTTTCCAACCAAGCAACCTTATAAGGATTCGATTTTGGAATACAGGTAAGCTGTAATTTGTTTACCGTCTACAATTATCTTGCACACTTTGTTTCCAATCTCTGCTTCAACTTCTTGTGTCGGAGGTTCTTCTTCTTGGTCTACCATTGCCCATTTGGGGATTTCAGGGCAGTCTATGGCCTTATGGGCTTCATTACATATGAAACAGCCAAATAGTTTTTGACCACCAAAAGCTTGTCCTCTTCTGCCTCCTCTTATTCCAGAGTTTTCACATCCTTGCTTCCTTAGGCTCATCATTCTTGGCAGGTTCTGAGGAACTTACTTTTCATCTAAAGAGAATCCGGTCACTTTCCTTGCTCAACAATTTATTTACACTGTGATTGAGTTTCTCTTGAGCTCTCAGAACATATTAATATGCTTCATCAATGGTGTTTATTTTAATTAGAGCCAGCTTGTCCTAGAGTTGGAACTGTAGCCCGTTGAGGTATCTATCAGCAACCTACTAACCATCTTCTTGCAAATTTGCAACGTCACAAACTCTTCTGAGTATTCTAATACAAATAACTCCTTTTGTCCAAAGTTCGGAAACTTTTTGAACAAATTCTGTTGATAATTTGTAGGTAAGAATTTGGATCTCAATTGATTCAAAATCTTGGGCCATAATCTGATTTTGTCTTTACCCTCTCTTCTCTGGCTATTCTGGATGCCATCCCACCATAAGACAGCGTACAGACTTTACACTCCTTAGGTCTTCTACATTCATATTTTCCATTTCAAAATACTCCTCTAATTCTTGAAGCCAATCATTGGTCCCCCTTTTTCGAAATAGCTTTGATCAACCTTTGAAATTTGAAACCTTAGCCTTAACATTGGTCCCCTTTTTTGAAATAGCCTTGATCAACCTTTCCACAGGATCTACTGCTCCATTTACTCCAGCCAGGGTTTCCTCATTCTCTTGTTTGTCTTCAGTTTCATTCTGCCGGAATTGGGCTTCAGTTGCTTCTAATCTCCTAAGTAGTTCATCTCTAGTATTCTGTCTATATCCAACTCCCTTCTCAGCCTTCTTCCCCTGTTCGAATGGACTTTATATGTTGCTATGATACCAAAATTGATGCAGGATACCCTGATCTGCAGAGAAAACTCTAGCTGGAGCTCAAAATATGAGTAGAAAATTAAAAAAATCAACAATAAAAGCGAAATCACTACAAATTTGAAAATCACTTTTATTTCTGGCCTCACTAATATCATAAATTCTCTTACAGTGTCTTCTTGAGCCCAGTCCCCAAAAAACTTAGTTTCTTCAGCAACCAACCCTTCTAATAAACAAAAACCCCACTCTAGAATGGGTAAACCCCAATTAATTACACACAGCAGCCACATCTTGCATGTACGGTAGTTACAACAAATTTTGTCCTAAATATCTGAATGATTAAAACGGACAGGAAGTGGGAAATATTCAGGATTAATTTGATTATTATACATGACTAATGTTGTTCGTTGTGCATGGATTAACGATTCAGGATCCATCATTCTCAAGAAATATATATCTTCTTGTCAAAATGTGTTTTGAAATCTCCGAGTTTGAAGTCAGGTTAATGCTGACTAAGCTAATGGAAAGACTCTAGCTTTTAAAAGATGAATGCCAAAAAGGGGTTTATTACTTTTTCAATCTGCCATTTTTGCTACTAGGTAGATCCCCTTCATTTTGTTTGCAGTTCACTTATACATGGAGGGTCTATGTTTGCTGCAGTTTCAAGAGCACTCATGGAAA
The DNA here is from genome assembly GCA_007258455.2 of Sequoia sempervirens. NCBI lineage: Eukaryota > Viridiplantae > Streptophyta > Pinopsida > Cupressales > Cupressaceae > Sequoia > Sequoia sempervirens. The sequence continues at coordinate 356,090,961 of VDFB02353493.1, forward strand.
TAATATACCTTTTGTAGGTTTGTTTCATCACAAAACAGTTATCCCAAAATATCTTCCCCAAAACCCTATTTATACTCTTATGGAAGGCATTAAGCACCCTTTGGATGATTGCATTCATTTTTTATGTTTTGAAAGTTCAATATATTCAATAGAAAAGTAGTTTAAAGATATTTCTACCATCAGTATTGACTATTGAGTGAATAAGTAACTTGGGTTCTTGAGTTTGGCTATGGTTATATGAATATCCATGGTAACATACTAGTGAAAAAATCGTGATCAATTAGCAGTCAAACCGGGGTGTTGACCCAAAAAAGATCTGTTTCTTTATGCAAAACTTGAAAATAAGTTGCAAGTTATTCAGGATCTTCTAACTCATGAGTAATTCCTGAGATTTTAAATTAGTTAATGAAATTCTCTTTATATACACCTATCTTTTTCTTTTTCTTTTTTTCAACTCTTTAAAATTATTTGTTTACTGATTTTTTCCCGTTTTATACTCAGGTAGTTGAATTCCATTTACACTTTTGCTATGTTTGTGCCAACGCTGTGTAAATGGAATTACTATTATGGTTACACCTGATCCATGCTGTTAGGTTACATTCAATACATTTTATTTTTTCCTACAAACTAACAAAACAAAGTTTGCATTCAATCATATTGTGCATTTTTTATTACAATCAATTATTTTCTCATTTGATTGTATCACATTATAATTCAGGATGAGTAATACTCAACTGCATAGCAGAATACTTTGTCTATTCAGACACTTCACAGAACCTTCTCTAAGCACATCAAAGCCATTTACTCTAGAGTTCATTCATATACTTTTTTAATATTCTTTTATAGTAGATACTTAAACTCTTATAGAGTTGAATTGTGACACTGTACTCAAGAATGCTTTAATTGTCTTAACTCAGTTTGCATTCATATTCAGTTTTCCCAGTTAATGTAACCGCAGATTAATTGCGGATTCCCACTACCTGTCAGATCTTTATTTTTTTGCTGTTCATGCTTTTTTGTTTGTAACGGTCAGCTGTGGACCGGCTCTTTTTTTTGGCTTGTTCTGCCTTCTTGCAGGAGGCGGAGGTTTTTGGGTTTATTTTGGGTTGGGAGTGAATAAAGAGGAGGCTACGATGCATTTGTAGAGGAGGGGGAAAATCAATGAGAACTGGAATAAGGAGGGAGGCTGTTTACAGTCCCTGTTATTTTGTGCATGTCTGCTGTGTAAAAGGATCTGAGTTCTGAATTTGATTTTTGTTTTGATTATCAGTTGTCGTTGCATCTTTAGGTTTTTGTGGATGTTTTTATAATTAACACGCAGGTTACTGAACTGAGAAGAGTGCTTTGAGAGAGAGTAGAGGTGCTCTCTACATCACCAGTGCATGTATGTGATTATCAGTGACGTTTTGGCTTCTAGGAATCTTCTGCTTTCATTTAATAGACTTTCAACGCAATTATAGTTTCCCTTTTAAAGCTTTTTCAGTTTTTGAGTACTAGATGCAGCCTACTTATGCTTAACGCTTATAGATACCAGATAAAGTTTAGTGCATTTAAACTTACTAGGATTTTATCGCTTCATGCATGCATGCCCTAACTGCCAAGATGTCGCACGCATTCAAACATTTTTCAAGTTTACCTGATATGGCCTGCCCTAGCTCATGGGCTTGCCGAGTGATATATACAATTATTTGTGATATCTCTTTTTGTTGGACATCTGTATTTTTCCATGAATTTTGTACATCCTAGTAGATTTCCTTGATTTGATAGTTACTTGTGAACTGTTGCATCATACATAACACTAAACTATATTTAAAATAAATTGGCGGGATATGTTGAAAGAAAACAAATTGTCTGTTGTTAAAAGTGAAGCTACCTTATGAAACTGTCAACTCTAATTTCTGGACAAAATCATTTCACTTTAATTTTAAGAAAAATCAATGACAGCATGCTCTGTGAAATTGAGCAGATGGATATGCAAAATCACTTGTATTTTAATTTTCTTAATATGTAACAACTTTAATGCTTGGGGTCTTGGGGCAGGGGCCTGGCTCAAATGGTTAAAGCATTCTGTTGCAGGCAAGATGTCATGAGGTCCAGTCTCCCCCGTCCCATGATACGGGAGGATGTGTTGCGCCAACATCATCGGTCACGTGAAAAAAATTTACTAGAGGCACTTCAGTTTATAGGGGGAGCTATCCAATTCTTGCAGTCTAAAAAGCATGCTTGGGATCTTCAAATCTTTCATTTACTATGGCTGGACTCTATAGATTTTAGAATGCTAATGCTTATTTGCAAACAGTTCTAAATCAACCAATTTATTTTGATCCACTTATCCTATTAGGCTCCTGAGACATGCCCACGACTATTTGGATGTTTTAAGTGCTTTGTTTAATGTTCAGTTTTAACATTTTATTTAAGCTTATACACATGTTTGCAAAGCTTCAAAAATTGTGGGGAAATTATGCATACCGACAATTACTCAAATATTTGAGGAATATTGAAGTCTTCACACCATGTGCAGGTCTTTTTAAATGGAGTGGTTTCGCAGTCTGATCTTACAAGTTCTCGAGGCTTACAGGCTAAAAATAGTTGGATATGAAGTTATGAACACTTTGTTGAACTTAGTGGAACTGTTCATGCTTATAGATTCCTTGATGATGCCCGTAGATATTGCGAGCATTCAACTATTTTACTATCTTTAGTATATTCAGATCTTATGTTTCATCAGTGCCTATATTAGTATATTTTGCAGATTTTTTCTTTTTTTCTGTCGCTATCGTGAATCTTGTCATTTATGCAAGCATGAAATAAATAACAGTATTCTAATTATAGTTTATGCTTACCATGCAGATATCTTAACGATGTAGACTATTTTGGAGGATTTGAACTGGAAGATTTGAACCAATTGTTTGACGCAATGCAATCAAACTTTAAGGCTTGGGTCTCAGGTTTTGCACCATTAGCTGTTGGAGCGGATATGGACTCGATGGCTGTCCAAGAATTCAGTCGAACGCTATTCAATGTTAGACCTGACATTGCCCTGAGTGTGGCAAAGACCATTTTCTTGTGTGATATGAGAGACATTCTGCCTCATGTTACAGTACCCTGTCATATTCTGCAGAGCAACAAAGATTTGGCAGTACCTGTTGTGGTTTCAGAGTATATACAAGAGAATTTGGGAGGCAAGTCAATTGTGGAGATTTTACCCACAGAAGGGCACTTGCCTCAATTAAGCTCTCCAGATATAGTTGTTCCTGTTCTAATACGTCATATCAGGGGAAATATCTAGCAGGTTGACTTTCTTCACGTAGTTAGTGTTTTATTAATTTTCTCTACAGGCTTGGATATTGGAGGTCTTGGTTTATGGCATGTGCATACACTGGATTGACTTAATATCACCATGGTGGGCAAGTTGGATCTTGGGACCTCTTGACAGTGGGTCTATGCTTTTTGGTTCTAAATGTTAATAAGGTGGCTTCTCTGTCACTCAAAAAGTCACGGACACTCGCTTACCTGACATCAAATCATTGGTAAGATCTGTTAAAGCTGCCTGATTACTTGCTACAGAGTTTTAATAATTTGCAAGTATTCCCGCAGAAACAATTATTGGGTACTACTTTCTGCTAAAAGCAAAGAATTGATTGTATAAAGCCTACTGGATTAAGTGTGAAGTGTGCTCAAATTCAATTGCCCATATCGTTTGGTTTGAAGTTATCAGTTGTACCTTGGCATTGTCAATATTCTTTCAAAATTTAAATGTATTAAGAGGAAGAGCAAAACTTGTCCTTGTTAAGCTTCAAGTGTAGGCTAGTGTTTAAGCCTTGATGCTCACCAGCTCCAAGTATAAAATGAGTTTGCACAAAACCGGTAGGAATTTTATCTGACGATTTGTTCTGTAATTGATAACACAGATAAGGAACAATATTCGCATATGGCTGTTGAAGAAGAGAAACTTGGTGACTGCTCAAAGCGAACAATTTACCTTGGTTTCGAGGCATGCAAACACATATTTTCTTTGATGAATTAGTGTTAGCTCAAAAATATGCCGTTGTGTTGCCAACGAGGAAAGTATGTGAACAAAATGCAATGAAGATAGTTGTAAAGGAGAAAGGTGCATGCTTCACTCTTTCATCTTTATCCCACTTTGTATGGATGTCATTAATGCATGATCCTACTCTATATATTTATGTTCTCAAGGAGAGAATTAGCTATCTTAAGTAGCCTGAAGCCCTGAAAGGTCTAGAGTTAGGTGTCTGAAACTTCTATTTAAGGACATCATCCTATTAATTTTCATTATTTTAAAGGACTGGTTATCACATTAGAGAGAATAATATATTGATCATACACCTCACATAATCAACTAGCTATCTTAGTTAGCATTAGGTGTTGTTTACTTAGGACATCAACATCCTAATTTTTTGTTTTGATCTTGTTGAATCAATTGGGGGGTTTGATTGCTAGCAAGGAAGTTGATCATTCTTCCCCTCTATTATAACGGTTCCAATCACGCTTCTTAACATCACCTAAATTTCTTTATGCAGATTTTTTAGGCCATCATTCTTTGCAAGTATCAAAGGTTACTGATGGTGCCACTACAATGAAACCATGCCATCGGGATAAAGCCATGCTAGGTGGATTGGATTTCAAATCTACTCTTGCCCCAGACCCTTGCCCTAGACCCTCGAATTCTTACTATTAGTTGTCATTATATGCGCCCAAAATATACAAGCCAACATGGCAGTTATAGTTATGACATAAATCCCAAAAGAGTCATTATTATGTATAGAAGTGAGGATATGACATTTCACCATCTCCACAATAAAAAAATTCTTGTTAAGCCTCTAGGACCTTGTTGTCTTCAATGTTTGACATGCTTTTCTGTACCTTCATTTCTTTTTCAAACAATTGTATTTCCTACATTATGATGAAATCATTGATTTTAGCAAGTAGATAAAATGCTTTCATCATAGCAACTTTGTAACCATCCAAAGTAGTGATTTTGTCATTTTAAGTTTCATGCATGAATTGCTTCAAACTTGAGTTCTTATTGTATTACCTATTTTGTGCCATCCAATTTAGATCCACTATCATCTCCATTACATCCTAGAAAGCAATCTTTAAACAAATTAGGCAAATCAAGCCATTTTTCAATGTGTTGACATTTCCAAAAGCATCCTCTGACTTTGCTGAAATTTCTTTGCCCCTAGTTGAATAGTCACACAACCATTATTGTCATTGTTTTTCCTACCCTCTAAATTCCTTGTTCATTTTATCCTTGCCTTGGAGATACATACCCAATCGGTTGTACACATAAAGAACCAAAAAAAACAAGGATTTTGATCTAAGAACTACACAACCACCAAAATTTTCTCTACATCAATAGCATTTAGTATTTGGTGTGGAATTTCCCATTCCATAGATTAGATTGTTTTAATTAGTTCACGATATGTAATTTGTTTAGTTGAGATTAAATATATCATTTATGTTACGAATGACATATTCCATGTTGGTTGTTGATGTGGGAAAGTAAAAACATTTCTCTTCTCAAGAAGTAGTTCTTTGGTTTGTGTTTTGTTTGCAAAACCAACATCATAGCTATAAATCAAAATCCATAAGGATTTGAAGGTTTTGGGTTGGGTGAACAAATAACTCAAACTTCATATTTTTTTCCTTTACATTCAATTAATGTGTTATAACTTTTTGTATTTTTTTAATGAAGAAAATTTTAAATCTTCAACATTAAATTATATCATTCTTATATATTTAAGAGAATTTGCTCTACATGATTTTAAAAGAAATTTGCAAATATTTGAGAGCTTCTTTTTGAAAAGGTATTGGAAAAATACTTAGTAGAAATAGGCAAAACAATCTTTTTCATATAAAATCTATGCAAAATTTAGAAGAAAATTGCAAATTGCAAAGATGTACCTAAAGAAAATGGTATTCACAATTTGCTTGATTGCTTTTAAGTTTTTAGAAAGAAAAAAAGATTTAAAGAAAAGGCTGAATATTAGTTGCATTTGAGTAGTCATATGTAGTTCATTATTCATTTCTAACAAAAATAAATAAATGTAAGTAGTAAACATTGCAGCTGAGTTGGAGGAAAAAATAATATTTAGAGCAAGGTTTGAAAATGTGGTTGGAGAGATCAAAACTAGGGAAGCATTAGCGAGCAATGAGATAACAAAACTAGTAGTAAAGGTAATTTTTGTTGGTCTTTCTTTTTCAAAGTTTTAAGGAAAAAACATTTGATTTTCTTTTTACTTTTCAATTTTTAGTTTGCACTTGCATTATTTTTTCACAAAACAACTTGGGAACTTGGGCAACAATAGTGATAGTGGTGAACATGAAATACTAAAAATTAAAGTTATTGTTTCAAACTCAACTCAGGGTTCATCAAGGTGCAGGAGTGTTGTGGGTGAAGTAGAACAATCACATAACTTGTTTGAGTGCTCTTCCACCATCTTGAAAACGTATGCAAAGGGTCATTTCAATTTTTTTTAAACTCATTTGAGTGCCCTTCCACCATCTTGAAAACTTGCACAAAAGGCCATTTCAATTCCAAAAAAACTTTTCTCCAATTTGTGATAGCCTTAAACAAAGATTTAAAAAAATTCAAGGGGTAGTAGAGTGTGGTTGTGTCGTATTTGCAAGATAGATTATAGAGGGAGCTGCATTGAAGTATATTCTTATCTCTTGGGCATTACAAAATAATGAGATAAGGTTTGTCCAAATATAAAGGAGAACAAGATGGTAAAGGTTAATAGATTGCATATGGAGATGGAAGTAAGGTCAAAGGGTGTGCAATTCCTAATATAGTTTGTACAATCAACTATGCCTATTACATTTATGGTTGCTAGTGGTAGTATTCATGTTTGCATAGGAAGAAACACAAAGATTAGTGGTATTGAGAGGTTGGGGACAATTACAAGTATGTTCAATATGCAAGCATGGGATATGGCATAGTCTTTCATTACCAAAATTATCTATGCTCGTGCCATTCCATTTCATATGGCACATTCTCCATACTTCAAATAAATGTTCAAAGATGTAACTTCTATTGGTCCGTCATTTACCCCTATGGAGAACAAACTATGCACCACCCTCATTGATAAAGAATATGAGATAGACTTCGCTTAGGATGGGTCACTCTATTGTTATGGATGGGTGGATCAATATTAGACATCAACCACTCATCAACTATCGCATGTGCAGCTGACTCTTATAATTCTTAGAGTTGTTGATTGTTAAAGGAAGTGCAACAATTCAAACTTCTAATTTCACATTTTTAGAGAGACCATAAAGGAGGTTGGGGCCTCAAATGTTGTATAGGTGGTCATTGATTTGACATGTGTGTACAATTTAGTTGGTATGATGGTGGAGGATGCTTATAAATGCATCTCTTGGACCCCATGTTGTAATCATTTGTTGAACAAGGCATTGAAAGACATAGGGAAAATATATTTAGAAAAGTAAGTGGTGGAAAAAGCTATAGACATTCAAATGTTCATTTGCAACCACCACACCTCATTTGTCTTCTTCAAGACATTTAAAAAAAATAAATTCCTCAAACATGTAGGGATTATATATTTCAATCATTTCATTTTTTTAGAAAGGATGCTTGAAGTGCAAGAGACTCTACAATTGATGATGGTTAATTCAAAGTGGAGTAGATGGCCTAACACAAACACTATTGAAAGAAAACACATTAAAAATATATCCTTGATGGTGATTGGTGGTCCACTATGAGGTAAAAGAATTCTATTTTTTTATGAAATTATTAATTTGTAACTTTATAATCTCATTCATTTTTGCATTAACATTTGATAATCTTATTAATGTTTGTAGATATCATTAGGGATATTGATACAAAATCTCCTAGCCTTCAAGAGATTTATGAGACATTTGACATGTTTTGGTGGATGAAACAAACAATTTGTGATAGAGATCATAACCTGAGATTATTTTAACATTATATTAAGTCCATTGTGATGTCTAAAGAGCATAAACTTATAGTGAGAGTGAGGGGAATGAATCAGTATAAGACTATCTTTTACCCTTTTTAAAAATTACCAACCACAATAACTTCAAATGCACAATATCAACAAATAATAGCAAAAGATTTACGTGGAAACCCTTTCAAGCAAAAACCATGGCAAAATATTGCTTATATAAGAATTTCATACAAACTTAGTAGGCACCAACCTACTTGGAGACACCAATCCCCAACACTTGAGCACCAACTCAATATGAGGTACCAACCTCTTGATAAATGAAGTATTTTCTCTTCTTGATAATCCTCCTTCAAAAGTAAGCATTTGAATGATCAATTTACTTCTCTTCTCACAAATCTACTGGTATATATATGATCTATCAATCTATCTTCCACTCTCTTCTCCACATTCCACAACCTCTATTTATACTTTCACCAAGGGAGGTGATTTCATGAATGGATACATCTCTTCACACAGGAGGCAAGATTTCATTATTTTATACCCCTTGTACCTTTTCAACATCAAACATGGGTGGACCATTTAGAGGTCAACCCCTATAAAAAATGGATTTTTAAAAAAAAATTTAAAACATTACCAAAGTGGGCGCCACACTAGGGGAATCAACCCATACATAGAAAAAATAATTATTTTATTTTATTTGCAAACTCAAGAAAGGCACCAAGTATGAGAAAGATGACCAACATTAGGATTAGTTTAGTTGCCACCTTGTGAGGATATGACTGTCTTGGAATGATTGCAATTTCTTCTACTTTCATTGTGATATGAGATTAATGTAAATTTGCCATCGTACACCTTTGACATCAATGATAGTAATTCTAACAATGTCATGAAGGAATACTATGAACACCCCACTTCATATGGTAGCCTTATTTCTAAACTATAAATGATATGCACCAAAGGTTGGGAAGTTTCCTCCTCGTGATGATAAAATGTGAAAAAAGGGTTAATGTAGGTCTTTCAAAATATGTATTTGAGTGAGGAGTTGACTTTTGTAGGTGCCATTAAGTCTAAAGCTACATCTTTTTATCATAATCTATTAATCACATTTTTTGACAAGGAGATCCCATAAAATAATTATTATGGCCCATTAGACATGCATGATAGTCTCAAATGCTTATCACTTACTCATTTTCTTATTGATGTGGTAGGCCAATATAACATATGTACTAAAGAACTTTTATTCACACACCATGTTAGACATCAAAAATATTGGCATTCTAAGGTTTCTTTGAAAATGATTAATGGAATGTTAATCAATACACTAGGATGCATCATTCTACACTTGAAAGCAGGTCCAAAAGAACTATCAATCTTATGTTGTGTGATACCATTATCCAATATATTTGGTGTATTACTTAGTTGGCCATGAATTGAACAATGTAAAGTTATTCCTACTATTTGACATCAATGTGTAAAATTTGAAGATGTAATGAAAGGTTGTCAAAGTTGAAAGAGCCCATGACAATCCAATGCTAGTCATTTTACATTAAACACATCATAGAAATATCAAAAGAGGTGCCTTGTGAGAGGGATGCCATCATCCGTGATTTATACAAGATACACTTGGATGAATTAGAAAGAATTTAAAATAGGTTGAAACAACAAACATATCCTTCCAAACATGAAGAGCATTAAATCACAACTGAAAGTTAATGAACAAAGTACTCATATATTGGAAAGAAACAAAAGTAACTACAAAAGTAATACAAAAGGCACAATTTCATGTCAAGAAGAACACATGGCTACCTAAGAAAAGTGTTGTGGTACATCAAGTGGCAAACATTTTAACAAAACCACCATTAAAGAAACAAGAATGGGTCAAGAAAGAAAAACTTAACATGTCACCAACTAACAATGTGTTTATAAAAAGTAAATGACATTACCAAGAAGAAACACTTCATACGAAAAGCAAGCCTCAGGGAAAATAATGCAAGAATTAATCTAGAAGATTATGACGACATAACTTGTGATGAAGATGATCCTTTGGAGAATGATTATTATTTTCCTATATTCATTCAATAATTCACAAACATCACTATAGATCATATATGTATATACCTATATTTCTTGTTTTCACTATTTTTTGTTCATTTTTTTTACACTTAGGTTTTTTTATTGTCCCTTGTTTGTTTTGTTTTTCCTTTTATATCATCTCCACATATATCTTCCCACATGTAAGGGTATTTTTCTTCTCTTTTGCTTGACATAATTTCTATTATGCTTGTTTACACATTCATTATGCTCTTGCATTGCTTATTTTACCTTTTATGTTTTCTAATGTTGATCATTTCCCTATTGTTTGCTAGTTTTATGGTTCTATTAATGCTCAGATATGCACAACACCAATGCATTGCATAAAACATTAGCCATTGGCCTTCATCAATGACTCACATCATAGGATAACCTTTGGGATTGAAAGTTCGACTTCTTATCTATTCTAGTGTTTTAATATGAAATAAAAGGGAAAAAAAGAACAGGATAAGAGAAATAAATGCATCAAAATAGTTCATGTAGATCTCTCAAAAAATTTATAAGCAAGTAGAAAGAGCAAATAACTTTAGTTATCAAAAACAACACAGTGATAGGAAATAAAAGAGGCAAAGAAACCCAATACTACGAAGAACTAAACTTTAACATTTAGCAAAGATAGAGAGTAAGATATGAACAATAATATCATTGATTTGATGCTTCAAATATTACAATCATAATTGCTACTGGAGATTAAAAAAAATAAAAATCCTATGCCTGGAGAATCTAAATTGCACATATTCTATGACAAAAGAGATAGGGCTTTTCTAAAGAAAATCCTAGCTCTCTGCCCAATGAGATTCTTAACTCATATAAGAAAAGTGAGAAATATAAAAAAGAGGAAAATTAAATGCCCATGAACTGGGCCTAGTGAAATCCCCCATGAAACAAATTTAGAAAATGCAAGTCATTGATGAAGGCCACGACTGCAAATGATTGAATGTGCTACTACCCCATAATGAATGTATTGGCCATGATCTTCATCTTAAAATAGAACAATTAGATGCATCTAACTACCCCTCTCAGTGATGCTATTGTAGAGGTCATGGATCTTCAAATTTTAAAGCTTTATGGAGCTTATTTAGCCTATAAGAACTTGAAATCACTAATGTGTTTTGAGTATTCAGTAGTTGTGGATCTAGGAGAGATCAACGACTCTCTATGGTTTAAGAAACCTTTTCCTTGCTTTTTATTTAAAGCCATGACAAATTGGCATGTAGCTACATGATTTTATTTGTATTTCACTCCAAAGCCTTAGTGAATACACAGATTCAATCTTTGTTTTATAGCCTTAGGCAATACATTTGGCTATGGACTTCTATGCTTTAACTTGGGAAAACTCCAGTCAATGGTTGGCAATATCCTCACACACACTCCCTTCTTTATAATCTATGGATGCTTTTGAATAGAAACACTCATAGGTATTGATATTAGAGGTATCAATGGCCTTGGGTTTATAAAACTCTCTGATTTATTTATTTCTGCAATTCAATGCCATTCTTCTTATTTGGCTTGTGGACCTTATTTGGCCTACTGCAAATGATTTTTAAGTGATGTCAAAATGCCTCGACTATGCTCCACTAAGTCTGTAGTTGTTGGTACCTCGGGAGTTAGTAGATACCAAATAAGTGAAATTCAATGCATCATATCCATACAATGCCATAAATGGAGTCATGTCAAAAGACATGTGATGGGTGGTGTTGCAACAAAACTTTGCATGGTGCAACCATTTGACCCATGTTTCTTGTTGATAATTTGTGACATGTTTTCTCAAATATCCTTCAAACCAATTATTCACTATCTTTGTTTGATCATCTGTCTATGGGTGATAACTAGTATTGGAAGTCAACTCAATACCAGTCAAATGACAAAACTCCTCACAAAGGTGTTGAGGAATCTACTATCCCTATCACTAACAATATTCTTAGGCAAACCATGTAATCAAAATAGTTCTTTGAAAAATAAATCAACTATCTAGAGTGCTCTAAAATCTATAGGAATGATAAAGAAGTATGCATACTTGGTTACTATATCCACAATCACGTTAATGCAATCCCAAAGGTGTTGAGGAATCTATTATCCCTATCACTAACAATATTCTTAGGCAAGCCAGGCAATCTAAACAATTCTTTAAAAAAATTAGTTATTGGAGTGCTCTAAAATCTATAGGAATGGAAAAGAAGTGTGCATACTTGGTTAATATATCCATAATCGTATAAATACAATCCCAACCATTTACCTTAGAAGGCATGTGATGAAGTTCATGGATATGCTCTCCCACTTCTTATTAGGAATATGCAATGGCTACAATAATCCTATAGTAAAAACATGTTAGATGAAGATATCTTGCTTTATTAATAAGTTATGCACTCCTTGATGTATTGAAGCACATCATCCTTAAGGCCTTTCCAAGAGAACCTTTCCTTAATCTACTTGTATGTCTTGTAGAATCTAGGGTGACAAACATGGGTGCATCATGCAATGCTTTAAGAAATCTTCTAGTTTAACTTAGATTCAATTACTAAAAAGATTATATCCTTATACAAACAATACCATATACTATCACTTAACTACCATGTCTCACACTCTCTAAGAAATTAGTAGCAAATATTTTTTAGCATATAAATGGCCATGATAAAAGTCTTCAAATCACCAAAACTAGTTGGAATATAACAAAGAATAGGAAATCTAGAAAGGGCATTGCCAAATATATTATTTTTAGCCTTCATATAGTCTATATCAAAATCATAATCATGGAGCTTAACCATTTTTGGTTCCTATCATTAAAATCTTATTGATCTAGGAAAAATTTCAAGCTAATGTGACTTTTTTAACCACAAATCTACCACTAACCAAATAATGTTTGAACTTTGTGAAAACATGCATAATGGCAAGAATCTCCTTGTCATAAATAAAAAATTCCTTTATGATTATTTCAAATTTATTCTCTCAAATGATTTAGGGTGCCCCTTTTTCATTAGAATAATTCCAACTCCCTCTCTTAGAGCATCACATTCTACAACAAAGTGTTGTGAGAAGTTTGGTGTGGAAAGCATAGGACATGAGTTGATTACCTCCTTAACTTTATCGAGAGATTCTTGTGTTGTATCCATCCATACAAAATCTCATTTCTTTGTCATTATGGTCAAGGGTGTTACTAGTTATGAAATACCTTAATAAACCTTCTATAATAGTTACATAGACCTAAGAATCCTCTCAATTGTGTTAGTGTGTAGGGGGCAGCCAATCCAAAATGGCATGGATCTTCCCCATCTACATGCCTTGAGCACTAATGACATGAACCAAGTATAAAATGTTCTTGGCCCCAAACTCACACTTAGATTCTTTTACAAATTTGATAGCCATTTTTTGCACATCCTCCTCATGGACATGGATTTGATGGTATCCCAATCTCAAACACATTTTTGAGAAATAAGTTTCCCCATGAAACTCATCGATCCTATGAATGTGGTATTTGTATCTTATCATCCTCTTGTTCAAGGTTCTATAATCTATGCACATTCTCATAATGTCGTGGTTTTTTACAATTACCAATGATAACGAAAAGAGGCTAGAGTTGGGTTTGATTTGGCCCATTTTAAGAAACTCCTTAATAGACTTATAAATCTCCTCTTTATATGTCAACAAATGGCAATAAGGATTGATCATGATAGAAAAAGATCCTAGTTCCAACTATATGATATGTTGGAATACTTTATATGGTGGCAATCTTAGAGGCATATTGCTAAACACCATAATATGATCAATCATAAGAGTTTAAATATCAAAATGATAATTATGATTTGAGTATCAAAATTATAACTATGATTTGAGTATCAAAATTATAACTATGTTTCCTACCAAAAGATGAAATAATATACATGTCATGCATCACCAAGTAAATGCCATCACATGCAACTTGTCCTGTGCAAAAATAATAATCAAAGTTTTAGTTGTTATTATTTAATGTGGTCCCTCAAGTATGACTCTAAGAGTCACACATTTTCCTTGAGATTTAAACTTCAACTCCATGGATTGATAGGTATGATATAATTCCTTAAGAGAATGCAACCATTTCACTCCCAAAATCATATTTATTTACCCTAACCACACAACATAAAAATCATCGCATACCTCATAGTCACCAAGGGTCAGCTTGATTTGTTGCATGATATTTTGGGATTGTTAATCCATCTACAAAAAAAAAAAATTAAACTTTAAAAAATCCTCTACTTTCAATCCCCTCTTAGTCATTAATCTCTTATCAATAAAATTATGGGTGGCCTTGTGATCTATCAATAGGTAATTTTTTTCCCAAAAAAACCACATGAACTCTTAATGGTTAGTATTATGGTGCTCCTGAAAGAGATACAAGAGTGTTGCTACTATCCTCTATGGTTTGATCCAATTTAGTTGGCTATGGATATGATTTTTCAAACTCATTATCTTCATCATACACCACCTCTATGTAATGTAGTTGGTCCATGCCAATGCATATGTGGCTAGGTTCCCATGGCTCTCTAAAAATTAAACTTAACATCTTGCTTCCAAGTTCATTTATAGTAACATCATCCATATTCTTCACTAAAAATGATTGTTGTGTAGTATTTTGTGGCTATGATATCAATCAACCCCTTTGAAAGTTTCCCTTTTGAAATCCAATAATAGGTAGTGAAAGAAAGAAAGAGAGAACCCTAGGCTTAATGTGATAAACCTAGGATTCAAATTTTGTTTTGATGTGTTGTGTGGGTCTTTTACTAGCGTTTCATTAAGATAGAGATCAACAAGGTGATTAGATTGACTTTCAACCATGAAGGTGAGTCAATCAAACCTAGATTTGCATCTTTTTGAGTCTTGGAATGGACTGGAATTAATTTACCTTGATTAACCTAATTACACTATGTGCCCTAATATGAGAAATGAAAGATTTTGACAATTGATAGATTGTAACATAGATTTACAAACAAATTTGGGAAGGGCGGCGTGTTGTGTACCTATCCTAAAAGTTTGGTGTTGGTCTGAATATGAGGACAGAGTCACCCCAGGGCGTTTGAGTCCTTGTAGGCCTTTTTTGATTTTTTTGCAATCCTTTGATGCCAAGATTGAGATCTTTGTTTCCACTTGCAAACTTGTCAGATCATTGTCGAATAATTTTGTAGGTGAATTTTCATGAGTTGACAAGGTGTAGGCTTTAAATGCAACAATGGATGAATGATCTTCAAGCGTCCTCCAATCCTCTTCAAACCTGAAATTTGCACATTTAAAGAGAGAAGAAATGTTGTGCCATTTAGGGGCTTGCCTTAGTCAAACCCCGTGTTAGTTTTTCCACTTCCATGATGGCAATGTCAATGATAGAAAAAATAAATGATAGGAAGGAATGATGAATCAACAAAGTGTTGCAACTCACTTCCCTTCAATGGCTTCCTTGAAGGACTAAAATCATACACATCACTTCAAGGTTTTGGATCTTGCTTGCTTGAATGCTTGAATTTCTTGGAGACCTACAACAAGGTTTAGCCTTCACAAACAATGATAACATAAACACATATGAACTCACATAAGATTTGGCATGATGTTACAATCTTGAATTTTTGCAATAAAGATCTGAAATGTTGCCCTTGACTTTCTCTCAATGTTCACTTGTTGCTTGATAATGCTTATTAATGCTAGATAGATTTCAAATGATGCAATAACTAGGTATTTATAAGAATTTCTCTAATTTCTCGAAAATTAAATCTTGATAGTTGACATTTTTAACTTGAATTTCAAATGTTAAAATATTGACACTGACATTTCAAATTTGGATCTTAGAAAAATAGGGGAACTCAGACGCCCAAGTGTGTCCTAGTCCTGGCCCTATTTTCTCGTATTTTAGGTGTCGAGGGAAAAACATTAAGTAAATGCATTTGTTCAATGCTTGCCATTTCTCGAAAAACGGTAAAAATAGGCTATAGAATGCATAATTTAAGAAATTAGAGGATCAATTAGGCTCAATAATTTAAGGGGGAAAAACATAATGTGAAATTGTCAAGGGTGACAATTTACAACACTACATTTAGCCCCCACTTTAGAGAGTATGAACTTACGCTTAGACTCACACTAAAGCAAAAAATATATGTCAAGAGGGGTTCGATTGTCCAAATTTTGAAGAGATAGGATGAAAAAGGATTAGGGGGAGCACACAAGCCCCCAAGATCCAATATTCCACAAAAACCAACATAATCTCAAAGGAACACACACATGTATGAAATGTAGCAAGAAAACACACACAAACATACAATGTCAAAATGAAATGCAAAAGGAGGGTATGGATAATCACATGCTAGAAAGTTGTGTTATGCTAGGATCCACACCAAAGGCGTTCATGACTCACACCATAGAAAAAGTTTGGTAT
Organism: Sequoia sempervirens; assembly: GCA_007258455.2. NCBI lineage: Eukaryota > Viridiplantae > Streptophyta > Pinopsida > Cupressales > Cupressaceae > Sequoia > Sequoia sempervirens. The sequence goes on from VDFB02353493.1 coordinate 356,107,398, forward strand.
TGCTAGGTGAACCACAAATCGAAAGGCACCATGGGCTAGTGAAGTCTGGTATTCACTAAGTGAGCCCTCAAGACAAGGTAGAAAAATGAGAAACACACTAGGTCTAGTGACGTCCAATATTCACTAAGTGTGCACCCATGTTAACCATACCAAGAGTAAATACTCCCTAATAACTCTGATAAGATGCTACAAAATGATCAAGATGTTATGCCAACACATCACTAAGTTCAACGCATGTGAACAAAGTGAAGCAAAAATGATAATGTCAATACACCACTAAGTCCAATACGTGTGAACAAAGTGAAGCAAATAATGCCAATGTATGCCCCCACCTTAAAGAATTTGCTAAACATGATGTGAGCAATTACTTTAAGGTAGAAAATGATCATTGTCATGTGATAAAAGGTCATGAGAGCCTATTTGGAAAGCCCTATGCCAATGATATGTTTCCAAACAAAGTTGCATCATGATAAGGGGCTTCCCCCAAATACAATACAACAATATAAAGGATGAACACATAAGGAATCCATGGATATGGGGTCAATATACATCTTTTATATAGTGATATAATAGAGCTCAAAACTAACATCATTCCCTAAATACTCATGGAACAATGAGCACAATGGAAGAATGACACATAGAGAGAGAACAAATAAACTTTTGGGTCAACATGGAAGAGACCTAAATGTCTCAACACCTTGTATCATCCCCAAAAAGGAAAACACAAGACAAATTTTTTTACAACATATAGAAGAATAGATACAAATAGAAGAATGTCACGACATGTTCATTTCCTTTGTATCCTTGCACCAATGGAGCAACAAGGGTCATCCAAATAAAACTCACAAACACAAAGGCACACCAAGCAACACAACATGGGAGATCACATCACATGCAATAAAACACAAATAACACATGAAACAAACTTAAAGGAGTATCGCACATGCGAACTGACCTAAAGCAGGTCATTTGCATCTCAATCTTGCTCATCATATAGGGAAGGTGGACAACTATCCAAAGGGACTACAACAAGTGTCGTACTAGGAGCATATTTGGGTTCAACACGTAGTGGGTCACTCTCACCAGGAGGATCATCATGGTTGCCCCCATCTAAATTCATTTTCTTTGAAAACAAAATATTAATCTCATTATGCACTTGCTTATCAATTTTAGCAATCTCATCTTCATCATCCAAATTAATCACAACATAAGGTTTTATGATAATGGCAATTGTATGTTCTTGTTTCACTTCTCGTTTTAAGTCCATGTCTTGTTTTGGTGAAAGTTATAATTCTTCATGATATCATGTATTGTTTTATTCTTTTCTTTCAATTGACGAGTGATAGTAGGACGCCTACGCCTAGACTCTTTAGCATTTCTGTTTCTTCTTGCACGATTTTCAATTTGGGATGGGGTAGGAATGGTTTTATCGAACTTTGGTCTCTTTTCTTCCCTTAAGGGAGGAAGTGAAGGAACCACTGAGGGTTGGGAAACCACCATATTTTTAGGTCTATACACTTGTTTTTCCTTTAGAGGCACAAAAGGAATCATTCAATTATCTCTTGGTAAGATTCTATACGATATGGGTGGAGTAACTGCGGTATAGTTACCTTGGTTACTTGGAAGGGTCTTTGCTTTAGGCATGGGTTCATTCATAACTGGTGGAGAAGGAGGAACAATCATAGTCTTATCATTTTCAAGAATATTGGTAAGAGATAACTTTGTTATGCAATTTGCCTTAAACTTTTAATATGACCTGAAAAAGAAATCCTCGCGAGGCTTGATAGGTTCCATAGGTTGAGGCCAAAAGAAATCTAATGAAAAGTTCCCATTGGAAGAAAAAGGATTAAACCCACTATGATGCATTGTAAATATCTCATTTTCAAATGGGAACTTTATGCACTTGTGAATAATCAACAGGACATTATTCAAGGAGCATAGCCATGGGTAGCCTAACTTCACATAGAATTGGTTGGATGTCGTGATGATAGAGAATGATACATCTAATTTTTAGTCCAAATTTAAGAGGAAGAGTGATCAAACCTATCGTAGGGTGAGAAAAACCATCATGAGTTTTTAACCATGCTTTCAATTATTCATAAGAATCTTGATAAAGTTCATGCACAAACAATAATTCCTTAGTGATCACATTCTCTACACACACAGGATCAATGAGTATCCCAGTTGTAGTCTTGTCATTAATACGTCTGGCGATATAGACGATCGAGTGCATGTATGGATGGGCCAATATGGGTGAAATCAATTTCAAGTAACAAAGTGGTTTGGCCTTTACAAGATCGAACATCTATGAGAGTGACCATATATTGTAGGCCATCCTCATCTTCATTGTTATCATTATTTATGTCATCATTTTATCAACATTCATCTCATCATTCTTAACATCACAAGCTTGTACAAAGTTGGATGAATGGTTTGGCATTGAATTTGTAAAAAATTGCAAGTTCTAGTTAGGTGGGGCAACAAATTTATTTCCTTGATCATTAACACTGCCCAACTAGATGTGATTAGAATCAATGAGGTATTGAATTTGATGTTTAAGACGCATGCATCATTCTATATCATGTCCACTTATGTGATGATATTGACAAAAGGCATTTGGATTGTAACTTGGAGGTAGAGGTTTGTTTGTGTCCATACGTCTAATCAGAGGTAACCAAATTAAGTTCTTGTTCAAAAGTTGCAACATGATCGAATGGAGGGAGTCAGCTTTATAAAATTCACAAGAGTATGAATTTTTACCTTGTAAATTCTTTTAATATAAAATAATAATACAATCTTTCATCTAAATTATGTAAAATTTTAAAATTTATTTCTAACTCACTCCCAAATTTTACTAGAAGACTTATAATGCTTCCTACATATGAATTATATTAATTACTTGTGAACCATTCAAAGCACAATGAGTCATTATTATTAGGTTTGCAACTTTTTTTTTTAAAAAAAAAGAGGGGTAAAAACTTTTATTAATCAACAAGAGAGGTACAAAGCATTAGGCAAAAGAAAACCCCGAAGGGGCCCCAAGACAACAAGCAAGAGATCAAGAATCTTGAATGCAGCATTTCACATCCTCAGTAACCCAACCCTCCAAATCTTGGGCAAGGTCCCTCGGTAAACTGTCCCAATCCTCCACCAACCACATCCCACTTTTCTCAGAGGCCAATTTTTCCAGCCCATTAGCCACCTTGTTCCATTCGCAAGGGATATGGGAAAAAGTGACTGAATCCAATAAATCTCCAAGGTTGGCAATTTGTTTTTCCACCACCGCCAATTGCCAACTAACAGCATCAAAATGTCGTCCATTTATCAAGTCTACCACCACCTAAGAATCTGATTCACATATAATCTGTTTCCAGCCGAGAGCATATGCCCTCTTCAAGGCCGAAAGAATCGCCAAAGCCTCCATGAAGTTATTGGAGTGTTGCCCCATATACTCTGAAAAAAAGAACACAACCACCCCAAAACTATCTCTGCCCACCCCACCAATACCAACGTGTCCAGGATTACCTCTTGAAGACCCATCAGTGTTGATTTTCAAGACCCCAGAAGGAGGAAGCATCCAATGCCCTCCTCTGAAGACCTTCCCTCTAGAGCACCTGCCCCGCCCAACCTTAGGCCTTCTAGTACTACCAACAGAAATCCCCAACTTCTGAATTACTCCAGTATCCCCAGGATCAACTGGTACTGACAAATCACATTTAGCTTGTAACGTCTCTTGAAGAACCCTGAGAATGCAAGCCCAAACTTGGCCCACATGTAACTTCCTATCCAGAAAGATCCTTCGATTGTGCTCCAACCAAATCTGCCAAATAATTAGACTCGGGCCAATAGGCCAGGCAATGCGCAGGAATGAAGTCTTTGCCTTAGAAGGCCCAGTATTCTGCCAGAACTCGCCAAGAGATGAAGGATGCTGACTCGACATATTCCAAGCCCCCCACCAGGAGTGCCAAATGGTCCTAGCAAAGGGGCACTGAAAGAAAAGATGAGAAGCAGTCTCTACATCTTTGAGACAAAGAAAGCATAAAGAGGGGCCTTGGAAACCCCGCTTGCAGAGGTTGTCCCAAGTCAAGCACCTGCCATACACTACCAGCCAAGAGAAAAATTTGCATTTTGGCCAGGAGAATTTATTCCAAATGTTATTCCACCAAGGAACCTCAGCACTACCTAAGGTCTGTCTATCCAAAGCACGATACCCTTAAGCAACATAGTACTTCCCTTTAGGGTCTGAACCCCAAGCTAACACATCCCTCTCCGGAAGCGAACAACATACTCTATTAGCTAAAATAGAGGACAACTCCCTCCTATCCTCCAAAGAACCGCCCAAAGGCCACTCCTACATAACCTTCCATTGATAAATGACAGTCCGCCCCAAGAACTGAGGGGCTTTGAAATCCATCACTCTACTCCAACCAGCTTGAATAAAAATCTTGCTTAAATACTCCAAGTGAGGATGTGAGGAGAGGATAGGCGGGAAGCCATCCCAAGAGTCAAGCCAGAAGAGAGCGTTAGAACCTCTGTTGCAAATCCAGAACAAGCTTTGTTTAACCAGCGGAGCTCCCCTCTTGAGAGTTTCCCATATCATAGACCCCCTGCCCAAAAGGCTAAAGTGAGGAACCTCAGCGCCATCCACCTCCCCAAGATACTTGAAGGTAAGAATCTTAGCCCAAGTCTGATGTTGATGTGAACACCACCTCCAATACAACTTAGCCGCCAACGCTTGCCCATTCCAATTTGCTCTACGCAATCCTAGGCCACCCTGCTGCTTCAGCCAACAAACAACTCCCACTTAATTAAGCTCCACTTTCTGGAGAGGAGATTACCCGACCAAAGAAACTACCTGCAAAGCCCCTCAAAATCCTTGATGAAACTTGAAGGGGCAGTCATCACAAAACATCTGTAAATAGGAAGAGCTTGCACAACAGACTTTAAAAGATTGACTCTGCCCACCGTAGATAACCATCTATAGGTCCAATGACAAACTAGACCTCATAATTTATCAATCACCTCCTGCCAAAAACGCCTAGGGGGTGGGCGCACATCCAGAGGGATACCCAAATAGGTAAATGGAAGATTCCCCACCTGAAACGTTAAAATCCTGGCAATACGTTGTTGAATAAGCCTGGGGGTATTAAAGAAATAAATGCAGGACTTACATTCATTAATGCATTGTCCTGAGGCAGCCAAGTAGCAATCCAACATCTGACGAAAGGCAACTGCTTCTGCTACCTTAGCAACCCCCATCAAGGCCGAGTCATCCACAAACTAAAGATGGGATTGAGGAGAAAGAGAGTTCCCATTCCAATTCCAACCAAGAATAAGCCCAGCCGCAACCTGGGACTTAATGAGCCTCCCTAGACCTTCAGCCATCAAAATGAACAGATAAGGGGATAAAGGATCTCCCTATCGAAGACCTCTTGAGGCACCAAACAACTCAGAGGATTCCTCATTTATGAGAATTGAAAAAGAGGGCGTCTTCACACAGCACATAACCCAATCGATCCACTCACTGCTGAACCCAAAAGCTTTAAGATTTTTGATCAGAAATCCCCACTTTACCCTGTCATAGGCCTTAGACATGTCCAATTTTATGAACATAGCCTTATCCCTTGAAGAGGCCATAGAATGAATAGCCTCCGCCGCAATCACAACTCCATCAAGAATTTGTCTTCTCGCTACAAAGCCCCCTTGTTCCTCTGAGATTAGCTTATCCAACCAAGGCTTCAAGCGCTCGACAATTAGTTTTGTGATGATTTTATACACCACATTACACAAAGCAATTGGTCGAAAGAGATCAAGAGAATCGGCACCCTCACGCTTAGGAATGAGGGCAAGAAAAATGGCATTCAAGGCTCTCAACATTTGCTTGTTCCTTAGAGATTCTTGCACAACCTCTAATAAGTCAAGCTTAATCACTTCCCAAAATTCCTGATAGAACTCGGCTGGGAACCCATCAGGACTAGGAGCCTTCCCCTTTTTCAACTGAAACACCACATCCTCTAACTCCTTCAGAGAAATCAGCTGAAGAAGAGAAGCATTCATATCCATTGTCACCAAAGGAGGGATACAAGCCAGGATAGAGTCTTCCTCCGCAATGGCCACTGGGGTATCTTTAGAAAAAAGATTAGAGAAGAAGCGAACTGCCTCATTGGAAATTTCCAAAGAGGAAGAAAGAATAGATCCCTCCGAAGAACAAAGAGAAGAGATAGTGTTACCCTGTCTTCTAGCCTTTACCGAATTATGGAAGAAGGAGGTATTCTTATCCCCTTCCTGAAGCCAATCAATACTAGCCTTCTGCTTCCAAAAAATTTCCTCACGAAGCTCCCATTCCTCAAGAACTTTGACTGCTGCATCCTCTAACCTGCTCAAAACAACATCCAACCCATGCTCCCTGATCTGCCTGGTAATAGAATCTAGATGCTCCTGGGCTTCCCTTTTCTGCTAAAACACGTTGCCAAACTGATACTTATTCCAATGCCTCAATTTATATTTCACATATTGAAGCCTCTTCATAAAAGTGTACATAGCAGTCCCAAAATCAGGATGACCTTCAACCCACCATTTAAACACTAAGTCAAAAAGACCCCCCTCCCTAAGCCACATAGTCTGAAACTTAAAAGTTTGTTTCTTAGAGCCACTAGTTAGGCGAGCAGAGAACTTGATCGGCCAGTGGTCTGATCCACGCCAATCTAAGATTTCTGAACTTGTCAGCCACTTGTCACTAACCCAGAAGCTGGACACCAAAAACCTGTCCAATCTTTCAGAAATAGCTTCTTCTCCAAGCCTCATGTTATTCCAAGTAAACGTGCCATTTAAGGGTTTGATATCCACAAGCCTAAGCCTGGCCAAATTCTCCCACAAAAGATCAAAGGAGGTATCCAGACGAGGCACACCCCCCCTTTTCTCCTCAAGAGAGACAATTGCATTGAAGTCTCTTGACATGATCCAAGGTAAAAAGGGATCCAACGATCTAAAAAAATTTATATGAGACCATAAAATACTCTTCCCAGGGACATCCGACGAAGCATAGATATTGGACAGAAAAACTCTTTCCCTTGTCTCCAAACTTAATGCAACAAGAGAGATGGAGAATCTACTAGAAAACCACCAGATAGGAGAGATACGCCGAGGATCCCAAAAGTAGGCAAGACCTCCAGAGCTCCCCTGTGCACCCACACACTGACATGAACCTCTATTCCAAATTTTGGAAGCACACTGCATCATGCTATCAACAGATAACTTCGTCTCTTGGAGAAAAACCAAATCCAGAGAATGAGCACAAACCAAATCCTAAATAGCCTTTTGTCTAGGGATGCTATTCATACCCCTCACATTTCACGAGAGCACAATCATCGCGACGGTTGGGAAAAATGCGTATCCAAAGTCTTCACTGACCTAGATTCAACCAACGTCTCACCTACTAACTTAACTTTTTCTTGATCCTTCTTCCTCCCACCTTTTGGGACTTGTCAGGAGTACACTTTTTCAGGGATTTTTGATGCACTCCCAAAATATGAGAAGAAGCAAAAGCTTTACTCTTTGTAGAGCCTCCAGAACCTGAACCTCCAACTAAGCCCACTCCTATATCAACAGAGGCCAAAGAAATACCAACCCCCTCACACGGATCCCCAAGCCCAGCCTCAGGGGAGGGGACAAAAGAATCTTTTGTATCCTCAGGAACCATTAGAGAACCAGAGTCAAAGACGTAAGAACCATAGACTCAGGTTGGTGTGAAATAACTGGGGGAGCATCCTCATGCATGTCCGGAGAGACCCCCTCTTCATGAATTAAATCATTCAGCTCATCAAACTTGTTGAAAACCCCCTCCTCCTGGCGGTTCCGAAAAGTCCTTTTCATCCCCCGACCTTTATTTCGAGGCCTGACCGGCACAAACCCATCTTTATCTGGAATCCCCTCTTGCAAGGGTCATTTTCCCTTCTCAGATCCTAAGTTTGATGTATCCTTCCCATTCCTTGAGTTACCCATAGCAGAAGCACGAGGACACCTTTTCAAGAGATGACCATACTCACGACATAAACAACATCTAAACGGTAGGGATTCATAATCCAGGGGCTGTGTCCATGAACTAGAACCCACTAAGAGATCAATAGAGTCGGACAAAGGCCGGCTTAAGTCAATCTCCACACAAACACGAGCATAGGAAAAGATTTTCTTCTCTAGAGTCTGTTGAGAGGGACCAATCGGTTTTCCCAACACCATGGCAATAGACTGCAGAATATCACTCCTCCAACATTCAAGCAGCAGCCGAGGAAGGCGTACCCACACTGGGACCTTGGATGGTAGCTCCTCCGCCGAATTAAAACCTACATGCCATGGTTTAATGAAAAACCCGACTTGATTATAAAAGTACGGGCCACCTTCGAAAGCCCTATTTCTATCTGAGATGCATGAGAAGTCTACTAAGAAGAAATTGTTCGCTGCTACCAAAATCTCAAAGTTCCCCTCTGGATTCCAAGTCCGCTAAATCCAAGGTTCGAGGAAGGGTAAAGAAACCCTCATCCCCAAAAACTTACAAATTAAAACATGTTTGCTAAAATACTCTAAATCATCAGCAACCACTTCTTTTTGAATCACCACCACCAAGCGCACTTGAACTCTTTCCAGGCAACCATTAACCTTCTGCAACTTAAACGCACCAATCCTCGATGAGCCTGTACCAAGAGAAGACAAGGAGCGAACCATGTCTCCCGCCTCTGCCATAGCAGCATCCCCCGGTACCCCATCCAAATCATTACTCAAGGCCATTATAGCCACACCCAAAAAAATTGCCACACACCTCCTCTTACCAAACCCTAGATGCCAATACCCAAACTCCTCTGTATATGGAGAAACAAAGAGCAAGAAGAGAGCCCCACGCACCAAACTGCAAGCTAGCAGTCCACCCGACCAAAGCAAGGTCCAAACTAGAAGAGAAAATGGCACCTACGAAACCACCAACAAAGATCTGCAAAAAACAAAGCCTCCTCACCCCGAAAACAGTAAAAGACCCACCCTTCCACGCAGATGAGACAGAGGAAACCGATCCCCCACCGAGCCAACACATGCACCAAGGAGCGACGGCAGGAACCATGCCATTACTGGCCGCGAGCCCCCACGCGCGCTCTGCACAGACTCACCATCCTTTCGAAAACAGATTGTCAATTGTTTGAATTAGAGCCACACCTAGGAAACCGCTCGTGTTTTGGGTTTGCAACTTCCCTTTTTGTATTGTAATGTAATTTTTACGCTACAAGTTCCTTGTGCATTCTTATGCTTTATATTAAATAAGATTTCTATTTACATATGATTCTCATGATTACCTACCTATTTCTTATGATTCATGCTTATTATATTTACCATCCTTTTATCACATTGTTATGATGTATGTGCTAATACTTATGGTCTATATCATGCCATTATATTATTCCTATTTTTATCTTATGCTCCTATGCTCATTTCCTATATTTTATTTTTCGATTGCATCTACCTCTAGTTTCCTACCATGATTCCATATATTATTTATTAATTTTGAGGGGGGACAACATGATTTCCCCCTTTCTATATTGTGTTGTCATCTACCTCTCCTAATTTTGGAGCTATATTTTTACATCAAGAGAATAATTCCTTTTACATCCTATTTTGTTATGACTTACTTGATTATGTTTTTAACGATATTTTGTCACATTGGGTCCCATCCTATTTTTTTCTTTCATTCATTATCATGATCCTAATAGCCACACTAGGGAAAAAATGCATTACCTATATTATGTGTATCTATAGTGTGCCTCTAGGGCAATATTCACTTTTTAATTTTTCCATACTAGAGGTGACCCTCTATACCTACACCTATATTTATATCTCTAGTTGTTATGCTTTACACACCTATCATTCAATATTTTCCTACTTTCTTTACACAATGTTAACTATGACACTTATTCTACGAATCTACATGACTTATGCACTTGCATGAATACATCTCCTTAAGTTACATTTACTTTCCATGTATCTTTTTAATTCCAACTCCTTGCACACCTTGCATCTAAACAATTGGAAGGGGTAATCTATTTTCACTAATATACCTATGAATACCTATGTTGAGATTTCAAGTAATGACTTAAGCTATGTAAAGACTCATCATTGTTCCTAAAAATCCTAGTCACATTGCATGGCCAAGTTTGATGTGTAATACCACACTACTATCACCACATGAGGTAGATTATTTTTGTCATTTTCCATAAAAATGGAATTTCCTAACCCTTCTCCTTTTCCTACATAGTTAAATCAAACTTTTAGTATTTTTCCTATTCCAATTGTGTGAGTATTTTTCCTATTCCAATTGTGTGATAGAATCTATTTATTGCATATATATTTTATATTACAAGTACCTATAGAGCACTAATACTAGCAAGAGAACTACACGAAAAAATCAAGATGGGTCCATGTAATATCCTTTTGTGTTTGAATATTTAAATTTTTACATTGCAATCCTACTATTTAAAATTATGAATTAGCTTGTATTTATTTATTTATTAGATCATAACCACATATTTAGGGAATCACAATTGGAGTGGAACTATGTGTCACTTGTAGTTTCTAATTTGGTAATTTATAAGACTCACTTAGTTCCCTAGAAGTTTCTAAAATGTAATTGTGAAAAATTGTAAGGTGTGTATGAGTTATCACTATAAAAAAAGAGAATGATGAAAGAGAGTTAACTATGAAAATGTAATATTATTTTGAGCACCCATGTTTGTAGTGATAATTTCTAATTTGTTGTTAGTTGATTTAGATTGTTTTTTTTGTATTAGAAACGTCATGGATATGGGTCCCTAAATTATCCAATATTTTCTAACTCATGGTTTTAGAAACTATTGATGGTTTATGAAATTTATCTTGGCTATACATAGAGTGCTCAAGTTGGAGGTATTATCATATTGTATTATAGGTAACATTATGCTAGCAAAACTAATGATTTGTTTAATCCCTTACAAAGGATTGAGCTTGTGATTGTATTATAACCATTAGGTTTATTGATAATAAATTGGTTCAAGATTTGGAGGCTAGGTTATTTCTCAAAAGGGTTTTCAAGGTAAACATTATATAATCTTCTATGTGTTTATGTTATTTTCTAGCATAAAAGCTATATAATTTATTTATTGAACTACTCTTCTCATACATTAACTATGGAAATTTGTATCCAAGATTCATTTCATTTGGTCTTGAATCCTAATGAACTCATTTATTGGTTGTTAGGGAAACAATTTTTTTTTATCATATTAATCTTGGTTTGAGTGGGAGTTGTGTATAGTGAAGAAATTGTTTCTAGGAAAAATAGTGAGCACATCTTGGTTGGATATGAAAAAAATCAATGACACTAAATTTTGATCTTTAAAAGCTTAAAAAGGAAGATTTATTGATATAATAGGATAAATGGGAAGTGGTCTCCAGAAGTGAACCTATGCCAATGCAAATGTATATGGGATGTGTTGGACAAAAATTAAGGAGCCTTATTTGGCTCTATTTGGAAAATTTAGGGCTCGTGTATGTTTCAAGAGAACCAAATATGAGTTCCTTGTGGATGTAGTTGGAAATTTTGTATCAATCCAATTACATGGTGAATAAATATTTTGCTTGGAAGAAGACTTCATTTTCATCAAAAATAGGTGAAATGAATCTATATCTAAACACCTAAATAGTTCAACTTGTGGTTACCTAGATGAATTGTATTGGTTTCATGATAGATGGTGAAGATCAAAGCATCACACTAGTGTTTTTTCTATATTTATGGCACATGTTAATATTTAGAACTTACTTAAAGAAACATACGTACCAACATGGGAATCTCACAAACATGGGACAATTTCTATGGGATAACCTCTATATTTTTTAAGTTGGATCTTTGTAAGATATACCATATAATATTTTATTTTTGAAGTGATAAAAGGGAAACAAGAATTAAAAATATAATAAATCCTAAGGTGATGTGCCAATTTGGAAATTCACACAATATTCAACAATCATGACAATCCATCATTATAATGGACACTTAAGTGTGCAGTCACTAAAAAAAATATCACCAATCATCAAACATAAGAATAGAAGAAAAGAATCATTAGGGAAAAATATTGCATAGATAAATTTGGTATAGAATGTCATTTTCTCTTTATTATTAAACTGAGAATAGATTATAAAGAAGCTTAAAAGCATAAATTTCGAGTATTTTATAAATTTTAAGAAGTGATCATAAAGGCCTTGTTTATTACAGATTTTATCCCCCCTTTCAAAACTATTATTTCTCTCATTTTATATGGTAGATGAAATTCCTACATGTTTTTAGCTAGAGATACTTCCATCAATCAACACACTCTAACTTATTGTATTGAGTAGCACATTGAAAAGATTGCCTTCAAAATCCATTTTGGGGATTATGAATTCTTAGTTATGCCTTTTGACATAACTAATGCTCCTGCAACATTCCAACCTTGTATGAATAAGGTGTTCAACAAGTAGTTAAAGAAGTTTGTTCTAATATTCTTTGATGACATCCTGATTTTTAGCAAGTCTTGGAAGGAGCATATGAAACATTTAGAGGAAGTATTGAGTATTCTTGAAATTGATTCCTTGTTTGCTAAGGAATCTAAATGTAAGTTTGGTATCAACTAACTCTTGTTTCTTGGTCATGTGATCAGCTCAAAGGGAGTCAATGTGGACTAAGAGAAGATTGAGGCCATTTTGGATTGGTCACCACCAAAAAACCTTACTCAGTTGAAGGTTTTCTGGCCTTTGTGGCTTCTATAGAAGGTTTGTGAAGGGTTTCTCTTAGTTGGTTTCTCCTATCACCAACCTCACTAAAAAGGGATCATTTTTATGGTCTAGTGTAGCAGAGAAATCCTTTGATCAGTTTAATAAAATCATGAGTACATGCCCAATTTTGGCCATACCTAACTTCTCCAAGCCCTTTAAGATTTAGTAAGGAATAGGTGTTTTCTAATACAAAAGAAGCACCCAATTTCATTTGAAAGTAAAAAGTTGAGGGGTGTGAAAAACTTACTCAATTTATGATAATGAGATGCTTGCAATCATGCATGCATTGGCCAAGTTCAAACAATATTTGGTTGGTGGAAAGTTCATTGTGAAGATCAATCATAATAGCCTCAAGAATTTCCTTCATAAAAAAGACCTCAATGATAGAAAACAAAATGGGTCAGTAAGCTGCAATCTTACGATTTTGACATATGTCAGAGGGAAGAAGAACATTGTGGTTGTTGCCTTGTCAAGAAGGCCATATTTGAGTTCCATGATAGAGATCATTGTTGATTGGAAGGAACAAATCTTACAGAATATGTAAAAAAATCCTTTTCCGCCATTATTGTGGAAGGTACCTTGCAAGATGAGAGGTATAAAGTGCTGCATGAGTTGATTCTATACAAGGATGTTCTTGGTGCCTAAATCTAAACTCAAGGAGAAGATTCTTATAACATTCCATGACACTCCCTTGGCTGGTTAGCAAGGTTACTTCAAGAATTACAAACATATTCGAGATATATTTACATGGAAAAGACTCAAGGATGAAGTCCTTGGGTATATTAAGGAATGCCAAGTTTGTCAACAAAATAAAAATTGCTGATTTTTTAGAGAAGTATTCAAGTTGCATGGTTTGCCTAAGAATATTGTGAGTGATAGGGAAAAAAAGTTCCTAAGAATTTTTTGGTAGGAAGTCTTCAGACTAAGTGGGACTATGCTCACTCCAAGCACTAGTTACCACTGACAAATTGATGGGAAAATCAATATTTTCAATAAATGGCTAGAGGGGTATCTCATAAACTATGTGTTAGGACAGAAGAAAGATTGGGTTACATGGATCCATTTGGGTGAATATTGTTATAATTCTACTTATCACATGTCAATCAATATGTCTCCATTCATGGCCTTGTATGGATATGAGGCTCTCAGTTTTATTGACTTATCATTTGGTGATAGTATAGTTCCCCAAGCCAATGATTTATTATAGCAAAGTCGGGATATCATGAAATCATTGAAAGAAAACCTCTAGCATGCCCAAAACTAGAAAAAAGTGTATGCAGATCAACACCATGTTGAGCGTGCATTCAAGGTTGGCTATATGGTATATCTAAGATTGCGGCCCTATAGACAATCTACTCTCAAGAAGAGTGGAGCAAAGAAGTTGAAGCCACATTTCTATGGCACATTTAGAGTTTCCAAAAGGATTAGAGAAGCGGATGATGAGTTGGAGCTATCGAAGAGTAGCAAGGTGCATATTTCCATGTGTCACGTCTCAAAAATGTTCTTGGAAACAATTTTGTTGCTTCTTCAGAGTTACCCCATTTAGATGAAGGGAAGCTTGTGCTTGTTCTTGAAGCAGTGATTGATTTTAGAGAGTGCACATTGAGGAAGAGGACCATCAAAGAATACTTGGTCAAATAGAAAAAATTACCAGTAGAGGATGCCACTCTGGAGAATTATTAGATATTGTAGCATCCTGACTTGCAATTACTTGGGGACAAGCAATTTTGGTGAGGGAGGACTGTAATGTCCACTTCTCAAGCCTAGTCAATACAGTGACCATTAGCCTGTTTTCTAAGTTCCTATAGGCTAAGTGGTAAGGCAAGGGGACTCCAAAGTTCTTGGAGGACACAATTGTTGTAGTACAAGGTTTCTAATGATGAAAATGAGCTCAGTGGATAGTACTAGTTTGAACGACACTCTCCATAGTGTTTTCATACTTTTGGGGTGTTCTCCAAATGTCTTGGAGAGCATGTTTATTTTTAGTAAGTGATTGAATTAGCTTCAATTATTCATCCAATGCCTCAATATCATGTTGGCATAGTCAAAATTGGATTTTGATGTGTTTTAGTATTCTCGTAACTTGGGGTAAATATTTTAATATTTCACTTAAAGTTATAATGCTTGATTATTATTTTTATAACTTAAGTATAATGACTTTTCAAAAAGGTAAATTGGTCTCCAAGTTGGACACCTAGGAGAAATAAGGAGTCTTTTCTTTTGAAAAATGATTATTATTATTTTTAAAAGGTATTTGAGAGAAAATTCAATTATTTCAAATTGAGGAATTTCCCTCCAAAAGCTATATAAGGAGGTGTTGGGAGCTCATTTGAGGTTATGTTGAAGATTGATAACAAATTGCTACTAGATTATTTTTGGATTCTCTAAGTCCTTGAGGATGGTAACCATCAAGGATTATTCTAGTTTCAGAATTGAGATGCATTCCCTAGCTAGACTGGTGTGGTTCCATTCTAGGATCACCATTGGTGTTAATCATGATGTTTTCATTAATGGCTTTCTAGTATGACGTTTTTTTGTGTGATTCAATTTGCTAGTGTTTTATGAGCATTTCATTATAGTTGCTAAGTGTTTTGAGTTTGATTTACTTGAAGTTCATGTTGTTGACCGTACCTCTTATTTTGCTTGTGCAAATTGATGAGTTAATGATTTAGTTGTGGGTTTTTTTAAGACCTATCTTTGCTAGGTGACCAGGATGGGTGAGATTGCAAGGACTAAAGTGTGGCTCTAAATTTTTGGGAGCAAGTCGCCATTCTATTGGATTGTATAACTCCAAGAATGGGGTACATGAGTGAACAAGGTGAATCACCCCTCCCTTTTTGTTGTTTGGTGTCCCTAAGGTGGCACTTAGACTTGGTGAAACCATTTCAATCAATTTTGGGGTGAAATTTTATTGTGTTGGAGTGTTTTGGGGTGTTCACCATGGTTTCTTGGACCTGTAAATAGTAATTTATGAGTGTTACAAACTTGATGCAACTCATTTTCAGAGTTATTTTAGACCTTCATATGCTACATTGTTGAGGAATAATTGTATTGCACTACTTGGGTGTGTTTTTCCTAAGTTGGGGTTCTTTCGGGGTGCTTATTCATCTTCATATCACATTTGTAGTTATCTAATAACTATGTATTTGATTTGAATCATATTGTAACACTATATGGTAGTACCATCAGTGACCTTGCTCAAATTGTTTTTCTTTTACTACTCACCCCATTGTATAAGTGGTTCTATTTTCTTACCCCACTGCATAAGTGGGTATTGTACTTACCCCATTGAACAAGTGGTTTCTTGGCACTCGCTCACCACTAAAAAGTGGAAGAGTTTATTTGCATTTCATTATTATATTAGTTTTCCCACTGCAAAGTGGATGTTCTCAACTTACCCAATTGAATAAGTGGTTATCACTTTCAACAATTTAGTTTTCTATTGTAATCCTTACACCATGTGCTCTTACCTTGCCCACATTGGTAACTTGGTGATCCTTAGAATTTTATTGATATTTTAGTGACTCACTTGATTCTATTAATTTCATCCATCTAGAATGATGTGTTTCTTCCATCACTCTACTATTCTCTTGCTTCTCTTCCTTTTAAATCTTTTATTTGTGGCCTTCTTTTGTGAGATTCTCTTTATCTAATTCAAATTTAGGTTGGCTTATTTAGGTTGCTCAACTTGAAATATTTTAGGTGATACTGTAATGCCCACCTAAAAAACTAAGAATAAATACATAAATAACTACAATAGAGAAATAAATTACCTGTACATAAGATGTAAATAATCTTAAGGCTTAATATTTTTCAAGAAGGTGTTACCTTGCTTGCTACCACTGTTACAAGAGTTATTCATCGATAAGAAAAATTTCTTATTAAATCTAATAATTAATTTTCTTATTTTCAATCAAGAGAAAGAAAAAATTAAAAAATGTCTTGCTCTCTACAACATCAAATTAATGACACCACTAAGAACAATGCTAAGACAATTGCTACATATTCACGATTTCCTTTTAAAACAATCAAATCAAGTGGATGATCTAGTATGTATATATACATATAAAATTTAGTAATCATAAGAATATTTCAATAAAATTTTGTATAAGTGTGAGTGTTGTCATGTGGGACCCTCAACCCTCATCGGTACCCCTTAAACCTCTCTGATGTGGCCCTCACTAACAACTTAGGCTTTTGGTGTAGTGGCAGTTGGTCTGTGTTAACAAAATTGGTGACTCTATTGGGGAGGGTTCGACTCCCACTCTTGACACTCTTTCCGTCTCATAGTCGACTGTGTCTGTCGACCTCTCAACTAGGGGGGTAAACTGTTGTCACGTGAGACCTCCAACCTTTGTTGGTACCCCTTAAACCTCTTTGATGTCGCCCTCACTGACAACTTAGGCTTTTGGTGTAGTGGTAGTTGGTCTATGTTAACAAAATTGGTGACTCTACTAGGGAGGGTTCAACTCCCACTCTTGACACTCTTTTCATCTCACAGTCGATTGTGTTTGTCAACCTCTCAACTGGGGGGGTAAACTGTTGTCACGTGGGACCCTCCACCCTCATCGGTACCCCTTAAACCTCTTAGATGTCTCCCTCACTGACAGCTTAGGCTTTTGGTGTAGTGGCAGTTGGGAGTGTTGCAGATTGCAAAGAAGGGGGAGCTACTTTCTTGAACCAGTTAATGGTTTTTTTTAGGCAACCTTTTCCTCAATTAGTAGGTTAGGTTAGTATTTCTACTAATAAGTTCTCAAGGCACATTTATTTCAGTTTTGTTTCTTTCCCTAAGTGTTGTTGCACATGTTTGTTGGCCACCAGGGCCTTTTAGTTTGCTTGTAGTTGGGTTTTAATAGTTTTCTAAGTTTGAGAAGGGGCATATTTGACTTCGCTCCCAATGAATTGTTTAAGGAAACTGGTCTATATGCTTAGCAGGAAAGCATTCAATAGAAATTGCTAGAAATGTTACCAAATTTTCACCTACAACTCAAATTGGTAGAGTTAAAATAGTTTCATTATATTAAAGGTGAAAAGGTTCTAACACATTGCTGCTATGCTTAACCATTGCATATTTTAAAGTTCTTGAAAAAAAGGATTGAATTCAGTTTTGTTGTTCAGAGTTTTGCAACATAAAGTAAAGTACATAAATAACACAAGACAATGCTTTCATTCAATTGTGTAATGATTCATTCATTTCACAATGTTGCATTCATTTTTTCAAAAGAGATATATACAAGACTGCATAAGTGTTGTTTTTCTATTCATTGGAAATAAAGGAGTAATCAAATGTCCCACACAAGCCATGGAAATAGCTGAACCAATGCAACATGGAAAATATACTATACATCTAAAGATTGAATAATAGAAAGACACATGAAAAGAGACATAGCCATCATTTCCTGTGGTGGTTGTATGTTGGTTTTCGTTGTTTCCTACCCCTCCTTGCTCCTAGTCTTCAAGTGAACTTGTAGATGATTGAGAAATATTTCTTAGAGCTCTGGATATGAATCTTCCTATGTACCCTATCAACAAAAATATAACACATTTTAATGATCCATTAGATCAACAAATATCATATGTATGCAAGAGAGCCTGAAAAATAAAACACCACAGGAGCATTGAGCTTCACTATTTTTTCATCTAACATGTTTTCTCACTATGCAGGTATAGG
The DNA here is from genome assembly GCA_007258455.2 of Sequoia sempervirens. Lineage (NCBI taxonomy): Eukaryota > Viridiplantae > Streptophyta > Pinopsida > Cupressales > Cupressaceae > Sequoia > Sequoia sempervirens. The sequence goes on from VDFB02353493.1 coordinate 356,125,888, forward strand.
AGGAATCATGTTTCTGATTCATCTCTAAAGAAATCATAGCATGTGGTGCAAAAATGGGCTCCCACAAGGGTTGAGCCCAACATATGTTGCCCCTAAGTTTCAAAAGGGGAATTAGATAGGAAAGACACATTCAGAATGTTCAACTCAAAAGCATTTTCAGTTGAAGAACAATGCACAAGTGGCTGCAAGAATCATTAGCAACATTGATCATTCATAGGAACCAATTCAAAAGTGCATGAGGCAGCCCCTTTGAATTGGGAATCACAGATGAATAATGGGCTTGATTCAAATGCTTAATTAATCTACAAAACATAATAAAGATGCACCATTTTTTCCATTAAAGAATTCTGTTTGTAAGCAAATGCTTTGTATTGTCATTTTTTTTACCTTTTTGAATGGTGATTGTCATCATGTTGTTAGAAACCAAGATCAAACATGCAAACCAAAAAACCTTCCACAGAAGAGAAAATTAGAAAAAGCAAAGCTATTGCAAAAAGATGTGCAAAATATTATTATTCGGGAATTCATAATTACATGAGATGATTTTCTTTATAAAAGCAAAGTATGCATAACCCTAATCTTATTTTGAGCAATAGAATAGGCCAACAAGATAAGGATGAGAATAATTAACCTAGGAATTAAAATATTACCTAAGTAAAGTTATGCAAGTGTAATTAAATATTAATTACACTAACACCCCCTCATAAGTGTAGCTTAGGGAGACTAAAAAAGCATGCACCTAAAACTAAGATGAATGCAAGAAAGCATGAATGGGTCCCGACAACAAGGCCTAATCAGGTACCCATGTACAAATGCAATAATGAGGTAGAGAAGGAAAACCCAGTGGGACAAACCCCCTACAATGAGATGACTGTTGCAAAGAAGCACTGGAAGAACACTGTGGAGTAACACTGGAACCGTAATTTGACAAGCAAGGAAAGATACTTTTATCTACAAGAAACCAAATGAGAGTCACTAAAGGACTCAGGCAGAATCATAATAATGTGACAACAGACCCAATGCCACGGAACACTGGAAAACTCACAAACTGGAACAACCTTGGAATCTGTGAAGCAACAGTAGATGATATGATGACATAACCTGGAAACCGTGTATCTCGATGTCGATGCCAAAATGTGACTAGAACTCTTCCATAGGAACAAGTACCATAAAGACTCTAGAACATTAACCATAAAAACATGGCCCTCAAACTGAGATGGATCCAATGTGGATCATTAACCATAGGCTCTCAATCTAAAGTGTGAACCGATGTGAATCTGATATGTGTCAAGCTAAAGCAAGATATGGCCAAAAGAAACTAAGAAACCAGATATAACCCATCGATTTGTCATCAAAACAAAATGAAGATGGAGATCAAAGTGCATGCACACTCTAATCAGATTATTATGCAAGAAACCCCCCTGATGGAACTTTATCTCAATTCATTTATTACAATAACCCAACGATTGTAAAAGGAGAGAATTCAAACATGCATAAAAAGAAAATAAAAATAAACCTCATATTTGTGTAGAGGACTGAACCAACTTTCCAACACTGCAAGAATGACGAAAAACATATCACCGAATCAAAAGATATGCCCTCTGAAGCAAAAAAAAATCATCCGAGTTCAAGAACCTGCAAAATAAATCTAGAGAAAAATCTGGTAAAAACATCTTCACCACTGGATCAGAGTTAGAATCAGCATTCCAACGGTATCTCATTTGTGAAAAACGGACATCGTACGCAAAAAAATACACCCAATTTAGTGAAAGTTGCTCCAAAAGGCCCAATAAGGCCTGTAGGTAGCCCAGGGGGCTAAAAATAATTTGGCCCCTGGTCTTGTGCACGACCAGGGGTTGGCAGTTTGGGGGCTGGGGCGGAGCCCCTGGTCCTCCATAGGACTGGTGAAGTGTAGAAGGGGTCGGCCGGGGGTTGGGCGCATAGCACCCGATCCCCCATAGGACCGACAACAAGTGCAGACCGGCCCGCGAGGGCTGAGCAAAGACTGCGGCATTTGGGCGGGGGAAATGGGCGGTGGCGGCATTTTGGTGGTTGATGGGTGGCAGAACCCTTTTACATTGGAGGCGTAGGTAGAAAAACCAAAAAACACATTTTTTTTTTCAAATTTCGTGACTCGGGAAGCGAGCTGGGGAGGTTGTATGACCTCCTTGGCAAAAATTTTTTGCCTCAGAAACAACTTTCTCCAAAATCGACAAAACAAAAGGCGATCTTAGGGTTTTTGGCCACTACGAATGCGATGGTGACCTTCGTTTGTGCCCAAAATGCTCCAAAAAATTGGCTACCCCCATAGCTTGCAAAAAATCTTTGAGCTTGAAACCCTCACATATCTGGCAAACAATGACCAAAATTTGTGAAACAAAATCCAATCCTGACTTTTTCCAGCGTTCTAAATCCAATGGTGAAGCTCGATCTGATCCAATATGCTGCATGAATAAACTCAAGGCATGATACCCTCAAGGAATCCCGAACGAACTTTGCAATGATTTTCTCAAAAATCTGAGAAGGGGCTGCAAATCAAGGCTCTGATACCATGTTAGAAACCAAGATCAAACATGCAAACCAAAAAACCTTCCACATAAGAGAAAGTAAAAAAAAGCAAAGCTATTGCAAAAAGATGTGCAAAATATTATTATTCGAGAATTCATAATTACATGAAATGATTTGCTTTATAAAAGAAAAGTATGCATAACCCTAATCTTATCTTGAGCAAAAAGATAGCTCAATAAGATAAGGATGAGAATAATTAACCTAGGAATTAAAATATTACCTAAGTAAAGTTATGCAAGTGTAATTAAATATTAATTACACTAACACATGTTTCATAACTTATTGTTGCCATATATTACGTTTTTTGTTATGCTATTTGAGGTGTACACTTTGAAGATATAGCCATCAGGAGTCAAGAAGTGATAATAAACAGGCTATCATGAAGGGACAACAAACTGTTGCTAAGAGACAATAATTCAAGGCATCTTTCAAGGGAGAACAAGGCCATCCTAATAGAGGGATACAATACCTATAATGGGACAACTAAAACAGCAGGAGGAACATTGCAAAGCACTTAATACAAAAGTTGCAGCTCAATAGGTAGTAGACAAATGATGCAGTAGGGCTACATTTTACAAAATTCCATCAAATGAACATTGTAATGTTGATGCTTCCAAATGAAAGAAAATGGTGAAGAATAGTAAGTGGAGCTTTTCAAAAGTCAAGAATCAAGTTAAATCTGCATCTCCTACAATGTATAATGCCTCAACAATAAAACCATTCATTTTTCAAAAAGAAAATTTTACAAGTGGTATGCTATGGCAATAGCTTGAGTTGCTTCAATTAATAGATTCAATATCATAAAACAACTCTATTCATTGGGGTAGTGGCACATTACAATAAAAGAAAGTGTAGAAATGGGTACATTTCACCATCTAAATGTGAACATATTGGAGCATAAATGCCCAGGAAATTAAAATGCACAAGCTATGGTCATTGTGGAGGTTCAAAGAGTTTCATTCTACATAAATAATCAAACTCAAGAAGTTATATCACAAGAGATGCAAAGAGGGAAATCAAAATGCAAGTAGGGAAAACCATCAACTATTCTCAAGACCCAGAAATTTTTATGAATGGAGCAAAGATATTCGAGATTTGCATAGTGAGATGCTTGTATTCTTTTGCAAGAAAATAAAGGAAATCTAGGGTTTTGAGAAGGCCGCGACCTTTCATAGAGGGATAATTTCTTTAAATGAACAATATTTTCCCCTTTACCACATCTAGAAAGAAAAGAAATGCAACATTAAACATAACATAATAGTAAGCAAGGGTTTCAAGAAATGGAGCCAATTGTAAGCTTCTATAATGTAGCCAGGGTTTTCATTTCTTTATTTTGTTTATGAAAGGTAGCCAAACCCATGAGGCTTTTATGGAGAGATTTTTGCATGCATGCAGAAAAAAAAAGAAGGAAACCTCAAGTTTCTGTAAGCATCAAGAATACCCAGAAAATGGGAGAGCTACGGCCATGAGGTGTAGAAGGCCTCATAAAATGAAGATAACGAATTTAGAATTTTTAAGTTCTTTCGCTTTGCAAAATAATGAAATCCTCGAAGTTTTGTGTTCAAGATGCATAAAGAAAGAAGGAATACAAAGCTCAAATGGAGAAGAGCTTACCTTAGTTGTCTTCTATTAAGAAATGCATTTGAAGCCATATTCAATCCTTCCAGAAGTTCAAGAAAAAAGTGTCTATGGTGGCCTCAAGTGAAGAAGACATCAACAAAATGTAATGCATCAGAAAATGATAAATGTCATGGCTAAAAGGCCAAGGAATGCACTTTAAATGGAGGCTATTGCTCATATTTGAGACAAAAAAGACTTACCCTACATTCTCCTATAAATGATCTTCATGGAAATCTCCCAGAAACAACAGGAAATCGACAAGTCAAGCTCAAACCCTAGTCTCATGGTGGCAGTAGCTAGTTTTCTAGCAAAGAGAAAATCAATGCAAAAATGAATGAGAGAAATGTGGAGCTCATTGGTTTTGTGTTAGGGTTTCAAGTTTCCCTAAGTTGACTTGTGATTTTTATCACATTGATTTAAAAATAGAATGCCTTCACTAATACCTTAGTGATATTTTTCCCTTTGCATATGTTGCTACTTAGGTTGCTTTATGCCTTAGGCATTTTTATGATTTTGAAGAAATCATGTGATATGTGCCTTAGTTATTTATTGATTTTTGGGAGAAATCAAATAACATGGAACCTTAGAGTATTTGCCTTGATTTTCTGCAAATCATCAAAACTATATTTGCCTTGTGTAATTGCAAAAATCAAGTCAAACTCAGGTCTTTTCTTTTGTAAAATGGAAACTGTAGATTTTGTAAAACAGTATTAAGGTAATATTCTATAAATTACCTTAGTATTTGTTATTCTAAATACAGTAAAATAGAACAGGTGTTGGGGGGAAAATTTATTTTCTTAGTTTGAGTATTTTTGTGCAATATAAGAAAAATAGGCAAACTAAGGTTTCTATTTCAGTCTTCAATTAGTTCGAGCCTGATTTTTTGAGTCCTTTTGGGTCGACTCACTTGAGACAAAAACTTTCCATATTTTCCATCCAGTTCTGAGGCAATTTGGGCACTTTTTTGGAGGCTTTTCTTTTGAGCTCGAAAATGGAATTCAAGTTACTATTTTGAGGTGCTTTTCACTCAGATTTTTCCCTCACACTTGGAGACAGTTTAAGGAATATATTAGATAAAAACTTAGTTTTTTCTCATTAGTTTGAGTTCATATTAGCTTCTTACTCTCTTGACCACTTGCAGAGAGCTCTGTAAGCCATTGTTTGTTCTCATATTTTGATATTTGCATACTCCTTTAGTTTTCAATAAAAATAACAGGGCATTCCTATCTCATGTTTTTATCTCATATTTACAGTGTTGATTCGATGTTTCATTGTGATTATAAAAATGAGATCCTTTGTTATGTCTCATTATTGTGAATTTGTGTGCAAGAATTTCATATGATTCAGGTTGTGTGTTGTGTTCAATTTTTGAGCCTTAATGCAAATCACTGTTGAGCTGTATGTTATAGATGAGATTGTTAAAGTAAATGTTTTGATAAATTGATTGTGAGTGAAGTCATTAAAATAAGTTAAAGTTCTGGTGCATCACCCCTTAGGAGTTTAGGAATTTCATTTTCAGTTATCTTTCTAAACCCTTTTCCTCAAAAAATTTTGTAGATTAGGTGATTTTCCAAGGGAACCAACCCTATTTGGAGATTCATTCTCGTCATAGGTCACCCACAACCTAAGAGTGTTTCTATGTTTCAGCAAGATAGTCAAGTCAATCTTAGCTAGGGTGAAATCTTGATTGAAAAAGGTTTAAGGGGTACTGACGAGGGTTGAGGGTCCCACGTGACAACGATGAGCATATAATAAGAGATTTAATAAAACATGCTTAGCTCTCATAACACTTTTGTTACCATTTTAAAAGGAACCTAGTGAAAATCTGCTTTCATGCATATATACATAATCAACAACCATGCTTTGAAAAATCACTAGTGTTTAAATAACATGGAGAAGCCATAACAAATAAATACAACATGCACTTCCCATGCAACATCACATAGACCAATGAGGTGAATAAACTTTCTCAATTAAAGGATATTATCCATAATACAGGTATTTTACAAAGGACAAATTTATGTGTTGAAGCAGCTAATACCAGAATTCACAAATAGAAATAAGGCACGATTACACTTAACCATCTAATGGTTTTTTTCACGCATAGGTAGAATAGCACACCAAGAAAAAATGAACAAGTGTCTAATCTTGTTAAGACTCGATAAGAGCGATTAAGCAGTGTACGGGTAAGGAGCAATAAAATTTTGATTTTAAATATCTTTACATACAACCAACAAGGCACTGATTGAAGAATACTTTCTTTAAAAATGACAACACCTTATCACTTCCATCACATAAATTTTTTCTATAACCTGGATTGCTAATTACACAAAGACAATAAATCGCATCAAACTAGTAGAAAGATATTGTTACAGGATCTTATGCATGCTAACACATCATCCGGTTTTACATTTAATGCTATGATTCCATGAAGGGTCTGACTGAAGAAGAAGGTAAAATGAACATCATGCTTTATCCATACCATGCAAGTAAATAAAGATTACTTCCTATCCTTTTTCGTTATGCTAAAATAATTTTGAGTTTTCTTCTATAACTGTCATCGGTTAACAAGGTTATTTTCCTTTACAGACAAACTCCTTAACCATAGGTAAGTCTAAAGTAACAACAACTGATTAATAAATGGGAGGAGGGTCACTAAGGAAATTATTAAGGGAGCGGCTGAGTACGAAAGAGATGTGTCGTCGGCTCCAACCCTATTAATAGAGGGATAATGCAACTTGTGGAATTATCAGATAACAATATTCACATTGGCAACAAGCAATCATAAAAGACTCGGTTGAAGGGAACGGCATTACAATGCTTAAATAGAACCGACCAACATTCTAGCAACAACAAAGCATAGAATAAACACGTGTTTACAACAGTACTTGGTGAGGTAAATAATTTGGAACCACTCAAGCCTATCATGAATACAATAATGAAGACAAGGCTAACAATGCATCATTCACTATTTAGAGCCATACATTGATGAAAGGAAATAACATGAGTGAATTTTTTTTTGCAAAGTTTAAAAAGAAACTCAATACACAAGGATACTGTACTTTATTGAACCACCTGAAGAATCTAACACCAACAAGCCAACACAACAGATGGAGGGGAATACTAAATAAAGTATCAATATTTTTATCCATTCTGGAAAAAATTAAAAAAATATAGAAATGATCAAAAAATATATCTTAATGAAAAACTAAGATAGTCCATTCATTTCTTGCGAGTATCCATATTGAATTACAAATATACATTGACATGTTTGTTACTGGCACATTATTCCATTGCCAAAGTATTCAAGATCTTTATATATGCATGCAACACCGAATACAAAGAAGACTTCCTAGAAGAAAATAACAGATCATTTCAGTTCAAGCAACAACGAATGTTTAACAATATACAAAATACAAATATGTTTCTTTCCTTGAAGAAACATTAGAACAATGCTTAAGTAACACCAACACAGAATTAGAGTTTCTTTCACATGAGTTTACAATCTGCTCACAATATTTTTTTGTTGCAAGCAACAAAGATTCTCTTTTTAATTTGCATTACTAAATGGTAACAATAGAACAAAACATCACAATATTCCTCAACAGAGTTTTCTTCATTATTCTTCAAACATAGATTTATTCCCTAAACCTGCAATTCAAAGAGTTAGAGAAGCCCGGAATTTCTCACCACCCAACCGTAGGACTAAGAAGTCCACCCTTAGGTAGGAGACAAATCCCATATGAAAAATATAGATGACAGAACAAAGTACAATAAACATAGCACATCCACAAAGAACCCACACACGAGATTATTCAAAGGGGGAGAAGGGAGATTCCCTTCCCTCATGGGGAACAAATTTACAACTCTATACATATTCATCTCTAATTGCAACACATAACCTTCTTCACCACAACACCCAACTCACATCTCCTTCTCATCCAACCATTCCACACTTCATCCTTCACCCAAAACTCTAATCTACAACATACCCGCATCCAACCACTCCATCACCCACTCCTCACTTTCCCACGCATATACACATTTTTTCATAAATCTCCAAGAGAGGCTTCACACCCTCCTCAACCCCAAACGAAGGAGGCTCTTAGGCCACAAGCGAGATCAACTCCTTAATCACACCCAAACAAAAACCCCAATACACAATCAAAATTTCACCACAAAACAAAAAATAAACCTCCTTCCCAACACAACAATAAAAATCCATTTACAATAGAAGCTTCATTTTAAAAAAATCAAAGCTCAAATCTTACCTTTGCTATCCAAGTTAGGATCAGCCCAAAACCCAAGGAAGTCTTCAATTTCTCCTTCCAATCAACAACCCTTTTTCCCTTGCTTTTTCAACTGATTCCCAAAAGAAACCAAAAATCTACTCACCCATTTCCCAAAGATGAATCCAACAAATTTTCCAAAAGAATGAAGAGAGATATCCATACCCAAATCCCTCACTAAAATAGAATTCCTCCTAACTCTTCAACTTCCCTCCAAAATGAAAAGATCATTCAAAATTAAAAAGAAATCAAACTACACTTAACATAAAAATCCTTCCCCACTTTAAAAATTAAAAAATCAACAAATACATTTCTAGCAAATTGGCTTTACCTCCAATTCTTAAAGACCTAGGCTTCCCACAGGTGTAACATCTCAACAAAATAATTAATAATCTTTGGAGATTATAATCAAAACACAAAATATAAACATTAAAATTTTCTTACATGAAATAATTATAAGATCTAACACATTAATTTAAAGACATTTATTTTTGCAGAATTTAAGCATTTATCTAAAACACTTTATGATCAATTCCATGTTATTTAAATGAACATATCACATCATCTATGATCAATAAATGTCTAAACATGCATATTTAATGTTTATGTCTAAAAATCAAAATGACAATATCCATGAACCAAAATATCCACATAACCCATGTCCAAAACACCCACAACATAAACATGAAATCAAATCAAATTCTCAAGAGTAACACTAGCTATGCCCTACATTCTCCCGCTCAAGTCTCAAGCTTCCTCCTGGAAACTAGAAAAAAGATATGGAAATAAAGATCTCATTTGAGTTGTTTCCTCCCATGTGGAAGAAGACTCATCGTAAGGATCCCACTAGACCCTGACCTGGTCCAACTGTCATCCTCGCAGGGCCAAGGTTCATTGATCTAATATGTGAACTGGCTCCAATGTTAGCTATCTATCTTGTGCCACCTATAGAACATCCCACTCTAGAACATGAGATACGTCATAAACATATTTCTTGAGCAAAGATACATGAAAAACATTGTGGATCCAAGACAGGTTGGGTGGTAATGTTAAGCAGTATGCAACTAGACAATTCCTCTCTAGTATCTCAAAAAGACCAACAAATCTTGGTGCCAACTTAGAACCCTTCCCATAACAGATGGAGCTCTTATGAGGTCAAACACGCAAGAACACTCTCTCCCCAACTCGGAACACACGATCAACCCTTCTGGTATTAGCATACTACTTTTTTTGATCTTGTGCTATCTGCAATTGCTCACGAATCTGAGTTACCTGCTACTCCATCTCATGTACAAACTCAGATCCTAATGTGATTTGATCCTCAAGTCGGTCCCAACTCAAGGGAGTTTTTTAGGGTCTACGATACAGAGCCTCATAAGGTGCCATCCTAAGAAAACTATGATGCCCGTTGTTATAAGAAAACTCTACTAAATATAAGTATTCCTCCCAATGACACTGTTGGTCCATAACATACACCCTGAGCATGTCCTCCAACACTTGGTTCACATGCTCTGTCTGACTGTTCGTCTCATGATGATAAGCAATGTTGAAGTTGAGTTGAGTGCCTCAGGCTTGCTAAAGAGTGGTCCAAAAGGATGAAGTGAAGACAAGATCTCGGTCAGATCCTCTTGGGAACTCCATAAATTTGAACAATATCATGTAGAAAAACTTTGGCTACTAAGGTGGCATTGTATGAAGAGCTAATAGGAGAACAATGTGCCACCTTGGTTAATTTTTCCACAATCACCATATTTGCATCATGTTGGTATAACAACCCAACTAGGTGTTGATGCTCAGCTTTTACTCTCTAACACTCATGACAACGAGCAAAAAACTCTGCAATATCCTTTCACATACCTACCTAGAAATACAACTTTCGAAGATCTGCATACATTTTCTTAACACTAGGATGAGTTGTAGAGGGTGCTCTGTGAGCCTCAACTAGAATCAATTCTCTAAGATCACTAGAAGAAGGAACATAAATATGCCTATAGTGATGAAGAAAATCGTCATTATCTACAAAATATCCCTCAAACTTCTCTTTCAAAGGACCATGACACTAAATAATTTCACTATATAATGCATCCTAAGGAAACAATTCTAAAATACATCCTCTAAGATATGTCTTTACTATGTCTTTTCTTGCTAAGGGCATCCACTACAACATTCTCCTTTCCCTTGATATAATGAATATCAAAATCATACTCACAAAGGAACTCCATCCATCTATGTTCCCTAGCATTCAAATTAGGTTAAGAAAAGATATACTGCAAACTTCAATGATTTGAATGCAACTCGAATATATGCCCAAGAAGGAAATGCCACCATTTTGTTAAAGCATGAACCACTGCAACCAGCTCCAAATCATGTGTCAGGTAATTAATCTCGTGATTCCTTAAATTGTGAGACTGTAAAGCTACCACACAAACTTCCCGCATAAGAATAGCTCCAATGCCCTTGATCGATGCATTAGTGCAAACAACGAAGTCACTGGCACGATCTGGAATTGCTAGTATAGGTGCACTGGTAAGTTTCTCCTTCAATATCTGGAAAGCTCTCTCATACTGATCGGAACAAACAAACCTCTTGCCTTTCCTTTGAAGAGAATTAATTGGATGAGAAATCCTGGAAAATCCTTCTACAAATCTTCTATAATAACCAGCTAGCCCCATGAAACTTCTTACCTCTGCTACATTTATGGGTTCCGACCATTCCAAAATAGCTTTTATTTTAGAAGGATCTACTAAAATTCCATCTCTGAAAATAATATGTCCTAAATACTATATTTCTATCTGGAAAATTCACACTTTGATAAATTGGCATACAATTGATTCTCTCTCAGACACTGCAACACTTGCCGCAAATGTACCACGTGTTCCTCCACTATACAAGAATAGATCAGAATATCCTCTAGGAAGATAACCATAAATCTATCCAAAAAAGTATAGAAAACACCATTTGTCGGGCTCATGAAGACTATCAGAGCATTGGCCAATCCAAAAGGAACAACGGTGAATTCATAAATGACCATATCGCATACAAAAAGTTGTCTTATGTATGTCAGCTTGAACAATCCTTAACTAATGATACCCTGATTTAAGATCTATCTTTGAGAAAATATTTGCTCCTTGAATTTGGTCAAATAAATCATCTATCTTGTGTAGAGGATATCGATTCTTAATTGTGAGCTTATTTAACTGCCTATAATCAATACATAAACAAAGAGTTTCATCCTTCTTTACAAAAATGACAGGTGCACCCCATGGAGAAACGCTAGGACGAATATGACCTTTCTCTAAGAGTTCCTCTAGCTATAACTTAAGCTCCTATAGTTCTTGTGTTGTCATTTTATAAGGGGCCTTAGAAATATGTTGTGCTCTCAAAACCAAGTCAATATGGAAATTGATCTCCCTTCAAGGTGACATTCCAAAAAGTTAAGAGGGAAAAACATCAACAAACTCTCGAAGAATAGGATGGTCATCCAAAGTAGTTATTTTCTTGTCCTTTGATCTGTCACTAATGGATATAGAAAATAATTGACTTCCTTTCATCATGCAATGTTTAAGTTGCATAGCATAAATCATCCTTGGTGATACTGGTCTCTTAATTCCTGAGACTACCACCTTTTTTCCCCTATTATCTACACACTCAACAGACTTGTTATGATTATCAAGCTTGGCCCCATGAGTATTCATCCAATCCATACCCAAACTTACATCATATGATCCTAATGGTATCACCTTGAAGTCTAAATTAGTAGAGAAAGAGCTAAGTTCTAATTTTCAATTTCTAACTAAAGAACTAACAACCATCATAGCACTAGAAGCTAACTCAACATCCCAGTTATCTTCTTGCTTAATATTCACCAACCTGCACTTATCCACAATGGATGGGGAAATAAAAAGATTCTATAACATCGAAATCAAAAAGTACAAAAACAGTAACCTTACCAATTTTACAAGGAGCTTCTATGACTAATGCTTGATGGTCTACCTACCAATTATCAATTGCCACGAAGACACGATGAGACCTTCCCACATCACCAACTATAGGTTTTGAAACTACTGCCTAGTGACCTCCTGTAGAAACATTATTTTGAAAACATTCAAAGCAATATGTCCCATACGTGTGCAATTATAACAAGGACCCTTAGGTGGAGCTGGAGTCTGAAACCGTGGTTTACTAGAACTGATATGACTTCCCCTAGAACTCTATTGAGAGCAAGTTGGCCCAAAAAATGGTGTCAGAGTTTTATGACCTCCTTTTTGTGAAGGATCTTTCCATGGTCTCACCAAACCCCCTGAAATGACTTAGCTTTCTGACCCTTTTGTTGTTGCAGCGGTGTTGACCTAATGGAAAAAGAGCTTGTCCCACCTCTATGTTTAGGTGGTGCAAAAGAGTGGAAACGATTACAGTTTTGAGGAGGTGGATTCTTATCATGATCATGATGCTTCGGTTGAATTTCCTCGATAATAAGAGCCTTCTCCACTATTGGCCTTAGGGTAGAAGTTTTGATAGTCGTATAGGTCTGACAATCCCATGATTAAGGCCTCTAGTGAAATGGTTTACCATCAAATTTTCATCCTAGATATAATCAACATACTACATCAATTCAAAAAAATAATTCTCATACTGAGCTACAGTGAGTCCCCTTTGTTGAAGGTCATGAAACTCATCAATTCTCTGGTATCGAAAATGATTAGTAATATATATTTTCTTAAATAGGTCCAAAAATACTTCCCAAGTAACATTATCTAGAGTCAAATTTCCCTTTCTCTCCTCCTGTTGCCACCAAGTATCCACATTTTCCTAAGCTGATGAATTGCCAATCTAGCCTTGAGTTTACTACTATAAGTTTTGATTGTAAAACATTTCTCAATGCTAATCAACCAAGTCTCTGCCTCCGAACCATCAATAGAACCAGAAGAATGTTGAGGTTGAAGACATGAGAAATCTCATATAAGCTTATCTATATCAATGTGAGCACCATTCCTTGCTCAAGCATTACAAGGAGGAGTCCCATAATTCCCAGATTCACCCATTTCCTCCTCAGGACGCTCATCTCTCTCCCTATTAGGGATTCTACTTCACTCCAGAGGTATAGAATGACTTTCATTTGAATGACGTTGCTCCTAATAATGGGATACGAGAAGCCTGTCCTGAATGACATCCACCAAATGATGCAACGTATGAAGTATTTGGGGCCCATTATCTACATGCTCCTCAATATGCTCAGATACAGACAACGCAAAATGAGGTCTTCGTCGAGGAGGCATACTACACATAAGAACAAAATTGCATAAATACCACTTTTTTTTTTCCCAAAGCTCCCAAGTTTTGTAACCAGGTGCTCTGATACCTAGTAATGCCTGCCCAAAAAACTAAGAATAAATACATCAATAACTACAATAAAGAAATAAATTACCTACTTAAGATGTAAATAATATTAAGGCTTAAGATTTGTCATAAATTTGTTGCCTCGCTTGCTACCACTATTACAAGAGTTATTCATCGATAAGAAAAATTTCTTATTAAATTCAATAATTAATTTTTCCTCATACAAATAATTGACTTCCTTTCCTCATACAATGTTTAAGTTGCATAGCATAAATCATCCTTTGATACTGGTCTCTTAATTCCTGAGACTACCACCTTTTTTCCCCTATTATCTACACACTCAACAGACTTGTTATGATTATCAAGCTTGGCCCCATGAGTATTCATCCAATCCATACCCAAACTTACATCATATGATCCTAATGGTATCACCTTGAAGTCTAAATTAGTAGAGAAAGAGCTAAGTTCTAATTTTCAATTTCTAACTAAAGAACTAACAACCATCATAGCACTAGAAGCTACTCAACATCCCAGTTATCTTCTTGCTTAATATTCACCAACCTGCACTTATCCACAATGGATGGGGAAATAAAAGATTCTATAACATCGAAATCAAAAAGTACAAAAACAGTAACCTTACCAATTTTACAAGGAGCTTCTATGACTAATGCTTGATGGTCTACCTACCAATTATCAATTGCCACGAAGACACGATGAGACCTTCCCACATCACCAACTATAGGTTTTGAAACTACTGCCTAGTGACCTCCTGTAGAAACATTATTTTGAAAACATTCAAAGCAATATGTCCCATACGTGTGCAATTATAACAAGGACCCTTAGGTGGAGCTGGAGTCTGAAACCGTGGTTTACTAGAACTGATCTGACTTCCCCTAGAACTCTATTGAGAGCAAGTTGGCCCAAAAAATGGTGTCAGAGTTTTATGACCTCCTTTTTGTGAAGGATCTTTCCATGGTCTCACCAAACCCCCTGAAATGACTTAGCTTTCTGACCCTTTTGTTGTTGCAGCGGTGTTGACCTAATGGAAAAAGAGCTTGTCCCACCTCTATGTTTAGGTGGTGCAAAAGAGTGGAAACGATTACAGTTTTGAGGAGGTGGATTCTTATCATGATCATGATGCTTCGGTTGAATTTCCTCGATAATAAGAGCCTTCTCCACTATTGGCCTTAGGGTAGAAGTTTTGATAGTCGTATAGGTCTGACAATCCCATGATTAAGGCCTCTAGTGAAATGGTTTACCATCAATTTTCATCCTAGATATAATCAACATACTACATCAATTCAAAAAAATAATTCTCATACTGAGCTACAGTGAGTCCCCTTTGTTGAAGGTCATGAAACTCATCAATTCTCTGGTACGAAAATGATTAGTAATATATCTTTTCTTAAATAGGTCCAAAAATACTTCCCAAGTAACATTATCTAGAGTCAAATTTCCCTTTCTCTCCTCCTGTTGCCACCAAGTATCCACATTTTCCTTAAGCTGATGAATTGCCAATCTAGCCTTGAGTTTACTACTATAAGTTTTGATTGTAAAACATTTCTCAATGCTAATCAACCAAGTCTCTGCCTCCGAACCATCAATAGAACCAGAAGAATGTTGAGGTTGAAGACATGAGAAATCTCATATAAGCTTATCTATATCAATGTGAGCACCATTCCTTGCTCAAGCATTACAAGGAGGAGTCCCATAATTCCCAGATTCACCCATTTCCTCCTCAGGACGCTCATCTCTCTCCCTATTAGGGATTCTACTTCACTCCAGAGGTATAGAATGACTTTCATTTGAATGACGTTGCTCCTAATAATGGGGTACGAGAAGCCTGTCCTGAATGACATCCACCAAATGATGCAAAGTATGAAGTATTTGGGGCCCATTATCTACATGCTCCTCAATATGCTCAGATACAGACAACGCGGAATGAGGTCTTCGTCGAGGAGGCATACTACACATAAGAACAAAATTGCATAAATACCACTTTTTTTTTCCCCAAAGCTCCCAAGTTTTGCAACCAGGTGCTCTGATACCTAGTAATGCCTGCCCAAAAAACTAAGAATAAATACATCAATAACTACAATAAAGAAATAAATTACCTACTTAAGATGTAAATAATATTAAGGCTTAAGATTTGTCATAAATTTGTTGCCTCGCTTGCTACCACTATTACAAGAGTTATTCATCGATAAGAAAAATTTCTTATTAAATTCAATAATTAATTTTCTTATTTTCAATCAAGAGAAAAAAAAACTTAACAAATGTATTGCTCTCTACAACATCAAGTTAATGACGCCACTAAGAACAATGCTAATACATTTGATACGTATTCATGATTTCCTTTTAAAACAATCAATTCAAGTGGATGATTTGGCATGTATATATATACATATAAAATTTAGTAACCATAAGAATATTTCCATAAAATTTTGTACAAGTGTGAGCATATAATCGGCTATTTAATAAAATATGCTTAACTCTCATAATACTTTTGTTACTATTTGAAAAGGAACCTAGTGAACATGCACTTTCATGCATATATACATAATCAACAACCGTGCTTTGACAAATCACTAGTGTTTAAATAACATGGAGAAGTCATAACAAATTAATATAGCTTGCACTTCCCATACAACATCACATAGACCAATGAGGTGAATAAAATTTCTCAATTAAAGGATATTATCCACAATACAGGTATTTTACAAGGGATAGATTTATGTGTTGAAATGGCTAATACCAGAATTCACAAACAGAAATAAGGAATGATTACACTTAACCATCTAATGGTTTGTTTCATGCATAGGCAGAATAGCATGCCAAGAAAAAACAAACAAGTGTCTAATCTTGTTAAGACTCAATAAGGGTGATTAAGCAGTGTACGACTAAGGAGCAATACAATTTTGATTTTAAATATCTTTACGTACATCCACCAAGGCATTGATTGAAGAATCATTTATTTAGAGATGACAACGCCTTATCACTTCCATCGCATAAATTTTTTCTATAACCTGGATTGCTAATTACACAAAAAAACAATAAACCACATCAAACTAGTAGAAAAGATTTTGTTACAAGATCTTATGCATGCTAACACCTCATCCAGTTTTACATTTAATGTATGATTCCACAAAGGGTTTGACTGAAGAAGATGGTAAAATGAACGTCGTGCTTTTTCCATACCATGCGGGTAAATAAAGATTACTTGCTATCCTTTTCCGTGATGCTAAAATAATTGTGAGTTTTCTTCTATAACTGTCATCGCTTAACAAGGTTATCTACCTTTACAAACAAACTCCTTAACCGTAGGTAAGTCTAAAGTAACATGAACTGATTAATAAATGGGAGGAGGAGCACTAACAAAATTATTAAGGTAGCAATTGAGTACAAAAGAGATGCGTTGTCGGCTCCAAACCTATTAACAAAGGAATAATACAGTCATGGAATTATCAAATAACAATCTTCACATTTGGAAAAAAGCAATCAAAAAAGACTTGGCTGAAGGGAACGATGTTACAATGCTTAAATAGAACTGGCCAACATTCTGGCAACAACAAAGCATAGAATAAACACGCGTTTACAGAAGTACTTGGTGAGGCAAATAATTTGGAATCACTCTAGCCTACCGTGAATACAGCAACGATGACAATGCTAACAATGCATAATTCACTATTCAGAGTCATACACTCAGTGAAAGGAAATAACATGAGTGAAAAGTTTTTTGCAAAGTTCAAAAAGAAACTCAATACACAAGGATATTGTGCTTTATTGAACCACCTGAAGAATCTAACACCAGCAACAAAACACAACAAACAAAGGGAATAGAAAATAAATTATTGGCATTTATATCCATTCCAGTAAAAACTAGCAAGATATAGAAATGATAAAAAAAAAACACATCTTAATGAAAAACTGAGACAGTCCATTTGTTTCTTGTGAGTATCCATACTAACTTATAGATATACATTGACATATTTGTTACTAGCGCATAATACATTTCCAAAGTATTTGAAATCTTCATATATGCATGCAACACCAAATACAAAGAAGACTTCCTAGAATAAAATAACAGGTCATTTTAGTTCAAGCAACAACAAACGTTTAACAATATACAAAATACAAATGTGTTTCTCTTTCCTTGAAGAAACGTAGAACAATACTTAACTAACACCAACACAGAATCAAAGTTTCTTTCACATGAGTTTACAATCTGCTCACAATATTTTTTGTTACAAGCAACATAGATTCTCTTTATAATTTGCACTACTATTAAATGATAACAACAAAACAAAACATCACAATATTCCTCAACAGAGTTTTCTTCATTATTCTTCAGACCCAGATTTATTCCCTAAACCTGCAATTTAAAGAGTTAGAGAATCCTATAACTTCTCACCACCCAACCGTAGGACTGATAAGTGCACCCCCGCGAAGGAGACAAAGCCCATATGCAAAATACAAATGACAAAACAAAGTACAATAAACATAGCACATCCACAAAGAACCCACACACAAGATTCTTCAAAGGGGGAGAAGGAGGATTCCCTTCCCTTGTGGGGAACAAATTTACAACTCCATACATATTCATCTCCAACTGTAACACATAACCTTCTTCACCACAACACCCAACTCGCATCTCCTTCCTATCCAACCATTCCACACTTCATGCTTCACCCAAAACTCCAATCTACAACACATCCACATCCAACCACTCCATTACCCACTCCTCACATTCCCACATACACATTTTGTCACAAATCCCCAAGGGAAGCTTCACACCCTCCTCAACCCCAAACGAAGGAGGCTCTTAGCCTGCAAGCGAGATCATCTCCTTAATCACACCCAAACAAAAACCCCAATACATAATCAAAATTTCACCACAAAACAGAAAATAAACCTCCTTCCCGACACAACAACAAAAATCCATTTACAACAAAGGCTTCATGTAAAAAAAATAAAAGTTCAAAGCTTACCTTGGCTATCCAAGTTAGGATCAGCCCAAAATCCAAGGAAGTATTCAATTTCTCCTTCCAATCAAGAACCCTTTTTCCCTTTCTTTTTCAGCCGATTCCCAAAAGAAACCAAAAATATACACACCCATTTCCTAAAGATGAATCCAACAAATTTTCCAAAAGAATGAAGAGAGATAACCATACCCAAATCCCTCACTAAAATAGAATTCCTCCCAACTCTTCAACTTCCCTCCAAAATGAAAATATCATTCAAAATTAAAATACAATTCACCCCATAAACAATAAAAGAAATCAAACTACACTTAACATAAAAACCCTTCCCCACTTTAAAAATTAAAAATCAACAAATACATTTCTAGCAAATGGACTTTGCCTCCAATTCTTAAAGACCTAGGCTGCCCACTGCAACATCTCAACAAAAGCATTAGTACTCTGGAGATTATAATCAAAACACAAAATATAAACATTGAATTTTTCTTACATGAAATAATTATAAGATCTAAAGCATTAATTTAAAGACATTTATTTTTGTAGAATTTAAACATTTATCCAAAACACTTTATGATCAATTCCATGTTATTTAAATGAACATATCACATCATCTATGAGCAATAAATGTCTAAACATGCAGATTTAACATTTATGTCTATAAATCAAAATAACAATATCCATGAACCAAAATCTCCACATAACCCATGTCCAAAACACCACATAATATAAACATGAAATCAAATCAAAGTATCAAGAGTAACACTAGCTATGTCCTAGATTCTCCCCCTCAATTCTCAAGCTTCCTCCTAGAAGCTAGAAAAAAGATATGGAAATAAAGATCTTATTTTAGTTGTTTCCTCCCATGTGACAGAAGACTCATCATAAGGTCCCCATTGGACCCTGACCTAGTCCAACTGTCGTCCTCATAGGGCTAGGGTTCATTGATCCAATATGTGAAATGGCTCCATTGTTAGCTAGTTGTCCTATGCCACCTATAGAACACCCACTCTAAAACATGAGATACATTAGAAACATATTTCTTAAGCAAAGATACATGAAAAACATTGTGTATCTAGGACAAGTTGTGTGGTAATGCTAAGTGGTATGCAATTGGACCAATCCTCTCTAGTATCTCAAAAGGACCAAAAAATCTTGGTGTGAACTTAGAACCTTTCCCATAATGGATAGAGCTCTTATGAGGTCGAACACGCAAGAATACTCTCTCCCCATCTTGGAACTCACGATCAACCCTTTTGGTATCAGCATACTACTTTTGTTGATCTTGTGCTATCTGCAATTGCTCACGAATCTGAGTTACTTGCTACTCCATCTCACATACAAACTTAGATCCTAATGCGACCTGGTCCTTAAGTTAGTCCCAAATCAAGGGATTCCTATAGGGTCTACCATACATTGCCTCATAAGGTGCCATCCCAAGCAAACTATGATGCCCACTGTTATAAGGAAACTCTACTAAATATAAGTATTCCTCCCAACGATACTGTTGGTCCATAACATACATCCTGAGCATGTCCTCCAACACCTAGTTCACACGCTCTATCTAACTGTTTATCTCATGATGATAAGTGGTGTTGAAGTTGAGTTGAGTGCCTAAGGCTTGCTAAAGACTCGTTCAAAAGGATGAAGTTAAGACAAGATCCCGGTCAAAAATAATCCTCTTGGGAACTCCATAAAGTCAAACAATATCATGTAGAAAAACATTGGCTACTGAGGCAACATTATATGAAGAGCTCATAGGAGAACAATATGACACCTTGGTTAATTTTTCCACAGTCAACATAATTGCATCATGTCGGTGCACAGACATAGGTAATCCCACAATAAAATCCATTGATATCACGTCCCATTTCCACTTTGGAATTGCATGAGGGTATAACAAGCCAGCTGGGTGTTGATGCTCATCTTTTACTCTCTAACACTTGAGACAATGAGAAACAAACTATGCAACATCCTTACGCATACCTACCCAAAAATACAACTTTCAAAGATTTGCATACATTTTCTTAACACCAAGATGAGTTGCATAGGGTGCTCTATGAGCCTTGGCTAGGATCAATTCTCTAAGATCACCAGAAGAAGGAACATAAATATGCCCATAGTGACGAAGAAAGCCATCATTATCTACAGAATATCCCTCAAACTTCTCTTTCAAAGTACCATGACACTAAATAATTTCACTATATAACGCATCCTGAGGCAGCAATTCTAAAATGTGTCCTCTAAGATCTGCCTTTACTATCAAGGCCAACAACTCATGTCTTTGCCTGCTAAGGGAATCCACTACAACATTCTCCTTTCCCTTTATATAATGAATATAAAAATCGTACTCACAGAGGAACTCCATTCATTTGCATTGCCTAACATTCAAATTAGGCTGAGAAAAGATATATTGCAAAATCTAATGATCTGAATGCAACTTGAATCTATGCCCAAGAAGGAAATGCTACCATTTTTTTAAAGCATGAACCACTGTAGCCAGCTCCAAATCATGTGTTGGTTAATTAAGCTCATGATTCCTTAACTTGCAAGACTCAAATGATACCACACAACCTTCTTGCATAAGAATAGCTCCAATGCCCTCGATCGATGCACTAATGCAAACAATGAAGTCATCTGCAAGATCTGGAATTGCTAGTATAGGTGCACTGGTAATTTTCTCCTTCAATATCTAGAAATCTCTCTGACATTGATTGGACCAAACAAACCTCTTGCCTTTCCTCTAAAGAGAAGTAATCAGATGAGAAATCCTAGAAAATCCTTCCACAAATATTCTATAATAACCAGCTAGTCCCATGAAACTCCTTACCTCTGCTACATTTGTGGGCGTTGGCCATTCCAAAATAGCTTGTATTTTAGAAGGATCTACTAAAATTCCATTACCTGAAATAATATGCCCTAAATACTAAATTTATGTCTAGAAAAATTCACACTTTGATAGATTGGCATAGAATTGGTTCTCTCAGACACTGCATCACTTGTCGCAAATGCACCACGTGTTCCTCCACTATGCAGGAATAGATCATAATATCGTCTAGGAAGATAACCACAAATTTATCTAGAAAAGTACGAAAAACACCATTCATCAGGCTCATGAAGACTATCGGAGTGTTGGTCAACCCAAAAGGAACAACAAAAATTCATAATGACCATATCATGTACGAAAAGTTATCTTATGTATGTCAACTTCAGCAATCCTTAACTAATGACACCTTGATTTAAGATCTATCTTTGAGAAAATATTTTCTCCCTAAATTTAGTCAAATAAATCATCTATCTTGGGCAAAGGATATCAATTCTTAATGGTGAGCTTATTTAACTCCTGTAATCAATACATAAATAAATATTTCCATCCTTCTTCTTTACAAAAATAATAGGTGCACCCCATGGAGAAACGTTAGGATGAATATGACCTCTCTCTAAGAGCTCCTCCAGCTATAACTTAAGCTCCTATAGTTATTGTGTTGTCATTTTGTAAGGGGCCTTAGAAATAGGTTGTGCTCTCTGAACCAAGTCAGTATGGAAATCAATCTCCCTTCGAGGCGACATTCCAAAAAGCTAAGAGGGAAAAACATCAACAAACTCTCAAAGAACAAAATGATCATCCAAAGTAGTATATGTCTTGTCCTCTAATCTATCACTAATGGATATAGCAAAGAATTGACTTCCTTTCCTCATACAACGTTTAAGTTGCATAGCAAAAATCATCCTTAGCAACGCTGGTCTCTTAATTCCTGAGACTACCACCTTTTTTTCCCTATCATCTACACACTCAACAGAATTGTTACGATTATCAAGCTTGGCCCCATGAGTATTCATCCAATCCATACCCAAAACTACATCATATGATCCTAATGGTATCACCCTGAAGTCTAAATTAGTAGAGTAAGAGCTAAGTTTTAATCTGTAATTTCTAACCAAAGAACTAATAGTCATCATAGCACCAAAAGCTAGCTCAACATCCCAGTTATCTTCTTTCTTAACATCCACCAACTCGCACTTATCCATAATGGATGGGGAAATAAAAGAGTCTATAGCACCGAAATCAAAAAGTATGGAAATAGTAACCTTACCGATTTTACCATGAGCTTCTATGAATGATGTTTGATGGTCTACCTGCCAATTATCAACTGTTGCAAAGACACGATGAGACCTTCCCACATCACCAACTGTAGGTTCTGAAACTGCTACCTGGTGACCTCCTGTAGCAACATTATTCTAAAAACATTCTTGACTAATATGTCCCATACCTTTGCAATTATAACAAGGACCCTTAGGTAGAGTTGTAGTTTGAAGCTCTGGTTTACTGGAACTGATCTGACTTCCCCTAGAACTTTGCAGAGAGCGAGTTGGCCCAACAAACGATGTTTGAGTTTTCTGACCTCCTTTTTGTGAAGGACCTTTCCATGGTCTCAATGAACCCCCCTGAAATGACTTAGCTTTCTAACCCTAATTTGGTTATAGTGGTACTAACCTAACGGAAAAGGAGCTTGTCCCACCTCCACCCTTAGGTGGTGCAAAAGACTAGAAATGATTGCAGTTTTGAGGAGGTGGATTTTGATCATGATCATGATGCTTCAACCGAATTTCCTTAGCAATAAGAGCTTTCTCCAGTGCTTACCTTAGGGTAGAAGGTTCTAATAGTTGTATAGGTCCTACAATCCCATGATTAAGGCCTCTGATGAAATGGTTTACCATCAACTTTTCATCATAGATATAATCAACATACTGCATCAATTCAAAAAAAATATTCTCATACTAAGCTACTGTGAGTCCCCTGTATTGAAGGTCATGAAACTAATCAATTTTCTGATACCAAAAATGATCAATAATATATCTTTTCTTAAATAGGTCCAAAAATACTTCCCAAGTAACATTATCCAGAGTCAAATTTCCCTTTCTCTCCTCCTGTCGCCACCAAGTATCCACATTTTCCTTAAGTGGATGAATTCCAATCTAGCCTTGAGTTTACTACTATAAGTTTTGAGTGCAAAACATTTCTCAATACTAATCAACAAAGTCTCTGCCTCTGAACCATCAATAGAACTAGAAAAATGTTGAGGTTGAAGATGCAGGAAATCTTGGATAAGCTTATCTATATCAATGTGAGCAATATTCCTTGCTCGAGCGTTATAAGGACTCCCCCCATAATTCTTAGATTCATTCATTTCCTCCTCGAGATGCTCAACTCTCTCCCTATTAGGGATTCTACTGCACTCCCGAGGTATAGAATGATTTTCATTTGAATGATGGTGCTCCTGATAATGGGGTATGGGAAGCCTATCCTGAATGACATCCACCAAATGATGCAAAGTTTGAAGTATTTGGGGCCCATGATCTACATGCTCCTCGGTATGCTCAGATACAGACGGCGTGGAATGAGGTCTTCATCCAGGAGGCATACTAACACTAAGAACAAAAATGCATAAATACCACTTTGTTTTCCCCAAAGCTCCCAAGTTTTGCAACCAGGTGCTTTGATACCTATGTAATGCCCACCCAAAAAATTAAGAATAAATACATAAATAACTACAATAAATTAATAAATTACCTACTTAAGATGTAAATAATATTAAGGCTTGAGATTTTTCATAAAGGTGTTGCCTCGCTTGCTACCACTGTTACAAGAGTTATTCATTAATAAGAAAAAAAAAATATTAAATTCGATAATTAATTTTCTTATTTTCAATCAAGAGAAAGAAAAACCTAACAAATGTCTTGCTCTCTACAACATCAAATTAATGACACCACTAAGAACAATGCTAAGATAGTTACTACATATTCATGATTTACTTTTAAAACAATCAATTCAAGTGGACGATCTGATATATATATACATATAAAATTTAGTATCCATAAGAATATTTCAATAAACTTTTGTACAAGTGTGAGCATATAATAAACTATTAATAAAACATGCTTAACTCTCATAATACTTTTGTTACCATTTGAAAAGGAACCTAGTGAACATCCGCTTTCATGCATATATACATAATCAACAACAGTGCTTTGACAAATCACTAGTGTTTGAATAACATGGAGAAGACATAACAAATTAATACAGCATGCGCTTCCCATACAACATCGCATAGACCAATGAGGTGAATAAAATTTCTCAATTAAAGGATATTATCCACAATACAAGTATTTTACAAGGCACAAATTTATGTGTTGAAACAGCTAATACCAAAATTCACAAACAAAAATAAGGCACGATTACACTTAACCATCTAATGGTCTGTTTCACGCGTAGGCAGAATAGCACACCAAGAAAAAACGAACAGGTGTCTAATCTTGTTAAGAATCAATAAGGGTGATTAAGTAGTGTATGACTAAGGAGAAATAAAATTTTGATTTTAAATATCACTGCGTATAGCCACCAAGGCATTGATTAAATAATCCTTTCTTTAGAAACAATGACGCTTATCACTTCCATCGCATTAAAATTTTCTATAACCTAGATTACTAATTACACATATAATAAACCACATCAAACCAGCAAAAAAAATTCATTGCAATATCTTATGCATGCTAGCACATCATCCAATTTTACATTTAATGCTATGATTCCATTAAGGGTATAGATGAAGAAGAAGGTAAAACGAACAGCGTGCTTTTTCCATACCATGCAAGTAAATAAATATTACTTGCTATCCTTTTTCCTGATGCTAAAATAATTGTGAGTTTTCTTATATAACTATCATTGGTTAACAAGGTTATCCTCCTTTATAGACAAACTCCTTAACCATAGGTAAGTCTAAAGTAACACATGAACTGATTAATAAATGGGAGGAGGGGCACTAAGGAAATTATTCAAGTAGCGGTTGAGTATGAAAGAGATGTGTTTTTGGATCCAACCCTATTAACAAAGGGATAATGCAGCCTGTGGAATTATCAGATAACAATCTTCACATTTGGCAACAAGCAATCAGAAAAGACTTGGCTGAAGGGAACGATGTTACAATGCTTAAATAGAAGCGGCCAACATTCTAGCAACAACAAAGCATAGAATAAATACGCATTTACAACATTACTTGGTGAGTCAAATAATTTGGAATCACTCAAGCCTACCAAAAATACAACAACAACAACAAGGCTAACAAAGCATCATTCGATATTAAGAGCCATACACTCAGTGAAAGGAAATAACATGAGTGAAAAAAATTCGCAAAGTTCAAAAAGAAACTCAATGCATAAGGATATTGTGCTTTATTGAACCACCTAAAGAATCTAACACCAGCAAGCCAACACAACAGATGGAGGGGAATGCAGAATAAAGTATCAAAATTTTCATCCATTCCAGTAAAAAACCAGCACGATATCTATAGAAATGATCAAAAAAATACATCTTAATGAAAAATTGAGACAATCCATTCATTTCTTTCGAGTATCCATACTAACTTACAGATATACATTGACATATTTGTTGCTGGCATAGAATCCATTTCCAAAGTATTTGAGATCTTTATATATGCGTGCAACACCAAATACAAAGATGACTTCCCAGAATAAAATAACAGATCATTTCATTTCAAGCAATAGCGAACGTTTAACAATATATAGAATACAAATGTGTTTCTCTTTCCTTGAAGAAACGTAGAAAAATTCTTAACTAACACCAACACAGAATCAAAGTTTCTTTCACATGAGTTTACAATCTGCTCACAATATTTTTTGTTACAAGCAACAGAGATTCTCTTTATAATCTACACTACTAAATGATAACAATAGAACAAAACATCACAATATTCCTCAACAAAGTTTTCTTCATTATTCTTCAGACCCAGATTTATTTCCTGAACCTGCAATTCAAAGAGTTAGAGCAGCCCAGAACTTCTCACCACCCAACTATAGGACTGAGAAGTCCACCCCCGTGTAGGAGAAAAAACCCATATATATGCAAAATACAAATGACAAAAAAAGTACAATAAACATAGCACATCCACAAAGAACCCACACATGGGATTCTTCAAAGGGGGAGAAGATGGATTCCCTTCCCTCTTGGGGAACAAATTTACAGCTCCATACATATTCATCTCCAATTGCAACACATAACCTTCTTCACCACAACACCCAACTCACATCTCCTTCCCAGCCAACCATTCCACACTCCATCCTTCACCCAAAACACCAATCTACAACACATCCACATCTAGCCACTCCATCACCCACTCCTCACATTCCCACACATATACACATTTTGTCACAAATTCCCAAGAGAGGCTTTGCGCCCTCCTCAACCTCAAACGAAGGAGGCTCTCAGCCCATAGGCAAGATCAACTCCTTAATCACAACCAAATGAAAACCCCAATACACAATTTTTTTTTTTTGATGAATAGGAAGCTATCTATATTAAATTAAGATAAAGATACATATTCACAAAAAAAAGATGGGTGGTAAAAAGGCACACCCCGAGAGTCATATGGGCAGTGCCCAGAAAAACCAAAAGATCACATGGGTTGAGCCTGACAGTCCAAGATTACAAAACAAATAAAAAAGGCCATTAAGAAGCCAGAGCAGTGCCAACAAAGCTAGAAGGGTCTCTGTCATCCATATTCTTCCCCCATAGATCAGTGGGGTCTAGAGTGACATTAAGAGGAGGACCCCAACCATCATCTGCATCTTTTTCCTTCTCTTTAACTTTATCCTCGCGTCGGGGTGAGATTGCAAGTGCCAGACACGAATTTTTTTACCAATATCTGGACAACTAGAGCCAGAAGCAGGAGGGTCATCAAAGGGCCACCCTGAATTGCCACTGCCGCTCTTTGAAGCACCGCTAGAAGGCCACCCCTGGCTAGCTCGCAGCAGAGGAGAACAAACTTGCCGAGGAGTGCGAGAATCCCACTGAAGCAGAGGCTGGGAGTAGGGATGCACAAAACCACTCCACTGCTGGCCCCTCAAGGGCGACCGGCCTGGGAAGAGGTGGGCAAAGCGGGGACCCGAGCAACAGTACATGGGGCATTACCCTAGTGATCCAACAGAACTTGAAGGTAGGCAACTTCAAGTGCAACTTTGTTAGCTTGTACTTGAACCTATAAAAGCACATTAGAACAAATAATAGCTTTAGCATACAAAGATACATGAACATTCATTTGAGTATGTGAAAATATGCAAGCATTTATGTCTTTCCAGATATTGAAGAGAATTTTCACCCTGAAAGTGTGCCAAACCTAGGTGAATTTTGCAGGAAATCTGGGAGAATCTCCCAGCAGAACCATATGCTAGGAGAAAGGCTCTGGCCTAAAGGGCCAAAAAAAGTCATGAATCCAAGTCCAAAGCTGCTGAGCTCTGGAACAAAACCAGAAAATATGCTTAAAATTCTCAGCTTGCCCACAAAAAGGGCGAGGGTCTTGGACCCCCAAGTGAACAAGCCGAGAACCCACGGGCAAGCCTTGGAAAAGAATACACCAAGCAAAGTGGGAAAGTTTTGGCTCAACACTTGCAGACCAAGTGGCAGCAAATCTTTTACGCCAGACATGAGCGGGAGATTGAAGAAGCCACCTCTGGTTCAAACTTTGAATCATAGGAAAGTGTGGTGAAAGCCATCGGTAACCAAGTCGAGGATTGTAGTTCCTAAATGGGGTGTCTGGATACCACTTCCAGTCTTTCCACCAAGGTTTGGTCCCATGAATTCCAACCTAATGAAGCATCTCTACAGGAATAGCATTCACCAGACCATCATAAGTAGCACGGTCTAGGTTATGAAGCCTGTTCTGGACACGAAAATCTTCCCACGACATGATACACATGGTGGGTCTATGAAATAACTGTTGCAAGGTCTAGATACCCTTCTTGTGGAATCTGAGTTCCTTAAGCCAAGGCAACTTAGCCAACGACTGACCATTAAAAGCAAAAATAGGTGACCACCAAATATTTTGTTGGTTCAGAGAGAGCCCATCTTGAAAACCAGAGCCAACCCAATGAAGCCAGGGTTTGACAGCCTCTCAGGCTTGCCAGATACTTTTGCCACAAAAGTCCCAACAATCTGGACTGGTTCTTCCATGACCAGAAGGGTTTGAAAGCCAATCCCCTTCCAGGCGGGTCTATGGACAGGGAAGCCAGATTGAATACCATGCCTGAGAAGAATTTTCCAAGCCTTGTCCCTAGTAAGGGCATGAATAATCCATTTAACACATAAAGCAGTCCCTTGCCGTTGAGTGGACAACAACCCAAGTCCTCCAGAATCTCTGGGAAGGAAAAAAAATTCCCAAGCCACATGGTGAAACCCTCTATGGGACTCAGAGGAGTCCCAAAGAAAGTATCGAAGCAATTTTTCAAGCTTTTCATAGGCAGATTTGGAAGTGGCCCAACAAGAAGAATAGTAGACGTGGGTGGCTACCAGAACTTTGGAGCACACCTAAAATTTCCCCACTAGAGAGAGGGGCTTGGTAATCCAGTAAGCAAGCTTCTGCTTGACCTTGGAGAGAACAGCTTGCCAAAGTTTGGTCAAGGGCGCCTGGAAAGCAAAGGGAATTCCCAGAAACTGAAAAATCTCTCCTAGCCCAACCCACTTCCAACCATATTGCTACAACCAAGGAGGAGAAGGCAAGATAAACTGTCTGTAGCACAAAGTTTTGTGCCACTGAATGACAGAACCAGAAGCAAGAAAAAAGATATTAAGGCACTCTAGGGCCCCAACAATGGAATCTTCTTCTTCCAAAAGAGTGATGAAAGAGTCATTTGCAAAATGGTCATTAACCAAATGAGCCTGCGAGTTGGGCAGAGAGATGCCCTTGACACGCTGTTGGGAAACCATGTTGGCTAGGAGGTAGCCAAATCCCTCAACTAGAAGCACATACAAAGAGGGGGGAAGTGGACACCCTTGTCAAATGGAACGAAAGAGTCCAAAGGCAGAGGATTGATAGCCATTAATGGTGATGCATGTTGAGGCATCCGTATAGAGCATTCAAACTGACTGAATGAAGTTGGCCCCAAAACCCAAAGCTTGCAACATAGCAAGAATAAAAGGCCACTCAATACAGTCATAGGCCTTGGCAAAGTCAATTTTGATAAACATGGCTTTCTGGTTTGAACACCTGGCCCATTCCATGTCTTCCCAAACAGCAATAATATTATCCAGAATAAACCTGGATTTGATAAACCGAGTTTATTTTGGGCGCACAATCTGAGGTAAAAGATGGTGGATCTTCAGAGCCAAAGTCTTGGTGATGATCTTGTAGGAGACATTGAGAAGTGTGATAGGTCTCCAGTTGCAAATGTCTTTTGGGTCACCAGACTTAAGTATGAATTTTATATTACCTTTGTTAATTAAGTTACCTAGAGAATTAGCATGAAAAGCCTCTATGTAAACATGATGTAGATCTTTCCCAATACAGTCCCACAGGGCCTTGTAGAATTTGCAAGGGAACCCATCAACCCCCTGGGATTTGTCATCAACCATGGAATGGACAGCCTCTTTGAGATCATCAATTGTTAACAATTGATCACAAAAAATTTTATGGGCTGAAGAAAGCCTATTTGGCACCACAGCAAGGCAATCTTGAAGGGCTTACTGTCGCACAGGTGTGGGTTCCTGTGCAGTGAAAACTTTCTCATAATGATGCACAAAGGCCTGGAGAATTTCAGGAAGCTCATAAAGCACCTAAACACCATCTTTAATTTTTTTAATGTGTGGGGATGAGTTCCTGGCACGCAGAGCCAAAAAAAACTCTTTGGAGGCATGATCACCAACTTTTAACCAATGTAACCGGGCTTTGATTTGTGCACCTCTAGCAGCATAATTGTTTGCAACTTGCCTTTTGTGCCTTAATTCTGCCACCCTGACTTGCAATGATGGAGAAAAAGGGTTGGCTGCCAAAGCCTCAGTAGCTAAGTGGAGGTCAGCAGTGGTACCCTCATAAGACCGTCGACGAAAGATAGCCAACTAGCACCCATAAATGTGCAGAAATCTAGCCGTACAAGTGATAGCATCATTCCACCAAGTAATCCAGCCTGTATGATGAGCTGGTCTGCACTCCAAATTCTAGACTCTGTGAATGTGGGCCAGGGTAGGCTTGTGGTAGAGTAAAGACGTGTTTAGAAAAAAATGAGTTTTTCACGTGTGAGGTTGTCAAGTCTCCCAATCAATGCGAAAAGAAATGGGGAAGTGGTTTGACAAAGTCACATCCACTAGTAGCTTAACCGAGAGAGAAGAGTTGTCAAAAGAGAAAAGATTGAGTCGAGATCATGGCACGATCAAGGTGCTTAAATATTTTGTGAGAATCGGCTCTGTAATTACACCAAGTGTGCCAAATAGAATGAGAATGGTGGTGGCCAATATTGGGATCAAAGAGCCCCAATTTATTGCACAAGTAAAACCACGCCTCCCTTTCGCCAATTGTCCATCTGAATGGTAAGGTGCCATCTTTGTCATATGCCATCTCAACCATATTGAAATCCCCACATAGTAACCAGGTAGCAATTGGCAATGAATCAACAATCCAGCGCCAGAGCAAAGAGCGTTCCACAACATCATTAGAAGCATAGACATTAATAATCCCAAAGGAATGATTATCAATGTTGAGAAGGATCCAGATGAGCCAATGAGTGGGATCATACCCATGGTTGACCACACAAGAGTGCCACCGTGGGGACAAAAGGGTGACAACTCCACCACGCGCAACATCATGAGCAGTACAAAACATTTTACTGGCTGGCCAAATAGAGCGACAAGTCGCAGCAAGCAAAATACCAAAAAATTTAACTTCTTGGAGACAAAGCACTTCAATACTAGAATACTTACATAAGGTATCCCTAACATAATACTTCTTGGAGAGGTCTGTCAGACCTCGAACATTCCATGAGAGGAAATTCATGAATGGAACTCCTCCATATTTTTGAAACCCGGTTCCTCTTCATTCAGAGAAGAGAAATGATTCTGCAAAATTTTTGGCAGAACTAACCCAATCTGGATGGAAGGAGAGGAAAACCTCCGCTTTCTTGAACATATTCCCCTTCTTCCCTAGGAGGAGAAGGGTTGGGAGACCACCTTTGAGCTCCCGTCATGGGAGAAGAAACATTCAGCTAAGTTAACATGATAGCAACAGGATGAGATGTAGCCTTTGGCCTAGGTTGCTGCAGAACATAATCAACTCCAACATGAGCTTCCTTCCCCTTCAATGAAGGGTTTGAAACATCTTTCGTTGGTTCAGAGGCCTTGGGAGCCGACCCAGAACCAGTGGACTTATTCTTGCAATTTGTAACCATAGTCCATTTCGCATCAGGTTTGGCAACAGAGGCATCTGTCGGATGAGGCTTTTTAACATCTCGTGGTGGAGAAGGTGTACGAGGCACTGCCAAAGGGAAGTCCTTGATCTTGTGGTCTGCAGACTGACACCTATAACACGTGTTGGGCAGATTAAAATATGTGACCTTTTGGGTATGTCAGAGAGCTCCAATTTGGATATCAATGGAGTCTTTCAAATCTTTGGAAAGGTCCACTCCCACACAAACCCTCTTCTGGGGTCAGGCCTGAAAGAACCTATCTAGCTCAATGCAAATAACCCTCCCCAGCGAGGAAGTTATATGATTCAAAAAAGGCACACAAGGCAAGGGTAAACTAGGAAATTCAATCCAGACCAGAACCCATAGCTTGGTGTCATTTGAGACAACAAAGTCCCAGGTCAATGCCTAGAAAACTAATAAAGAAGATCGGACATACCAGGGACCATGGGCTAAGATAGCCTGGACATGATTGACTTTCGCAAAGCGGAACAAAAAGAAACCCTTGGTTAAATTTTGGATCATGTCAAGGCGGACCCCATGAGGGACCCAAGCCTTGCTGACCCACTCTTTAAGCACACTTTCAGGGGGAGTTCTCCCAACAAAATACCCGACAAGGGTGTGTTGCTTAAGCCATTGACAAGCAGTATCAAAATCTGATAAAGGAAAAACCACATTGAAGCTAGTGAATTAGAAAACTCACCTCGTGAAAGACCTTCAGAAAAAAAATTCGGGAACGTTTGTTCAGAGGAGGAGCCATTGAGAAAAGCCGATGAACCGCTAACACCAGCATGAACTTCCGAGTTAGAGCCGGTTGAAGGCATATTAGAACACAAAAATCGCACTAAATGTGGTCGTACACACAGGAAAAGAGGAGTTTCCTATGCTAACAACACAGTATGATGCAAGAGGGGCCAAGAATGACCACAAACAACACAAAACCCTAGCAGAGCTCATATACCTTCCATAACCTCACAAATCCATTGCACACTCAATATTCAAAATGGACCATAATCAAAATTTCACCACAAAATAGAAAATAAACCTCCTTCCCAACACAACAACAACAACAAAAATCCATTTACGACATAAACTTCATTTAAAAAAAAAACAAAGCTCAAAGCTTACCCTGGATATCCAAGTTAGGATAAGCCTAAAACCCAAGGAAGTATTCAATTTCTCCTTCCAATCAAGAACCCTTTTTCCCTTGTTTTTTCAGTCAATTCCCAAAAGAAACCAAAAATCTACACACCCATTTCCCAAAGATGAATCCAACAAATTTTCCAAAAGAATGAAGAGAGATAACCATACCCAAATCCCTCACTAAAATAGAATTCCTCGCGACTCTTCAACTTCCCTCCAAAACGAAAAGATCATTCAAAATTAAAACATAATTCACCCCACAAACAATAAAAAGAAATCAAACTACACTTAACATAAAAACCCTTCCCTATTGAGGAATTGGAAGATGAGGACACGGAAAGTAGCAGGGAGAATGATCCCCTGGCCCCTCCTGCTTTTGCCCTTGTTGGGTCTAAAACCACTGTTCCCCAGTCCCTCTCTTGTCAGAAAGTCCTTATGGGATCTGCTCCGCCTCTTTGTCCTAGTCCGCAGCCGTCGCTTGGTGGCCCCATCTCGGGTTTTGCTTCACCATCTTGTCTTAATCCCCAGCTGTCTCCTAGTTGCTCTACCTCAGGTTTAGTCTCTGGTTTTAAAGGTACCTCGGTTACGAAATTGGTTTCGTACTCTGGGAATTCTCTGGAAATTCATTCTGATAAACCTATGGTCAGTAAAGATTCGGATACTACTGCTTCTGTGTCTGGAAGATTTGTGAAGGCCCCTAATCAGGGTGATATCAATTATTCCCTAAATAATCGTAGGCCTAAGGACATAATGGATGTGGCGGAAAAAAGTACTTACAGTTTTTTAGCTGTTCTTAAGTGGGCCCAGAAGGAAGTCAGTGTTTTGAATGATCGTAATAGGGATCTCAACAACAGAATCAGGGATCTGGAGTAGAAGGTTAGCTAGAGTGGTAATGAGAAGGATGGACAGGACACCTCCTTACCGGGGAAAAGACAACAGCTGCAGGAGGAAAGATTATCTAAGCTGGAGGGCAATATGTCCAAGATTGGCCAAAACATCAGGGCCACTATGGCGAATAATTATAAAATTGCTAGGCACAACACCATTATTAACAATGCTATGGTGGAAAAGTTGGAAAAAAATCAAAAGGGCTCATT
>VDFB02353493.1:356160259-356175918 GCA_007258455.2 Sequoia sempervirens
CATTACCGTTGAGTCTAGACACGCTCAGACTTGTGAAACTAGGTGGAGTCAGTGTCATGTACCTGTAATCCTACAATCAAACATATAACATAGATATATATAATCCATGATTCAAACACACCGTGAGGAGAAAATCACAGAAATCACAGGGCACTCGCAAGCGAGTGATGCAACTCTGTTCTCCACACCAATACAAAATCACAACAAACTGACAAGAAGAATAACAATTAATCTACCATAAACATATACATAGCAATAACATCTGAAGTAAACATATTTGCTAACATAGAGCATGTCAGAAATAATTACCATCAAATAGTGTATCATCACAACATAAAATAAATCTACCATCACTCTAATGTCAGTGATCAATACATCAAAACCAAGTACCAGGGTCAATCAAAGAAAAAACATGCTAATAGAAAACATAAGCAAAATGGAGGGGTACTACATCCTCCCCCCCAGGATCAGGCTTGCTCCTGAAAGTCTACGAACAAATAGGGATAAAGTTCCCTCATGTGTGTCGCATCCTCCCAAGTAGCAGATGCCTCATGACTAGGATCCCATTGGACCTGACCTGGTCAACGTCTCAACCCCTGAGAATGAGCTTCCGGCACTAAAGAATGCCCACGGGCTTCAAAGCCAGTTGTTCGTCTTCTACCTGTAACGCATTCCAATCAAGTACATGAGAAATGTTAGGATGATAAGGTCTGAGAATTGACAGATGGAAAACATCATGTATATGTGACAAACAGGGTTGTAAGGCAAGTCGATACGCCACAGGACCAATGCTTTCTAGAATCTCAAATGGCCTAACAAATCGAGGTGCAAGCTTAGAGCCTTTTCCATAACGGATTGGACTCTTTCGTTGTTGCACTCGAAGAAACACTCTACCACCAACTAAAAATTGTCAGTCCACTCTATGCACATCGGTATACTTCTTTTGTCTATCATGTGCTGCTATCAAATGTTCTCTAATATAATCAACATGTTGCTCCATGTCTCGAAGCATCTTAGGTCCAAGTAACACTCTATCTTCAAGTCGATCCCAACTCAATGGAGTTCGACAAGGATGTCCATATAACACCTGAAATGCTGGCATACCTATGGAACTTTGATATCCGTTATTGTAAGCAAATTCTATGTAGTACAAATAATCTTCCCAATGTGATTGTTGGTCCATTACGTACATTCTAAGCATATCCTCAAGTATTTGATTAACTCTCTCAGTTTGACCATCTGTTTGAGGATGATATGTTGAACTGAAGTTCAACTGTGTACCTAGAGCATGTTGTAATAAAGTCTATAGAGCAGAAGTAAATACGAGATCTCTATCAGATATAATCTTACGAGGAATCCCATGCAATCTAACAATGTCCTCCATGAATGGGTAAGTGCACAAAGTTGAGTCTATGAAACGTGGAAGTTTTTGCCTTAACCAAAAAATTAAAATCGACTTTGAGGAAATGAGATCCCGATTTTTAAAAACTGGGAATCCTATGCAATCTAACAATGTTCTCCATAAATGGGTAAGTGCACAAAGTTGAGTCCACGAAACGTGGAAGTTTTTGCCTCTAATCCAAAATTGAACGGGCTTTGAGGAAACGGATCCCGATTTAATAAACAACAGATCCCAATTTTAAAAATCGGTGATCTCGCGGATAGTTCATGATCCCGAAAGCATAAGACAGAACGGATTCCTATTTTAAAAATTGGGATCCCATTCCAAGCAGGATCCCTTTAACCAATGGAAGTGAAGGCACGGATCCCCGCATTGTCGTACCTAAACTGGATCCTGACATTAAGAAAACAGATCTCATTTATAAATCGTGGATCCCGCTTATAGAAACTGGATCCCGCTTTTGTAGTAATCGATCTCACTAGATGAAGGATCCCGACATTACAAAACAGATCCCGATGAATCAAGATCCCATGAG
Organism: Sequoia sempervirens; assembly: GCA_007258455.2. Taxonomy (NCBI): domain Eukaryota; kingdom Viridiplantae; phylum Streptophyta; class Pinopsida; order Cupressales; family Cupressaceae; genus Sequoia; species Sequoia sempervirens. Next base: position 356,162,197 of record VDFB02353493.1, read on the forward strand.
GAATCTATCCCATTTTATATTGCTATTTATTTAAAAATAGGATTTCACGTACGGATGGGACCCCAAGTAACGGGGCTTAATAACACCCCACGACTGTAAGCAATAGGTACCCACCTACATGCCATTTTTTGTACTTTTCATTTGAATTGAAATTCTTGAAAAATAAGTGAATTTAGCATGGTTTTTTAATTTATTTCACGTTTTAAGCATTTTTTTAAAGTGTTATATTAGAAATGAATAATTGTAAAAATATACAAAAAAATGCAATGAAACCTGAAGGTTTTTTAATAAAAATGATAAAATGAACCTTGAATTGTGTTTTAGAAACAAAATTTAACTTTTGAAACCTAAATTGTTCAATTAAACCCAAAAAAAATGAATTTGAAAACCCTAATTGAAACAAAACAAAAAAAATTGCATTTCAAAACCATAGAAATCGAAATGAAATAAAAACATTGCATTTACAAATCCAAATCAAGCTTTTGAAACCCTGAATCCAAATCAAACGAAAAAATTGAATTTGAAAACCCTAATTTGAATTGAAAACGAGAAAATTGCATTAAAACCCTAATTATTTAAAATTGAAACCCTAAATTGAATTGAAACAAAAAAAATTTTCGTTAAAACCTTTTAAATTGAATTGAACAAATTCCATTTTATTTTGAAAACTGTGGTACTCTGCTAAGCTCAAAAAATTCATTTGCATTGCTTAAATGTTTTAAAATTGCATTTGCTTTGTATGGAAAAAATGATATATATTAAACTTTCTGCTTCAATGTGTTAAATTATAATTAGATTAGAAATCAATATGTTAAAGAATAGTTAAAATTCATAAAAGTTTATCTTGATGCTTGTTTGCAAAATTCTAGTTAGCAAATTCATAAATCTAAGTAAGCGATAATCAATTTCAATTGACACTAATCCTGCAAGTCTAAAATTACCAAGGCCACCTAAACTTCAATTCCTAAATTTGCTAAACCCTAGACCCTAAACTGTAAAATCTAAACCCTCAACACTAAAGCATTTGAAATTTATGAACCCTAGACCCTAATCTTTCATTGGACATACCTAAAATTATGTAGGTTCAATGTCAAGAATGAGTTTATTTGGTAGATTTATGAAAACTATTTTGAATATCTAGAATGCCATAAAAGTATAACTATAGCAATTCCAATTGGAAACACTTGGGTACATATATATCATATGAAATTTAAATCTAGGAAGGTGTCTATTATATAGGAGACTTGATAATACATGGAAAGAGGTTTGTATGGGAATATATGTATTAAGAAAAACATACCACATGACCTCTATAGGATTTTTAAGATGTAATCCTAGATAATAATCTACCCATCCTCAATCATAATGGATTCTTTAACAATTAAGAGAGATTCAATAACCATAAAATTACCTATATTTTGATATTATATAGATTTATGTGGAAGGATAGAAATGCATCAATAAGGAGACCAAGATGGAACCATTTAACACCTACAAGGTAACCTATTACATGGGAAAGGGAGGAGGTACATGATGATAGTTTGGAGGAACTACATGCTATTATTACAATTTAGAGATAGGAGGATGATTAATATAAAAGAAATATAATTAAATATTTATATTATTTAATATATTATATTTAATATAATATGTACAACAATTTAAACATTTAACATCATCATAATATAAGATTACAATTAAGGATAGGTAATGTTACAATTTACTTGGGCCTTTAATGAGGATTAGGCTTAAGATCCAATTGTGGGTTTGTAGTAAACAGTTAGGGTTACAATTAGGAAATATATAATAAATATTAATATAATTATAATACAAAATATAAATTCACTCAAACATAATATAACATAGGAATCATTTAAGATTAGGTAAAGGTTATACTCTAATTAAGTTTCAATTAGGCTCTAATTCAATTAGGATATAGTTAGTGGGGACTATTTAGCATCTCTATTATCATAGGAGTATGGGTTACATTTAAGATTATTGTTATTTTTGTGATATGTATAGATTGATTCATTTTTTAACATGATACTTTTTATTAGAGGGGTAAACACTTTTGACCCAGAGCTAGATGGAACCAATGGAGGCTTATAGTATGACTAAATTTGGGACCTCATCAGACATCTAGATCCCCTAAGCTAACTAATCACCTTAAATTTGAATTCCATTTCTTAAGGGTCCCAATATGACAAATTTCTAAGGGGATCAAAGAAGTTCTTGGCTCTGGTGAAGCTGCCCAAGGCAAACTAAATTTAACAATAAATAAGATCGTGTAAGATTATAATATGAATTCCAGATTTCATGATCTAGGTTGGTCAGGGCTGAAACAAGAGATCTCAACTCAACTATTCCACAAGAAATGTTCTTCACTAACTTGCAAGTTCATTAAATATTCCAAATTTAAACCCTAAAACCCTAAAACCTAAACACTAAACTATCATTCATTTTGTCCTACCCAGATAATTATGAAATTTGGTTGTCTCTTTGGAAAATCCACCATATTTCATTCCTTATGCCATGTAATTTTGTCCTAGGATCTTACTACATGTACATCCCCTTAAGTCATCCTATTACCCTAAACCCTGAACTCTAAAGTCTAAACCCTAAACCCTAAAGCCATCATTTTTTTTTAAAGGCTCTTAATGAAATTTGGTTGCCTTGGGAAACTTCACCAAATTTTATTCACTTGAGTCATGTCATTTTCTCCTAGGACCTCACTAGACGTAAATCCCCTTAAGCCATCCTGTCACCCTAAATCATAATTCAATTTTCTTAAGGGGATCAAAGAAGTTCTTAAAATTTGATGATCAAAGTTGCCATCATGATCTAGGTTGGTTAGTTGAAACAAGAGTAGATCTCAATCAAATATTCCACAAGAAAATGTTCTTCACTAACTTGCAAGTTCATTAAATATTCCAAATTCTAAACCCTAAACCCTAAACACTAAATCATTCATTTTGTCCTACCCAGGATCATAAAGTGAAATTTGGTTGTCTTGGGAAAATCCACCATATTTCATTACCTTATGCCATGTAATTTTGGCCTAGGATCTTACTACATATATCCCCTTAAGTTATCCTATTACCCTAAACCCTAAACTCTAAAGTCTAAACCCTAAAACCCTAAATCCATCATTTTTCTTAGGCTCTTAATGAAATTTGGTTACCTTAGGCAACTCCACCATATTTCATTCCCTTATGCCATGTAATTTTGTCCTAGGATCTTACTACATATATCCCCTTAAGTTATCCTATTACCCTACACCCTAAACTCTAAAGTCTAAACCCTAAACCCTAAAGCCATCATTTTTTCTTAGGCTCTTAATGAAATTTGGTTGCCTTAGGCAACTCCACCAAATTTCATTCCCTTATGCCATGTAATTTTTTCCTAGGATCTTACTACATATATCCTCTTAAGTTATCCTAAATCCCTAAACCCTAAACTCTAAAGTCTAAACTGTAAACCCTAAAGCCATCATTTTTTCTTAGGCTCTTAATGAAATTTGGTTGCCTTAGGCAACTCCACCAAATTTCATTCCCTTATTCCATGTAATTTTTTCCTAGGATCTTACTACATGTAGATCCCCTTAAGCTATCCTATTACCCTAAACTCTAAAGTCTAAACCTTAAACCCTAAAGCCATCATTTTTTCTTTAAAGGCTCTTAATGAAATTTGGTTTCCTTGGGCAACTTCACCAAATTTTATTCACTTGAGCCATGCCATTTTCTCCTAGGACCTCACAAGACGTAAATCCCCTTAAGCCATCCTATCACCCTAAATCGTAATTCAATTTTCTTAAGGGGTTCCAATATGACATTTCTTAAGGGGATCAAAGTTCTTAAAATTTGGTGATCAAAGTTGCCCAAGGCCCAACCAAATTTAACAATAATAAGATCCTGCAAGATTATACAATATCAATAGTTAATTGTATCTTCATTCAAGTAACATGTGCCTTAGACATATAAATGAGGCTTACATATAATTTTATCATTTGTATTCAATTATTTAAGGACATTTATATTGTGTAACTAAGGATTCATTTTAGGTTTGATTAGGAATGCTAGTAGTAAATCAATAAAGACAATGAAACCCAAAGATCTATCGAGTACAAAGGAAATTAAACAATAAAATAGTTATACCTGTAAATCGTATTTTCCATGATTATCTCCATAGTACCTTCTTACTTGCTAGATGATGTTTTGCCCTCATATTTGTTGTGCGAGCAAGCCTTGACAAAGTCCTACACCAAGCTTTGAAGGATTTGATAAATGCCTAAATGTCTATGCCTATGACTATGACAATACAATTGAAATGCCTATGTCTAAATATGCCAAGACTAAATGAAATAAGATGACAAATGCTGCAATGTCTATAGAATCTATGTGCATCTAATGTCTAAAATATTGCCTAATGCAAAAATGAGAGGAAAGTGGCATTTTATAGAAAATGCCATTTTGAATAGACAGACGAGATTGATCTTTGAAAGAGACCTAAAATTAGCAGACAAGATTTAATTTGAAAAATCCCTAATTAGGGTTAGGGAAAAATCCTTAAGTGAGCGGTCAAGATGTCACATGAGAAAATCAAATCGGCGGTGAAGAAAAGATGAGATAATTAATTTCAAAAATAAAGATTTTCAAAATTAAGAAGATAAAGATAGCCTGATTTGTGAGATTCAAAAAATCAAGAAGATAAGAGTTGGACTGAAGATCAGATTTGGAAAATCAAGAATCTACCCGATTACTTGATTTTTGGAAGATTAGTTACTATTTTGAATTAAATTAATTCAAAATAATGATTTTGTGAGACAACAAATAATCTTTTTCAGATTATTTACCAAAATGGACTGTCAGTTAAGATTGTGATGACATTTTAAATAATTTCATTTATTTAAAATGAGAGGAATATTAATTTTGACAATTAAATAATTAAATATAATTATTTAATTTAGCAGATAAGATTAATTAATTATGACAGTTAGTGACATATTAAATAAATAAATAAAATTTATTTATTTAATAATCGCAGCCAGCCATATGATTTAAGGGAAATTAAATAAATTAAGAAATTTTATTTAATTAAGGGAAGACTTAGACAATTAATGACGATTTAATAAATACGCAAATAGAATTTATTTATTTAATAATCATGAAGAATAAAATGTCATGAATTAATTAAATAATTATGAATTATTTAATTAATAGTCGAATGTGGACCAAGGACATAATTAAATGCCATAATTATGCTAGGATGAAAGTGGTAAAAATAGAGCTTGCAGGCCTAGGTCATTTTTAAGTGTATACATTTTGCCCCTCTTTGTCATAATGTAGCATGTCATGTTGTGACAAAGAAGATAAGTCAAAGATATGCCCCAGTGCAAAATAAGATGAGAGGAAGAATGATGAGGAGGGTTACGCAAGATGCCCTCGAGGACATCGCATACCTAAGATCATGTGCTCGAAATTGATGAGAAGACTAGAATATGAAGAGACAAAGAAATGTTGCGCAAAAAGATATGGATGATGATATGGACGCTAATGCCTATATTAGGATGAGTCAGAGAAGATGATGCATAAGACTAAAGAAGATGCATGTTAGTTCCTAGACCAAATCCTTCAAAAACATTGCCATAGACTTTAATATTTATTGCTTTTAATCATATCATTAGCTATAAATGACACAATGGACAACAAACACCATGATATGGCTGCGAGACTACAAGTGCAAGGTCATCCACCTTTGAAAACGCATGTACGCATAAGGAATGTCCTAACTCATACTAAGGGCTTAAGTTGCCCTAATCTTTTGTCAAGACAATCCACGTATTATCACCAAAAGAAAATAAAATAAGCCAGAGACGCCATCGCGACCTCTATCCTTCATGGGACATCCTCGAGGTAGCTAGTAACATGACCAAAAAGACAAGACAGTAAAAATATAAGACAAAATAGCCAAGATAGTCAAAAGATAAGACAAGATAGACCAGAAAGATTAACAACCATTTTATTTTGTTTGCCAATGTTTTATTTCTTGTCGGTTTGACAATTTTGACAGTTTAAGAGCTTTGCCAATTTGATGGTGTTGACGGTTTGACGGGGCCTATTGTCAGGAAGGACACATCCTGAAAAGGCAAAGGACATTTTGACGAGGTCTAACTCCAAGGACACATCTTGAAGAGGACCAAAGAGTGATGAGATTGACATTGTTTTGACTAATATGTTTTGGCAAGTTGACTGATGTTGACTATATGATTGATTGGACTGTACTGTCTGATTTTGACCAACTTTGACATTGATGTTTCGAATGACTGTCTTTTGTCTGATTTTGACTATGTTTGACTTATTTGATCGATGTGACGATTGTGACAAATTCCATGATTTTATTTGGACCAACCTAAAAGGACTGACCTAATGTCTTAGGGACTCATTGACTGATGGCCTTGCTTATGTAGCAAATGCGCAGAGACAACGTAGTTTGACAATGACATGGACTGACTGACATGACTGACTTTGACTCCATTTTTAGGATTTTGACATTGATTTGGATGTTTTTGTTTTTTTCTTTAGGAAATTTTATAATTTTTAGGTCTTTCTTTAGGACAATTTATGATGTTTTTGGTCTTTTTTTAGGACATTTTATGATGTTTTTGGTCTTTTTGCAGGACATTTTATGATGTTTTTGTCTTTTTTTAGGACATTTTATGATGTTTTTATCTTTTTTCAGGACATTTTATGATGTTTTTTGTCTTTTTTTAGGACATTTTATGATTTTTTTTAGATTTTGACATTTATGAGGATCGTGACAAATGCATATGACTGATGCCTACACATGAGAATCCAAAGACAAACATGATTGTGCCCCTAGTCAAGCTGAATACCAATTGATAGGTGATGAAAACATTTTTTGACATGGGAAGGATGCATCTCAAAACAACGTGAGGATGATGATGATAACATGACAAAAGTATGGAGGTCTACAGCCGGGCCAGGAACGCAGTCAACTAAAATTTTGGATAATGTGTTTGTATGGATTAGACTCGTTGCATTTGGAATGACTTGGTTAGGACTAGATGGGATGATGGAGCATCCTTAGACCATTTGACAAGGGAAAGCCAAGATAGGTGACAAGCATGAAAAGATAGAGGGTGGCCTTGGTAAAAGACGAAGACATGAGACTAATGGAATTGTCATATGATTTTCAAGGACTATGTCATATAAGGACAATAAGACTATGACGGTCAATGACATGATGTTTCGTGAATCATGTATGACCGAAGGATAGATATGTCAAGAGTTTTCCCAAAGCATGATTTATGTGTGCCAGTTTTATGTCAAAACTAAGATAAGTGGGAAAGTGAATGGAAATGATATGGATCAAATGGTCAGATGCCAATACCAAGAGGAAGGCCTAGGAGATGAGACGACTTGCCCCCAAGTGTAAGAGTCCACATAGACGATTTATTTTACACATGACGCCTGTTTGCCAGGTTTTCATCATGGTACTTATCCAAGGCACCTGTTTGCCAAGTTTTCACCATTGGTTGAAATTTTTCTCTTTACTATTTTCTTGACTTTTTCAATTTTTTTGGTGTCACCAAGATGCCTGTTTGCCAAGTTTTCATCAGGGTGGCGATGTTTTACATTTTTTTTTTCTATTTTGGTTTTTGTGGATAGCCTGGATGCTTTTAGATGACTATACGACTGTTGTTTTCCTAAATCCGATATGTGGATTGCCGATGTAGAGGCGGTTGCTGTAATATGCCAATAATGACCTTGTTGAGGAGGTTGTCTTGTGGGGATCGCAAGCTTGTATACAATGATCAATGTCATTTGTGATCCTTTTCGGATACTAGAGAGTTGGCCTTGCTCCGGAGAATACACACATCTGATAGAAGTGCCATGAGAGTCCACTTGTGGTAAGGTTTGCTACTATGATGGCAACCCAGAGTTGATGTGGGATCATTGGACTTTAGACAAGATGTAGGGTTATGACGAATGATGGTAGACGTGGAAAGATTGTTTGGACATTTGGATGAATGGCTTTTTATTTTCCAAACTTGGGATGGTGGATGATGGATTTTGGAGGGATGGTGTTTGGAACCAATACTTTTATATGCCTTGATTGATGACCATTTTGAAGGAGGTGGACATGTGTTATATGTGGGAGTCCTCTTGTATTGTGGCTCCACATTGTGATTGACTTTTGTATTCGACTTTGTTTCTTTGTTTGATCCATCTTTCTTTGGGATCCATTTTAATTTTAGCAGTCCACTTGTCCTTTTGTTTGATTCAATGGCATTTAACATTTGATTTTGATCTTTTGACTTGTAAGACTTTTGTTTTTGTTGGTTCCAAAGGGAAGGTTTATTTATGATGGAATGATGGTTCATGGTGTGGTTGGAGGGGGTGTTGGCAACAATCTTATGACAAAGATTTCTCATGGATTCCATTTTGACATTTGTATTTGACAAGGTTTCCCCCAATATCGAGGAGGTACCACTAACATCGTTTGATTTGTTGTCTGAGGAATAGCCAAGACCTTGATGTCTATAATTTGCCTGAAGGTGTATTGGTTCCAGAATGCATTGCTCGTGTATGCCTAGTCCTCTGCCTTGATATTGCATGCTTTGACAGATTTTGATAGCGATGGGGTATTTGTTGTTTTGAAAGCAAGATGCTAACCCATCATTAGGTATGTGGATACTGTCACTTGCAATATTTTCATCTGCAAGAAAGCCTGCTCTAACAAAGATAGATGACCCTAGTTGATAAAGTGTCTTAGCTTCATTATCATGTTGGACATATTTTTGACTAATATCTTTGGTCTGATCTTGTGACATGTCAGGTTCATATGATTCTGTTGGTGCTTCCAAGTCAATGTCGAAGCCATCATTATGTTTAGTGTCATAGAGTCCAATGATTTTAGCTATAACTTGATCATATGCAACCATGTCCCTAGTGGAAGATTCTTGTTCTGAGGAATATCATATATGTGTCCCATGGAGGTAAGTGTCTCATTGTGGGAAGTGTCAATAGTCAAGGCCTTTGTAAGGTCGGAAAGTGTTTGATCATAAATGGTGTAAAGGTCAAGGAGTGGATGATTTTGGACTTCTTGGTCAATGGTAGGGTCTTGGTCAAAGATGGGGTTGTCATAGATTATATAGTTGGAAATAGAGTCGTTCTCAAGGAGAGGTGTGTTCTAGATGTCATGATTGTCTTAAAGGACTTCATGGATGGACTAAAAGATAGGGTCATGGGATGAACTACCTTGTTCTTGACACGAGGGTGACATTATAAGGTCTTGCTTTGGGCTTTCATTTTGACATGTATCCTCAAGTTTATTAAATGGGATTTGACTTTGGACTATGATAGAATTTTCATGACTGGATGTGGCTTGTGAGGGGATGACTTGAAAAGGATTAATGAATGACAGACTAGGACAGGACGTGGGGACGTGGACGGGACTAGTATGTGAAGGACTAGGATATGACATGGGTACTTGCATTGGACTAGTATCTGAAGGACAAGGGTATGACGTGGAGACTTGGACTGGATATGACATGGAGTCTTGGACTAGATTAGGATGTGATGGCATAGGATGTGACATGGGAACTTCAACCGGATATGCCATGGAGTCTTGAGCTGGATTAGTGTAAGGTTGACTAAAATAGGACTTGGAGACTTGGACGAGATCGATATGGTATGATGTGAAGACTTGAAATGAGTTGGTAGATGGTTGATAAGGCATGTAGACTTGGACGAGATTCATAGGTGAATGGTCAGAATATGACATGGAGGTTTGGAATGGACTAGTGGACAGTTGGCTTCCCTTGTCAAGGTTAGGATAAGGGTGATAAGTGGATGTTTGTTGCGAATTACTGGTAGGATTTATGTCAAGCAACTGTTGATGGTGAGGGTAGACGAATGGAGGTGGCAAAGTATTTATGTCAAATCCTTGTGGTAACTTAGCCCCTTGGTCCAAAAGCATGGCTAGATACCTTTGAGGGTCACGTAAGATTGATTTTTCTACAAAGGAGACTATATCAGGATTTTGCGCTGCAGCTTCTAAGTCTTTTGCATATACTCGTCCATTTTGGTCTCTTTGTATGAATGGTTCAAAAATGTTTTGTAATGATGGCATGTTCATGGGAGATTGCATGTTCATGTTGTGAAATGGGTCAGAAAAAGTCCAATGATGGTTTGCGTCATAAGTGTTATTATCGATGTTGGGATTGAAATCTTGTCCAAATTTTTCCATTTGTTGTTGTTGTCTTTGAAGCCTAGTCTCAACCGTAAAAGGGATTTTCTCAAATGAGAATGATGAGAATGACAACTAAATGCAAGGATGACACTAGCCTATGTTTTTTGGATTTTTTGGGTAAAGGATGACAATGCAAGACTATGTTTTTGGATTTTTGACAATAAGGGATGCAATATGACAATGTTTTCTAAAGAAAATGACTAATGCCAAAGGGCAATGAAGACTAAGATGACAAGTTATGTCACTAATTTTTTTTGTATTTTTGGAATAAAGGATGACAATGCAAGACTATGTTTTTCGATTTTTGACAATAAGGGATGCAATATAACAATGTTGTCTAAAGAAAATGACTAATGCCAAAGGACAATGAAGACTAAGATGACAAGTTATGTCACTAATTTTTTTTGTATTTTTGGAATAAAGGATGACAATGCAAGATGATGATGAAATTTTCCTAAGGAAATGATTAATGCAAGATGACAAGGTTGTCAAGGCCAATATGAGGACTAAGATGATGATGTTTGACCAAGGACTTAATATTATAAATGCTAAGTCTAGGTTCAAAATGATGACTAAGATGAAATATGCAAAGTCTAAGTTCAAAATGGGGACTGAGATTGTTTTTTGATGTTTTGTTGGAAAGTCTGAGTTGTCTAAGGTCAATTGTTTGTGTCCAGATTTGCGAATGTTGTGCATAATGTTTGAGTAATCTAGCAAGCACTTGACAAACACAATGTTTTGGGTGTAAGCAAGCACACATAAGACAAGTACAATCCTAAAATTCCAATAGGCCAAGGGTTTGTATACTTGATATAGCCCACCGATATACCCCAGATTGGTGATAAACACCTTTCCTTCTCGAGAGCGGATAGCTTAAAATTTTGGTGGCATTGCCTCCCCTCCATGGCTTATTAACGTCATTCGAGCACACCAAATTCGAATTCTTGAGTAGTGACTTCCCAAGAACTGCTATCTCTACTCAAGGGGGGGTGATCCCACAAAAGTGGTTTACAATTTTTGGCCAAACTGGACACTGATATTTTTTTTAAACACAATCTCCACATTCGGGCATCTATAGCGATTAAACCATAAGGAATTTGAAGATGATGAAAACTAGAGTCTTGTCATATTTTGTCTCTAGATTCAAAAAATATTTTTTTCAATTTTTTTGGAATTAGATTGTACTTCTTTTTCCATCTCCCAGTGGTTTTCAAAAATAGCATTTAAAGTGAAGCACACACGTGTAGTACAAATTTTTCCTTGAAGATAAAATTCCAATTCTTTCAAATTTAGATTTATAACTCTGATATCTAATTGCTTCCACTTGGTTAGATAGTTTTTATTGAATATTTTTTTCTTTAATCAAGTTTCAAAGTCAAATCAATTACAATTCGAGACCTTAACACGACCGTATAACTTTATAACTTTCTTGTATGTATCAATTTTTTGTTAGATCAAGGACTCCAATACTCACGGTGCACTCATATTTTTAAATTTTTTTTTTGATAATCTTTTATTTTTCCACTTGTGCGAGCAGAGTTTGTTTTTAGTAGAAAAACCTATATTTAATAAAACTTAAAGCACGAGATAGATAATATAATCAAAACATACTAAAATTATATTCGTTGGATAGCTCGTTTTGAGGGGAACCCGATACTAGTTGGGTTTTTGAGATCTCCTCCATTTTCATTCTCAAATCGAGCTTCGAAACACAAAATTTTCAGCAATTCTTGTGCCTTAGGAAGCAAGGATGAAAAAAGATGGGTTCAGCCGAAAAAGTGTTCGGTCGAACAAATTAGAAATGTTCGGTCGAACAGGGGTTCAACTGAACCAATGTTTGGCCGAACCACCAACACATGGAATAAAAAAAAGAATTTAAATGGGTTCGACCGAACATTCTAAGAATGTTCGGTCGAACACCTTGTTTTTAATATTAATATAGATATTATTTATATTATTTTTAAATGATAACTTAAATTTGATGGCCATATAACCGTATTTAAAGATTTTTGCTATAAAATACAATCAAAATTTTAAGAAGATTGTAAAAGGAGATATTTTGAATAAACTATGAAAATTTATATAGAATTATAATGATATATATGTTTGATTTATATATAATTTTACATACACCAAGGTATATCATAATGTTTTAAGGGCACCCTTCAATAGATAACCGTAATTAAAAAATTTGTTGACAGATTATTTCAACCATCAAATTCAATCCTTCAGAGAGAGAGGGGGGCGAGTGGGAGAGAGATAAAGGGTATGGGGTCCTAGGGTTTAAGGTTTAAGGGTAGAGGAGCTCGAGAGGGACAGTGGGTAGGAGGGATATAATTTTTAGAGAGAGAGGGGGGAGTGGGAGAGAGATAAAGGGTAGAAATTGTGCAAGGGTTAAGGAGTAGAGGGAGAGGGAGAGGGAGTGGGAGGAACTTGAGAGAGAGGGGGTGGGAGAGAGATTAAGGGTAGGGGTGTACCAAGGTTAAGGAGTAGAGGCAGGGGGTAGGAGGAGAGACTTGAGAGAGAGGGAGTGGGAGAGAGATAGGGTAGGGTTTAAAGGGTTAGGTAGAAGGAGAGAGAGGAGAGAGGGTAGGAGGAGAGACTTGAGAGAGAGAGAGAGGGGGAGGGAGAGATAAAGGGTAAGTTTAAGGTTAAGGGTAGAGGGGCGAAAAGGGTGAGAGGAGGAGCTTGAGATAGCGGGGGAGTGGGAGAGATATAAAGGGTAGGGTTTAAGGGTTTAGGGTAGAGGGGAGAGAGGGAGAGGGGGTGGGAAGGAGAGACTTGAGAGAGATAAAGGGTAGGGGTGTACAAGGGTTAGGAGTAGAGGGAGAGAGGAGGGAGGGAGGGGGAGGAGACTTATGAGAGAGAGAGAGTGGGAGAGAGATAAAGGTTGGGTTTAAGGAGTTAGGAGTAGAGGAGAGGGGATGGTGGGCTTAAAGACTTGAGAGAGAGAGTGGGAGAGATAAAGGGTAGGGTTTAAGGAGTTAAGGGTAGAGGGAGAGGGAGAGAGGGTGGAGGGAGAGAATTGAGAGAGAAGTGGGGAGAGAGATAAAGGGTAGGGGTGTACAAGGGAGGTTAAGGGTAGAGGGGAGAGGGGGGAGGGTAGGAGGGAGAGACTTGAGAGAGAGGGAGTGGGAGAGAGAGATAAAGGTGAGGGTGTACAAGGGTTAAGGAGGTAGAGGGGTGGGAGGGAGACTTGAGAAGAGAGAGGGTGGGAGAGGAGATAAGGAGTAGGGTTTAAGGGTTAAGGGTAGAGGGGAGAGCAGGAGAGGGGGTAGGAGGGAGAGACTTGAGAGAGAGAGGGGGGGAGTGGGAGGAACATAAAGGGTAGGGTTTAAGGGTTAAGGGTAGAGGGGAGAGAGGGAGAGGGGGTAGGAGGGAGAGACTTGAGAAAGAGAGAGGGGGGAGTGGGAGAGATATAAAGGGTAGGGGTGTACAAGGTTTAAG
>VDFB02353493.1:356176018-356281122 GCA_007258455.2 Sequoia sempervirens
TAGTTAACTTTTGTCAACAAATTTTTAATTCTGATTTATCTATTGAAGGGTGCCTTAAAAAATTATGATATACTTGCAATTATGCAAATTATATATAAATCAAACATATATATCATTATAATTCTATATAAATTTTCATAGTTTATCCAAAATATCTCCTTTTACAATCTTCTTAAAATTTTGATTGTATTTTATAGCAAAAATCTTTAAATACAGTCATATGGCCATCAAATTTAAGTTATCATTTAAAAATAATATAAATAATATCTATATTAATATTAAAAACAAGGTGTTCGACTGAACATTCTTAGAATGTTCGGTCGAACCCATTTAAATTCTTTTTTTTATTCCATGTGTTGGTGGTTCGACCGAACATTGGTTCGGTTGAACCCCTGTTTGACCGAACATTTCTAATTTGTTCGACCGAACACTTTTTCGGCCGAACCCATCTTTTTTCATCCTTGCTTCCTAAGGCACCAAAATTGCTAAAAATTTTGCGTTTTGAAGCTCGATTTGAGAATGAAAATGGAGGAGATCTCAAAAACCCAACTAGTATTGGGTTCCCCTCAAAACGAGCTATCCAACGAATATAATTTTAGTATGTTTTGATAATATTATCTATTTGTGTTTTAAGTTTTATTAAATACAGGTTTTTCACTAAAAACAAAACTCTCTGTTCTGTACAAGTGGAAAAATAGAAGATTATCAAAAAAAAAAATTTAAAAATATGAGTGCACCAGATATTGGAGTCCTTGATCCAACAAAAAAAAAAAATTCGATACATGCGATTAAAAATTTCATAGATTGTCACCGGTGGTGTTATGTCTGAATTGTAATTGGTTGACTTTGAAACTTGATTAAAGAAAAAATATTCAATAAAAAACTATCTAACCAAGTGGAAGCACTAGATATCAGAGTTATAAAACTAAATTTGAAAGAATTGGAATTTTATCTTTCAAGGAAAAAAAGTTATGCATTATCACGATTGTGTGTCACTTTTTAAAAAAAACTAATTTTAGTGGGAGATGGAAAAAGAAGTGCAATCTGATTCCAAAAATTGAAAAAAATATTTTTAGAATCTAGAGACAAAATATGACAAGACTCTAGTTTGCATCATCTTCAAATTCCTTACAGTTTAATCGCTATAGGTGCCCGAATGTGGAGATTGTGTTTAAAAAAAATATCAGTGTCCAGTTTGGCCAAAATTTGTAAACCACTTTTGTGGGATCACACCCCCTTGAGTAGAGATAGCAGTTCTTGGGAAGTCACTACTCAAGAATTTGAATTTGGTGTGCTCGAATGACGTTAATAAGCCATGGAGGGGAGCCAATGCCACCAAAATTTTAAGCTATCCGCTCTCGAGAAGGAAAGGTGTTTATCACCAATCTGGGGTATATCGGTGGGCTATATCAAGTATACAAACCCTTGGCCTATTGGACTTTTAGGATTTTACTTGTCTTATGTGTGCTTTCTTACACCCAAAACATTGTGTTTGTCAAGTGCTTGCTGGATTACTCAAACATTATGCACAACATTCGCAAATCTGGACATAAACAATCGACCTTAGACAACTCAGACTTTCCAACAAAACATCAAAAAACAATCTCAGTCCCCATTTTGAACTTAGACTTTGCATTTTTCATCTTAGTCATCATTTTGAACCTAGACTTAGCATTTATAACATTAAGTCCTTGGTCAAACATCATCATCTTAGTCCTCATATTGGCCTTGACAACCTTGTCATCTTGCATTAATCATTTCCTTAGGAAAATGTCATCATCATCTTGCATTGTCATCCTTTATTCCAAAAATACAAAAAAAATTAGTGACATAACTTGTCATCTTAGTCTTCATTGTCCTTTGGCATTAGTCATTTTCTTTAGACAACATTGTTATATTGCATCCCTTATTGTCAAAAATCCAAAAACATAGTCTTGCATTGTCATCCTTTATTCCAAAAATACAAAAAAAAATTAGTGACATAACTTGTCATCTTAGTCTTCATTGTCCTTTGGCATTAGTCATTTTATTTAGACAACATTGTCATATTGCTTCCCTTATTGTCAAAAATCCAAAAACATAGTCTTGCATTGTCATCCTTTATCCAAAAAATCCAAAAAACATAGGCTAGTGTCATCCTTGCATTTAGTTGTCATTCTCATCATTCTCATTTGAGAAAATCCCTTTTACGGTTGAGACTAGGCTTCAAAGACAACAACAACAAATGGAAAACTTTGGACAAGATTTCAATCCCAACATCGATAATAACACTTATGACGCAAACCATCATTGGACTTTTTCCGACCCATTTCACAACATGAACATGCAATCTCCCATGAACATGCCATCATTACAAAACATTTTTGAACCATTCATACAAAGAGACCAAAATGGACGAGTATATGCAAAAGACTTAGAAGCTACAACGCAATATCTTGATATAGTCTCCTTTGTAGAAAAATCAATCTTACGTGACCCTCAAAGGTATCTAGCCATGCTTTTGGACCAAGGGGCTAAGTTACCACAAGGATTTGACATAAATACTTTGCCACCTCCATTCGTCTACCCTCACCATCAACAGTTGCTTGACATAAATCCTACGAGTAATTCGCAACAAACATCCACTTATCACCCTTATCCTAACCTTGACAAGGGAAGCCAACTATCCACTAGTCCATTCCAAACCTCCATGTCATATTCTGACCCTTCACCTATGAATCCCGTCCAAGTCTACATGCCTTATCAACCATCTACCAACTCATGTCAAGTCCTCACATCATACCATATCGATCTCGTCCAAGTCTCCAAGTCCTATTTTAGTCAACCTTACACTAATCCAGCTCAAGACTCCATGGCATATCCGGTTGAAGTCCCCATGTCACATCCTATGCCGTCACATCCTAATCCAGTCCAAGACTCCATGTCATATCCGGTCCAAGTCTCCACATCATACCCTTGTCCTTCACATACTAGTCCAATGCAAGTACCCATGTCATATCCTAGTCCTTCACATACTAGTCCCGTCCAAGTCCCCACGTCCTGTCCTAGTCTGTCATTCATTAATCCTTTTCAAGTCATCCCCTCACAAGCCACATCCAGTCATGAAAATTCTATCATAGTCCAAATTAAAATCCCATTTAATAAACTTGAGGATACATGTCAAAATGAAAGCCCAAAGCAAGACCTTATAATGTCACCCTCATGTCAAGAACAAGGTAGTTCATCCCATGACCCTATCTTTTAGTCCATCCATGAAGTCCTTCAAGACAATCATGACATCCAGAACACACCTCTCCTTGACAACGACTCTATTTCCAACTATATAATCTATGACAACCCCATCTTTGACCAAGACCCTACCATTGACCAAGAAGTCCAAAATCATCCACTCCTTGACCTTTACACCATTCGTGATCAAACACTTTCTAACCTTACAAAGGCCTTGACTATTGACACTTCCCATAATGAGACACTTACCTCCATGGGACACATATATGATATTCCTCAGAACAAGAATCTTCCACTAGGGACATGGTTGCATATGATCAAGTTATAGCTAAAATCATTGGACTCTATGACACTAAACATAATGATGGCTTCGACATTGACTTGGAAGCACCAACAGAATCATATGAACCTGACATGTCACAAGATCAGACCAAAGATATCAGTCAAAAATATGTCCAACATGATAATGAAGCTAAGACACTTTATCAACTAGGGTCATCTATCTTTGTTAGAGCAAGCTTTCTTGCAGATGAAAATATTGCAAGTGACAGTATCCACATACCTAATGATGGGTTAGCATCTTGCTTCAAAACAACAAATACCCCATCACTATCAAATCTGTCAAAGCATGCAATATCAAGGCAGAGGACTAGGCATACACGAGCAATGCATTCTAGAACCAATACAGCTTCAGGCAAATTATAGACATCAAGGTCTTGGCTATTCCTCAGACAGCAAATCAAATGATGTTAGTGGTACCTCCTTGATATTGGGGGAAACCTTGTCAGATACAAACGTCAAAATGGAATCCATGAGAAATCTTTGTCATAATATTGTTGCCAACACCCCCTCCAACCACACCATGAACCATCATTCCATCATAAATAAACCTTCCCTTTGGAACCAACAAAAACAAAAGTCTTACAAGTCAAAAGATCAAAATCAAATGTTAAATGCCATTGAATCAAACAAAAGGACAAGTGGACTGCTAAAATTAAAATGGATCCCAAAGAAAGATGGATCAAACAAAGAAACAAAGTCGAATACAAAAGTCAATCACAATGTGGAGCCACAATACAAGAGGACTCCCACATATAACACATGTCCACCTCCTTCAAAATGGTCATCAATCAAGGCATATAAAAGTATTGGTTCCAAACACCATCCCTCCAAAATCCATCATCCACCATCCCAAGTTTGGAAAATAAAAAGTCATTCATCCAAACGTCCAAATAATCTTTCCACGTCTACCATCATTCGTCATAACCCTACATCTCGTCTAAAGTCCAATGATCCCACATCACAAATTCGTCACATCATAGTAGCAACTCTTTACCACAAGGACTCTCATGGCACTCTATCACGATGTGTGTATTCTGATAAGGCCAACTCTAGTATCAGAAAGGATCACAATGACATTGATCAGTTGTATACAAGCGCTATGATCCTGACAAGACAACTCCTTCAACAAGGTCATTATTGGCATATTATGGCACCAGTCTCTACATCGGCACCATCAGTGGATTTAGAACAGTCAGTGGTCATCTAAAGCATCTAGGCTATCCACAAAATCAAAAAAAGAAGAGAAAATTGAAAAATGTAAAAAAATTGTCACCTTGATGAAAACCTAGCAAACAGGTGTCTTGGTGACACCAAAAAAAAAATCAAAAAGTCAAGAAAATAGTAAAGAGAAAAATTTCATCCAATGGTGAAAACTTGGCAAACAGGTGCCTTGGATAAGTACCATGATGAAAACCTGGCAAACAGGCGTCATGTGTAAAATAAATCGTCTATGTGGACTCTTACACTTGGGGGCAAGTCGTCTCATCTCCTAGGCCTTCCTCTTGGTATTGGCATCTGACCATTTGATCCATATCATTTCCATTCACTTTCCCACTTATCTTAGTTTTGACATAAAACTGGCACACATAAATCATGCTTTGGGAAAACTCTTGACATATCTATCCTTCGGTCATACATGATTCACGAAACATCATGTCATTGACCGTCATAGTCTTATTGTCCTTATATGACATAGTCCTTGAAAATCATATGACAATTCCATTAGTCTCATGTCTTCGTCTTTTACCAAGGCCACCCTCTATCTTTTCATGCTTGTCACCTATCTTGGCTTTCCCTTGTCAAATGGTCTAAGGATGCTCCATCATCCCATCTAGTCCTAACCAAGTCATTCCAAATGCAACGAGTCTAATCCATACAAACACATTATCCAAAATTTTAGTTGACTGCGTTCCTGGCCCGGCTGTAGACCTCCATACTTTTGTCATGTTATCATCATCATCCTCACGTTGTTTTGAGATGCATCCTTCCCATGTCAAAAAATGTTTTCATCACCTATCAATTGGTATTCAGCTTGACTAGGGGCACAATCATGTTTGTCTTTGGATTCTCATGTGTAGGCATCAGTCATATGCATTTGTCACGATCCTCATAAATGTCAAAATCTAAAAAAAATCATAAAATGTCCTAAAAAAAGACAAAAAACATCATAAAATGTCCTGAAAAAAGATAAAAACATCATAAAATGTCCTAAAAAAAGACAAAAACATCATAAAATGTCCTGCAAAAAGACCAAAAACATCATAAAATGTCCTAAAAAAAGACCAAAAACATCATAAATTGTCCTAAAGAAAGACCTAAAAATTATAAAATTTCCTAAAGAAAAAAACAAAAACATCCAAATCAATGTCAAAATCCTAAAAATGGAGTCAAAGTCAGTCATGTCAGTCAGTCCATGTCATTGTCAAACTACGTTGTCTCTGCGCATTTGCTACATAAGCAAGGCCATCAGTCAATGAGTCCCTAAGACATTAGGTCAGTCCTTTTAGGTTGGTCCAAATAAAATCATGGAATTTGTCACAATCGTCACATCGATCAAATAAGTCAAACATAGTCAAAATCAGACAAAAGACAGTCATTCGAAACATCAATGTCAAAGTTGGTCAAAATCAGACAGTACAGTCCAATCAATCATATAGTCAACATCAGTCAACTTGCCAAAACATATTAGTCAAAACAATGTCAATCTCATCACTCTTTGGTCCTCTTCAAGATGTGTCCTTGGAGTTAGACCTCGTCAAAATGTCCTTTGCCTTTTCAGGATGTGTCCTTCCTGACAATAGGCCCCGTCAAACCGTCAACACCATCAAATTGGCAAAGCTCTTAAACTGTCAAAATTGTCAAACCGACAAGAAATAAAACATTGGCAAACAAAATAAAATGGTTGTTAATCTTTCTGGTCTATCTTGTCTTATCTTTTGACTATCTTGGCTATTTTGTCTTATATTTTTACTGTCTTGTCTTTTTGGTCATGTTACTAGCTACCTCGAGGATGTCCCATGAAGGATTTAGAGGTGCGATGACGTCTCCTGGCTTATTTTATTTTCTTTGACTGATGTCTGTGGATTGTCTTGACAAAAAGATTGGGGCAACTTCGCCCTTAGTATGAGTTAGGACATTCCTTGTCTGTGACTGTCTGTTTTTCAAGTGGATGACCTTGCACACCTTGGTCTACGCCATATCATGGTGTTTGTTGTCCATTTGTGTCATTTTATAGCCCAATGATGATTAAAAGCAATAAATATTAAAGTCCTATGGCAATGTTTTGAAGGATTTGGTCTAGGAACTAACATGCATCTTCTTTAGTCTTGTCATCTTCTCTCGCTCATCTAATATAGGCATTGCGTCCATATCATCATCCATATCTTTTGCACTAACATTTCTTTGTCTCTTCATATTCTAGTCTTCTCATCAATTTCGAGAGCACACCCATGATCTTGGAACCTGTCTGTCCTCTCGAGGGGGCATACCGTAACCCTCCTCATCATTCTTCCTCATCTTATTTTGCACTGGGGCATATTTTGACTTATCTTCTTTGTCACAACATGACAAGTGACATTATGACAAAGAGGGGCAAACGTAGACACCTAAAAATGACCTAGGCCTGCAAGCTTCATTTTTACCACTTTCATCCTAACATAATTATGGCATTTAATTATGTCCTTGGTCCACATTCGACTATTAATTAAATAATTTATAATTGTTTAATTAATTCATATCTTTGTATTCTTCATGATTATTAAATAAATAAATTCTATTTATTTATTAAATACGTCATTAATTGTCTAAGTCTTCCCTTAATTAAATAAATTTCTTAATTTATTTAATTTCCCTTCGTCATATATTTCTTCCTGATTATTAAATAAATAAATTTTATTTATTTATTTAATATGTCACTAACTGTCATAATTAATTAATCTTATCTGCTAAATTAAATAATTATATTTAATTATTTAATTGTCAAAATTAATATTCCTCTCATTTTAAATAAATGAAATTATTTAAAATGTCATCACAATCTTAACTGACAGTCCATTTTGGTAAATAATCTGAAAAAGATTATTTGTTGTCTCACAAAATCATTATTTTGAATTAATTTAATTCAAAATAGTAACTAATCTTCCAAAAATCAAGTAATCGGGTAGATTCTTGATTTTCCAAATCTGATCTTCAGTCCAACTCTTATCTTCTTGATTTTTTGAATCTCACAAATCAGGCTATCTTTATCTTCTTAATTTTGAAAATCTTTATTTTTGAAATTAATTATCTCATCTTTTCTTCACCGCCGATTTGATTTTCTCATGTGACATCTTGACCGCTCACTTAAGGATTTTTCCCTAACCCTAATTAGGGATTTTTCAAATTAAATCTTGTCTGCTAATTTTAGGTCTCTTTCAAAGATCAATCTCGTCTGTCTATTCAAAATGGCATTTTCTATAAAATGCCACTTTCCTCTCATTTTTGCATTAGGCAATATTTTAGACATTAGATGCACATAGATTCTATAGACATTGCAGCATTTGTCATCTTATTTCATTTAGTCTTGGCATATTTAGACATAGGCATTTCAATTGTATTGTCATAGTCATAGGCATAGACATTTAGGCATTTATCAAATCCTTCAAAGCTTGGTGTAGGACTTTGTCAAGGCTTGCTCGCACAACAAATATGAGGGCAAAACATCATCTAGCAAGTAAGAAGGTACTATGGAGATAATCATGGAAAATACGATTTACAGGTATAACTATTTTATTGTTTAATTTCCTTTGTACTCGATAGATCTTTGGGTTTCATTGTCTTTATTGATTTACTACTAGCATTCCTAATCAAACCTAAAATGAATCCTTAGTTACACAATATAAATGTCCTTAAATAATTGAATACAAATGATAAAATTATATGTAAGCCTCATTTATATGTCTAAGGCACATGTTACTTGAATGAAGATACAATTAACTATTGATATTGTATAATCTTGCAGGATCTTATTATTGTTAAATTTGGTTGGGCCTTGGGCAACTTTGATCACCAAATTTTAAGAACTTTGATCCCCTTAAGAAATGTCATATTGGAACCCCTTAAGAAAATTGAATTACGATTTAGGGTGATAGGATGGCTTAAGGGGATTTACGTCTTGTGAGGTCCTAGGAGAAAATGGCATGGCTCAAGTGAATAAAATTTGGTGAAGTTGCCCAAGGAAACCAAATTTCATTAAGAGCCTTTAAAGAAAAAATGATGGCTTTAGGGTTTAAGGTTTAGACTTTAGAGTTTAGGGTAATAGGATAGCTTAAGGGGATCTACATGTAGTAAGATCCTAGGAAAAAATTACATGGAATAAGGGAATGAAATTTGGTGGAGTTGCCTAAGGCAACCAAATTTCATTAAGAGCCTAAGAAAAAATGATGGCTTTAGGGTTTACAGTTTAGACTTTAGAGTTTAGGGTTTAGGGATTTAGGATAACTTAAGAGGATATATGTAGTAAGATCCTAGGAAAAAATTACATGGCATAAGGGAATGAAATTTGGTGGAGTTGCCTAAGGCAACCAAATTTCATTAAGAGCCTAAGAAAAAATGATGGCTTTAGGGTTTAGGGTTTAGACTTTAGAGTTTAGGGTGTAGGGTAATAGGATAACTTAAGGGGATATATGTAGTAAGATCCTAGGACAAAATTACATGGCATAAGGGAATGAAATATGGTGGAGTTGCCTAAGGTAACCAAATTTCATTAAGAGCCTAAGAAAAAATGATGGCTTTAGGGTTTAGGGTTTAGACTTTAGAGTTTAGGGTTTAGGGTAATAGGATAACTTAAGGGGATATATGTAGTAAGATCCTAGGCCAAAATTACATGGCATAAGGTAATGAAATATGGTGGATTTTCCCAAGACAACCAAATTTCACTTTATGATCCTGGGTAGGACAAAATGAATGATTTAGTGTTTAGGGTTTAGGGTTTAGAATTTGGAATATTTAATGAACTTGCAAGTTAGTGAAGAACATTTTCTTGTGGAATATTTGATTGAGATCTACTCTTGTTTCAACTGACCAACCTAGATCATGATGGCAACTTTGATCATCAAATTTTAAGAACTTCTTTGATCCCCTTAAGAAAATTGAATTATGATTTAGGGTGACAGGATGGCTTAAGGGGATTTACGTCTAGTGAGGTCCTAGGAGAAAATGACATGGCTCAAGTGAATAAAATTTGGTGAAGTTTCCCAAGGCAACCAAATTTCATTAAGAGCCTTTAAAAAAAATGATGGCTTTAGGGTTTAGGGTTTAGACTTTAGAGTTCAGGGTTTAGGGTAATAGGATGACTTAAGGGGATGTACATGTAGTAAGATCCTAGGACAAAATTACATGGCATAAGGGAATGAAATATGGTGGATTTTCCTAAGACAACCAAATTTCACTTAATTATCTGGGTAGGACAAAATGAATGGTTTAGTGTTTAGGTTTTAGGGTTTAGGGTTTAGAATTTGGAATATTTAATGAACTTGCAAGTTAGTGAAGAACATTTTCTTGTGGAATAGTTGATTGAGATCTACTCTTGTTTCAACTGACCAACCTAGATCATGAAATCTCATTCATATTATAATCTTGCACGATCTTATTATTGTTAAATTTGGTTGCCTTTGGGCAACTTCACCAAATTTTAAGAACTTCTTTGATCCCTTTAAGAAATTTGTCATATTGGGACCCCTTAAGAAATGATTTATGATTTAAGGTGATTGGATGGCTTAAGGGATCTAGATGTCTAGTGAGGTCCAAATTTAGTCATACTATAGCCTCATTGGTTCCATCTAGCTCCGGGTCAAAAGTGTTTACCCCAATAAAAAAAGTATCATGTTAAAAATGAATCAATCTATACATATCACAAAATAACAATAATCTTAAATGTAACCCATACTCTAACATAATAGAATGCTAAATGATCCCCACCCCTAACTATATATCCTAATTGAATTGCAAGCCTAATTGAAACTTAATTAAATTATAACCTTTACCTAATCTTAAATGAATTCCTATGTTATATTATATTTAAATTAATTTATATTTGTATTATAATTATATTAATATTTATTATATATTCCTAATTGTAACCCAACTATTTACTACAAACCTAATTGAATCTTAAGCCTAATCCTCATTAAAACCCCAAGTAAATTGTAACATTACCTATCCTTAATTGTAATCTTATATTATATTTTATGATATTAAATATTTATATTATTTAATATATTATATTAAATATAATATATTAAATAATATAAATATTTAATTATATTTCTTTTATATTAATCATCCTCCTATCTCTAAATTGTAATAATAGCATGTAGTTCCTCCAAACTATCATCATGTACCTCCTCCCTTTCCCATGTAATAGGTTACCTTGTAGGTGTTAAATGGTTCCATCTTGGTCTCCTTATTGATGCATTTCTATCCTTCCACATAAATCTATATAATATCAAAATATAGGTAATTTTATGGTTATTGAATCTCTCTTAATTGTAAAGAATCCATTATGATTGAGGATGGGTAGATTATTATCTAGGATTACATCTTAAAAATCCTATAGAGGTCATGTGGTATGTTTTTCTTAATACATATATTCCCATACAAACCTCTTTCCATGTATTATCAAGTCTCCTATATAATAGACACCTTCCTAGATTTAAATTTCATATGATATATATGTACCCAAGTGTTTCCAATTGGAATTGCTATAGTTATACTTTTATGGCATTCTAGATATTCAAAATAGTTTTCATAAATCTACCAAATAAACTCATTCTTGACATTGAACCTACATAATTTTAGGTATGTCCAATGAAAGATTAGGGTCTAGGGTTCATAAATTTCAAATGCTTTAGTGTTGAGGGTTTAGATTTTACAGTTTAGGGTCTAGGGTTTAGCAAATTTAGGGTGAAGTTTGGGTGGCCCTTGGCATAATTTAGACTTGCAAGTTAGTGTCAATTGAAATTGATTGTACGCACTTAGATTTATGAATTTGCTAACTAAATTTGCAAACAAACATCAAGATAAACTTTATGAATTTTAACTATTCTTTAACATATTGATTTCTAATCTAATTATAATTTAACATTGAAACGAAAGTTTAATATATATCATTTTTTCCATACAAAGCAAATAAAATTTAAAACATTTAAGCAATGCAAATGAATTTTTTTGAGCTTGAAATTACCTAGTTTTCAAAATAAAAATGATTTGTTCAATTCCAATTTAAGGTTTTAACAATTTTTTTTGTTTCAATTCAATTTAGGGTTTCAATTTTAAATAATTAGGGTTTTTAATGCAATTTTCTCGTTTCAATTCAAATTAGGGTTTTCAAATTCAATTTTTTTTGTTTGATTTGAATTCAAGGTTTCAAAAAGCTTGATTTGGATTTGTAAATGCAATGTTTTTATTTCATTTCAATTTCTAGGGTTTTGAATTGCAAATTTTTTTGTTTTGTTTCAATTAGGTTTCAAATTCAATTTTTTGGGTTTAATGAACAATTTAGGTTTCAAAAGTTAAATTTTGTTTTTAAAACACAATTCAAGGTTCATTTTTTTATTTTTATTAAAAAAACTAGGTTTCATTGCATTTTTTCATCTATTTTTACAATTATTCATTTCTACTATAACAGTTAAAAAAATGCTTAAAACGTGAAATAAATTAAAAAAAACCATGCTAAATTCACTTATTTTTTTCAAAATTTCAATTCAAAATAGAAAAATGCAAAAAAATGGCATGTAGGTGGGTACCTATTGCTGATCGTGGGGGTCGCTGTCGCCAGTACTTGGGGTCCCATCCGCTGTGCAATGAAATCTATTTTTTTAAAAAATAAATAGCAATATAAAATGGGATCCCGATTTCTATAAAACGGGATCTTGATTTATAGAAATCGGGATCCTGTTTTGTAGTAATCGGGATCCCGTTTCGTAACAATTGAGATCCCGATTACTACAAAACAGGATCCTGATTTCTATAAAACGGGATCCCGATTTATAGAAATCAGATCCTGTTTTGTAGTAATCGGGATCCCGTTTCGTGACAATCGGGATCCCGTGCCTTTTCCATTGGTTCGGGATCCTATGGGAAATGGGATCCCAATTTTTAAAAAGCGGGATCCCGTTCTGTCTTATGCTCGGGATCATGAACCTTAACGAGATCTCGATTTTTAAAAATTGGGATCCTGTTTATTAAAATCGGGATCCCGTTTCCTCAAAGCCGATTTCAATTTTTTTGTTAAGGCAAAAACTTCCACGTTTCGTGGACTCAACTTTGTGCACTTACCCATTTATGGAGAACATTGTTAGATTGCATAGGATTCCCAGTTTTTAAAAATCGGGATCTCATTTCCTCAAAGTCGATTTTAATTTTTTGGTTAAGGCAAAAACTTCCACGTTTCATAGACTCAACTTTGTGCACTTACCCATTCATGGAGGACATTGTTAGATTGCATGGGATTCCTCGTAAGATTATATCTGATAGAGATCTCGTATTTACTTCTGCTCTATAGACTTTATTACAACATGCTCTAGGTACACAGTTGAACTTCAGTTCAACATATCATCCTCAAACAGATGGTCAAACTGAGAGAGTTAATCAAATACTTGAGGATATGCTTAGAATGTACGTAATGGACCAACAATCACATTGGGAAGATTATTTGTACTACATAGAATTTGCTTACAATAACGGATATCAAAGTTCCATAGGTATGCCAGCATTTCAGGTGTTATATGGACATCCTTGTCGAACTCCATTGAGTTGGGATCGACTTGAAGATAGAGTGTTACTTGGACCTAAGATGCTTCGAGACATGGAGCAACATGTTGATTATATTAGAGAACATTTGATAGCAGCACATGATAGACAAAAGAAGTATACCGATGTGCATAGAGTGGACTGACAATTTTTAGTTGGTGGTAGAGTGTTTCTTCGAGTGCAACAACGAAAGAGTCCAATCCGTTATGGAAAAGGCTCTAAGCTTGCACCTCGATTTGTTAGGCCATTTGAGATTCTAGAAAGCATTGGTCCTGTGGCGTATCGACTTGCCTTACAACCCTGTTTGTCACATATACATGATGTTTTCCATCTGTCAATTCTCAGACCTTATCATCCTAACATTTCTCATGTACTTGATTGGAATGCGTTACAGGTAGAAGACGAACAACTGGCTTTGAAGCCCGTGGGCATTCTTTAGTGCCGGAAGCTCATTCTCAGGGGTTGAGACGTTGACCAGGTCAGGTCCAATGGGATCCTAGTCATGAGGCATCTGCTACTTGGGAGGATGCGACACACATGAGGGAACTTTATCCCTATTTGTTCGTAGACTTTCAGGAGCAAGCCTGATCCTGGGGGGGAGGATGTAGTACCCCTCCATTTTGCTTATGTTTTCTATTAGCATGTTTTTTCTTTGATTGACCCTGGTACTTGGTTTTGATGTATTGATCACTGACATTAGAGTGATGGTAGATTTATTTTATGTTGTGATGATACACTATTTGATGGTAATTATTTCTGACATGCTCTATGTTAGCAAATATGTTTACTTCAGATGTTATTGCTATGTATATGTTTATGGTAGATTAATTGTTATTCTTCTTGTCAGTTTGTTGTGATTTTGTATTGGTGTGGAGAACAGAGTTGCATCACTCGCTTGCGAGTGCCCTGTGATTTCTGTGATTTTCTCCTCACGGTGTGTTTGAATCATGGATTATATATATGTATGTTATTTGTTTGATTGCAGGATTGTAGGTACATGACACTGACTCCACCTAGTTTCACGGGTTTGAGCGTGTCTAGACTCAACGGTAATGTTGATTGGGAGGTAGTAACAAGGTTTTTCCTAGTCTAGTCTCAAACTCAGTCACAATATGTCGTCAGTTTAGGTTTGGTATTTTTGGTTGTCACGTCTAAGTTTTTCTTGTTATTTGTTATGAAATATTTATTTTGTGAATTTAATGTTAGATTAATGTTAGATTAATGTTACTTGTAATTTAATATTTATTTAAATTAATTTTAAATATTGTAGATAAAAGCTTCATATTTTATTTAATTAATTAAATTAGTTTGTTGGTAAAATAATTTGGTCATTGAGATTAAAATTATTTTATTAAATAAATAAATTAATTAATTAAAATTATTTTTATTGTGTGAATAGATTAAATATAAATTAGATGCTTTGTGGGAAATGGAATTTTAAATGTGTTTGAAATGAAATTAGTTTTTGAATTTTTAATTCTTTAAAAATAAATTGAATTATTGATAAATGAGGAAAGAAAGTATCTGTGGGTTTGTTACAAGATATTTTTCTTCTTTTCCATGTGTGTTAGTTGAATTTAATGCAAATTTCTTGCTGAGGATTCTCGTGGAGAAGATATTATGAGATTTGGGGAAAACAAGAAAACACTTCATAGGAAATGAAAAAGAACAGAGAACTGTTGGAAAATATTGTGATTTTATTGAGTTTTTTATTTAAATTTCTGGAAGAGGTTCTCGGATAGATTTTTGTTCAGTATTTACATTCTTCTAGAAAGTGGAGATTTGAAAGGGTTTTGGAAGTTGTACGCAACAGGCAAAGCTTCTCTTCAACAGTCAAATTCTTCAAGCTACAAAAATACATGTTTTTCCGTATTTATTTAGTTCATTAGCTTTTGAAAAGATTTCCTGTAAAAAGAATTTATTTTGTAGAAGATTTGTTAAAATTTGTTAAATAAAAGATTGCTTGAGGAAATTGTTGTGAATGAAGCTTTTGTTCCTCTCGATAAAATATTATGTAGAAAGTTTTTTACCTCTCTGTGTTAAATATCAAAACAAGATTTTATAGTAAAATTAGATAGCAACCCAAAAGGTTTCTATTGAACAATTGAAAAGTTTCAAAAGAAAATAGAAGAAACCTATATTGAATTGTAAGTGAAACTTACAGATTAGTTTGAAGAAATGGGAACTTCTATGAAGAACTTTGATAGACATTACTTGGTAAAAAAAAAATTGAGAATTTGAATTGAAAATCCTTTGTTGATGAAATTGAAGATCTTTGATAAAATTTGTATTAATTTGATGGTTTTCCCAATTTCTTGTAGAAAATTTTATCAGAATAATTGTCTGATTATTATATTCTTACTTGTTGATTAAATATATATATATTTAATATATATATGTATATAAATAATATATATACATATACAAATATATATATATATATATATGTATTTTTATTGTGAAAATGCTCTGTGAAATTTTATTTTCTTTTTATTGAAAATCCGTACACGATTTAAATCGCAGGGTTTCAGATTTTAGCAAATAATGTTAAAAAAAAGGGGGGGTTTATCTTGGGGGGCTGCAGGGGCTACCCCACAGCCGCCCCCATATAGGGCGATGACTGGTGAGGCAGACGACGCTGCCCTCACAGGCAGCACGCGGCTACCAACCCAGTCGCCTCCCCATATGGGGAGGGTTGTGTATACAGCTAGTGACTGTATGGTATATACAATTTTTTGAAAATAAAATATGATTCATATAAATTCCTTATTAATTGTGATTCACTTTATTGATAAAAATGAATTTCGATATTCTTTTATTAAATGAAATTCAAATATTAGGTTTAGATTATATATATATATATATATATATATATATATATATATATATATATATATATATATTAATTTATATATGGGTATGTGCAAGATCATCATAGAAAAATAGGCCTTCAAGTGGCAAAAAATTAGAAAAATCAATGTTAGGCAACTTGACTTAAAAATTTGAATAAGTTATCTATATTATTTCAAAAATATGTAAGAATAGAATCGATAGAAAATTGAATGTAGTTTCTACAATACTAGGTTTATTTAAAATAAATAAAATCTATTTGGTGAAATTTTGAAATTTCAATGGAGTAGTACTTAAATTTCAGGGAAAAAAGTAGGTGTCTGTCTGACTACCCTAACCATAATAAAATGATAATATTTTTTATAAGATTTTATATATAAGTAGAGGACTCATGTCCAGATGTGATGCCTATTTTTTTGTAATTTTTTTCCAAATGATTAATTAATTATGATTTTTTATTACAACTTTTAAAAAATATAAAAACTCATATGTCTGACCACCTTAACTTAGTCAAAACTTCATGAAATTTATTTTTTTATTTTTTAAATCCTATAGTATGTGAAGCATAGAATGTGATGCATGTTTCAAATTCAAAAAATGTGACACTGTTTGAAAGTTATGGATGTTTTTCAATCAGCCTATCGATCAAGACTTTAGTTGTAATTCTAATAGAACATGAATAATAATTATTTATTAAATTCAAATTAAAGTATAATTTATATTGGTGAAAAACTGAAAATCTCCTCTAAAAACCCTTTTCATTTTATCAATTTTGGGTTAAAAAAAGTCGTCAGCCACATACCCTACAAATACCCATAATATTGCCACTTTTTGGCCCATCATGATCTTGCACATACCCATATATATATATGGGTATATATATATATTTCTATGTATGTATATATACTCATATAATTTTAGGAAAATAATTTTAGTATTAAAATAAGATTTTCTTTTGATTAAAATGCATGTAAAGTATGAAATCAACTAGTTTTAAAACAATAAGATTGAAAGAGAAAATTTGGTATTTATTTTTATTTGAAATTGAGAAATTCAAAATTAGATTAATTGTTACAATTTCTTTTATTGTTGAGAAAATAATTATAATCAAGTTATTTTATTTTCATCCTATTTCTAATTGGCTTGATTGGATTTAGTAAATCATAACATTAGATTCTTATTATGCCTGATTTGCTTTAAGTGGTTTTCTTTTTTATTGGGCAAATTGGGATTATATTAAATTACAAGTCTTCCAGATAAGTTTGTTTAATGTGGGAGTTGTTATTTATTTAAATACAATCATTTGTGTTAACTAGGGTAGTGCACATAGTTTTTGTTTGGTTATTAGACCCCTAGTTCTATGAACAGGTTGTGATCTCCATTGTTATATGATTGGCTTTTGATGCTTGTTTATGTGCACCTTGCTTACCTTAGTTAGTGGACTTAGATTCCTTGTGTTATTTTTAGGGGAGTGGCTCTTTGTGAGGGCTGGCACACAAAGTGGTGCCAGGGTAACTCATGAAGAGTTAGTTAATCAGTGAAAACTAAACAATACATTAGGTAGCTTAAAACCTTTAACTAGATTAATAAGTCTCACTCATGGACTCAAAGGCTAGTTCAGACTTGGGGATGAGTCGAGAAGGCCTGGAATGGCAAAGTCAATATCTTGTTATTTTAAAAGATATTCGATTCTGCAACAGATTGCATGAGGGGCCAAGTTTCATAAGAGGTTACCAGGGTAACCCAAGATGGGGGCCAGAACGTAGGAAGAAACACTAGGGTAACCTATGCAACATTGTGACGACACTCGACCTATAATAACAGTGACCTTGTGAACTTAGTATAATTGATCATTCTATTCTAGAAGTAATGTAACCATTAAGTTAAGTTGGTACTTGTATTGTTGTCTTGATTTTACTTGTGTCTACGGTATGTAAGTTATGTCTAGAGAACCTTTTTACTATCTCCTAGCAGGGGGTGGACCTACGGGTACCACATAGTTGGGTAGAACATACACCTTACTCTGTTGGATCTCCAATTCTTGTTCGTGGCAACGAGTACTTCTTAGATGGAAAGCTCGTATGTGGAAATGTACTTTCTTATTTGTATTAGTGGAAACTATATATTTGTATCACTCCTCAATTGTTAACGAGGTGAACAATAGTAATATGTAATTGTACATTTATATTTGACCTACCTCATTTGGAAAATGAGTATTGTAAATTTATTTAAAATGCAATGTAAGAATGAATCTTTTATGTACACTATACCTTTATTGATGTAATTTAAATGTTATTCAATGTATGCTTTTAAGTTTATGAAAATTAAATATATGCAACATTCTTTAGGTTACATGACGGGGCATTACAATACATATACATTTACATATGTACATGCATGTACATATACATATGTAATATTATATGGTAATTAAAGAAAAAACTAACCATGCATCTAATTGAGTTGATTTCAAATGAACAAGGGTATGTGTGCAATGAAACAAGCAATACATGTTCTATTATCACATCCCCAATTCTAACTAACACAAATAAAAGAATGATACAAATTGAAACAACAAATTCATACATATAAGATTGAGAGTAATTGAAGATCAAACTAACCATGCATCTAATTGAGTTGATTGCAAATGAACAAGCGTATGTGTGCAATGAAATAAGCAATGCATGTTATACTATCACATCCTCAATTCTAACTGACACAAATAAAATAATGATACAAACTTAAATAACAAATTCATACATGTAAGTTTGAGAGTAATTGAAGAACAAATTAACCATGCATTTAATTGAGTTGATTACAAATGAATAAGATTATGTGTACAATGAAATAAACAATGTATGTTATACTATCACGTCTCCAATTCTACCTAACACAAATAAAAGAATGATACAAACTAAAACAAAAAATTCATACATGTTAGATTGAGAGTAATTGAAGAACAAACTAACCATGTATGATCTAATTGAGTTGATTGCAAATGAACAAGGGTATGTGCACAATGAAACAATAAATGCATGTTATACTAGATCGCATCCCCAATTCTAACAGACACAAATAAAAGAATGATACAAATTGAAACAATAAATTCATACACGTGCTCAAGATTGAGAGTAATTGAAGAACAAACTAACCACATGCATCTAATTGAGTTGATTGCAAATGAACAAGAGTATGTGTGTAATGAAACAAGAAATTCATGTTACGCTATCATTTCCCCAATTCTAACTGACACAAATAAAAGAATGATACAAATTGAAACAACAAATTCATACATGTAAGATTGAGAGTAATTGAAGAACAAACAAACCATGAATCTAATTGAGTTGGTTGCAAATGAACAAGGGTATATGTGTAATGAAACAAGCAATGCATATTATACTATCACATCCTCAATTTTAACTGACACAAATAAAAGAATCATACAAACTGAAAAAACAAATCCATACATGTAAGATTGAGAGTAATTGAAGAACAAACTAACCATGCATCTAATTGAGTTGATTACAAATGATCAAGGGTGTGTGCAATGAAACAAAAAATGCATGATATATTATCACATCCTTAGTTCTAATTCTTACAAATAAAAGAATGATACAAACTATAACAAGAAGTCCATACATGTAAGATTGAGTGTAATTAAAGAACAAACTAACCATTTGTGTGTGCAATGAAACAAGCAATGCATTCAATACTATCATATTCCCAATTCTAACTCTTATAACTATACATGTAAGAGAGAGTAATTGAAGAACTAACTAACCATGCATCTATTTGAATTGACTACAAATGATCAAGGGTGTGTGTGCAATGAAACAAAAAAACGGAATGTTATACTATCACATCCCCAATTCTAACTCTAACAAATTGAAAAATGATACAAACTCAAACAACAAATTCATATATGTAAGATTTAGAGTAATTGGATAGTAATAATTGAGGCCATTTTCTAATACAACATCATAATTTTTAAGAATAACTCGAAACAACCAACTGATACAACATTAAGATGTGTTATATATAACTTCAACCAACACCTTGATATGAATTGAAACAACTTTGTCACACTTGTGAAAGTAATTGAATATAAATTAAAACATACATTGAATTCATATAAATGTAAATGAACAAGGCTATATGAAACATCAATTTCTATATATTTGCCATATGTAATTGTAATTTTGCAAGTTGCATATTTATATTGGCAGTATTGGAACATTATCGTACACTCATAGTTGAGGGTGTCATGCACCTATCTTTTGCCCGAGTATGTACGTATGTATGGTTGGTTTCCATAAATACATACATACATCATAGTAAAATAATATATGCATGTTACATTTGAATGTCTTATGTATGGCTACTTGCATGACCTACATACATACATATATATGAACTGCCATATGTATGTATGTATGTATGCATGTATGTATGTATCTATAGTATACACATACATACATTTATACACACATACATATGAACTACCATATGTGTGTATGTATGTATACACATACATACATACATACATATGGCAGTTCATATGTATGTATACGGTACATACGAACTACCATATGTGTGTATGTATAGTATACACACATACATACATATTATGGTCATATGTATGTATGTATGTGTGTCTACTATACATACATACATATGGCAAATACTATGTAAGTATGTATGTGTATGTATCATATACACATACATATATACATAATAAATTATGTCTATATGCATGTATGTGTATACAATACATACATACTATTATAATGTTTATTATAATATTAATTTGTTATATATATATATATTTTATTCAAAGGGTAAACGCTTTTGACCCGAGCTATAAACCGAATACAACCATTCAACAATACCACCCCTATGGGGTTTGAACCTTGGTGGCAGGAACAACAATGCCACCTATAAACCATCACACCATGCCAATACCGACTAATTTGTTAAATATTATATTAATATATGTTATTAATAATATTAATTTAATGTTATGTCAATTAAAGAACTAAAATGATTACCAAATTTAGATAAGTTAAATAATTACAAAATTGACTATAAAAATCCTATAAATGGATATGAAATATTCACAAAAGTTTGACGATTCAAGTAGAGACGATGAATAAGGCTGAGAGGACAATGGGGGTTAGGAATTGTTGAGCGAGGGGTTCACGACAGTGGTGGAAATAGTCGGCGAAAAGATAGGTGCATGAAACCCTTAACAATCGAGCTATTGAAACCCATCAATGGTATGTATATGTATACACATAGTTGGCTAAATATAGGTGCATGAAACTCTTAACAGACAATGTAGTATGGAAAAAAGAATGTAATTGACCGACTGTGTGTATATATATAGACACACATATAATAATGTTTTCACGATGGAGTTTTTGTGAACCTAAAGCAAGACCAAGCGAATGGTGTGCATGTCGAGGTGGTAGGCGTTAAGACTGACGACGGTGGAATGTTGGGCAGTTAATGTGCATTTACTAGGAGTGTAATGAGTCTGGCATAGCGCCAACCCACGAAGGGTGATATGATGCCCATTATCGGTTGATGACACAATTTAAGAGTTTTTGGTGGTTTTTGAAAAATGCCCCAAAAACATTGGTAAATGTGCTCAAATTTTGTGGGACAAAAAATGAGGGGGTGCCAGCTCGATAGTCAAGGAACGTTGCAAAAAAATGTGTTCGACTCAAACTACTAACATGGACCCCTTGCTCAACATTGCCCTACCGACCACCGGTCCCTCTCCCTTACGGTCATTAAATTCATTGAAAAAAAAGCCTGCTGGAAGAGAAAGAGCGAGAGCCCCTTTAAAGCGTGGTTATGACGGTGAATCTTCGTAAAAGATTTTTACCTCCCACTTGGGCTGTATAAATTATTATCGTCCGCGGAGAGTTTTTCAGTACCTAGGTTGTCGCAATCGTTCGATTAGGCAGTCGTCCCTTCGGACGGAGATAGATTCGCTAATTCGATTTAGTTTGTCGTTATATATGGAGAACGAGGGAAAAGGCCGGATACCCTGCACGGTACGCGGTGTGTGGGGTCGATGCACAGCTGTTACCAACCAGTAATGGTCCCTTTCTATGTAGATGGATTACCTGCTTCCACATGCAAAACGCGCTTGCCTTCGCTGTCTGAATATGACATCTTTTACAAAAGTAATCCTCTTACACAATTATGAGAGAGAAACGGATGATGTGCTTGATAAGACTTCAGCTTTTGGATTGACGAACAATGTTATAATTAACTCATTAAATGAATTGAAAAAGAATCCCCCTGAACCCATTTAAAGCGTGGTTATGACGATGAATCTTCGTAAACACTCCTGGTCTGTATAAATTATTATCGTCCGCAAAGACTTTTTCAATACCTAGTCGCCATCGTTCGATCAGGCAGCCGTCCCTGCGGACGGAGATAGATTCGCTAAAGCTACATAATGGGATTTACTTTGTCGTTATATATGGAGAACGAGGAAAAAGGCAGGATTCCTGGCAAGCGACGCTTGCCTTTGCGGTGTGTGGGGGCCACGTACAGATGTTACCTACCACTCGTGATCGGATAGTGGTCCCTTCCTACGTACATAGATTATCCTGCACAATACGCTGCTTCCATATGCAAAACGCGCTTGCCTTCGCTGTCTGTGGGCTCCGTGCATGAATATGACATCTTTGACAAAATTAATCCTCTTGCACGATGGAGACAAAAGTGACAATTTCCATGTGTCTAACTGTATTCTACCTATTTTATTTTCTGTTCATGGAGCTCGATTCCTTGAATTGCTTCCTTCCCGCTTCCCACTTCCCACCCTGACATGACAGAAATTAAAATCGTTTTAATGGAATCCATCCCTAATAGGTTTTGTCTTTACGTTCCCTCTCTTGTGCAAGACTTTTTTGACTCCAGACACGACAATTGGAAGAAAAAATAACCATACAATTTTTTCGTATTGTTTTTTCATGCTTGTTGTACCTAATGGCATAATCGTCGGCGAGTCAAGAGCTCTGCAAATAGCCTAGTAATTTACCATCAAGCCTTGTTCTATCTCTAGGGGTCAAGTTTCTAAGATGGTTTCGAAACCTTCTGAACCAAAGATCTAGTTTTCCCGCTTTGGGGAAACCTCTACATAGATGAAATATGTTTGAGCTCTACTAGCAATGTATTCACTATCTTGGTTGACAAACTCTTTTGCCCAAGATGTTTCCCTTTCTTCAATTGAATAGTAGAAGTCCTACGACTACCAAGACATCTAGGAGAGGGCAAATTTGTTCTAAACAAATGGCATTGCCTATATGTTGGACAACTAACAAAAGAGAGGCAAGACATTCCATTCACAATAAATAGGAATTTTTTGGTCTTGGCCATCTTGAGGATCATATGACACTATAGATGTGGAGTAATTTAAGAGCTCTGCCTCATAGAGTGCTTAAATGCATGGATTGTGTCAATTTTGTTAGCTTAAAATTTTTTCCTTTACCAATTCTATTATTCCGTATTGGTGGAGCCTTTCTCAAACATTATATATTTTTTTACCACTTTTCAATATGATTCCATTTGAGTGCTCACTCACAAAGCAACGTCTCATATTCAACATGTTCAATATTTGGAACCATGTTCCATGCATGGAACCAATTGATTAGTTTGGCAAAATGATGTCATAAAACATGCTTCCTGCTTTCTTTGCATTTATGGGCATCAATTAGCATGCTCTCTTATTGCTTTTACGAGGCTACCACTTCAGAGCTCTACCAAAGCACCACCGCTATGAAAGCATAATCGTTCAATCCATACTTAGCTTCAAGTGGCTCATCTTCACCACCAAAAATAGGTTGTGGATGCTCACAAGACAAGATGAGTTTAAATCAAAGCTAAGATAAGGTCTCAAAAGAATTTTTAGGGCCTTACATGCCTAATGGGTTTTCAAGGAGCTTCCTAACATTCCATATGTCTTTTTCCAACATTGTGAGTAGGTCTTTGTTGCTTAGGAGTATACTCTGGCTCAATTTTTTACTCTATGAAAATGCCTTAAGGTGGTTACTTGCTAGGTTCCAACTCCTAACACATTATCTATGACTAACTTCTTACTAAAGATGATTTGAGGGAGGTTGTGCTTTCTATGTCAAACAAAAATGCCCTTGGTTTAGATGGGTTCCCTTGTGAATTTCATAAAACTTTTTTGGATACTATGGGTGAATACTTTTACAAGGTTTATCTTGAACTTTCATTTGAAATCTTTAGAAGAGGGAGAGTTCATTCTAAAGAAGTGGCATTGCCTATGCATTGGACAATTGACAAAAGAGAGGCATAATAAATTAAGTTTTTTAATCCCAATCTTGGCCACCTCGATGATTATATGGCATGGTACATGAGTGATTTAAGAGCTAGGCCTCATAGAGTGCTTCAATGCAAGGATTTTGCCATGTTGTTAACTAAATCATTTTCCTTTTACCAAGAAACTGGTCAGAAAAGATGGGGAAGATGAGAAATAGGATGAAGGGGGATGGAAGGATGAAACCTAGGGTTTTGGGGATCATATATATGCATTTGGAGTCATTTTCAATTCATTTGCACCTTGAGAGTTTAAGATTTTTAGAGCTCAAAGTGATTTTCTACTTTGGATACCTTCTCGCTATGGCTCACATTCCATGTGCCCCACATTAGGTAGTGGCGGTTCGTCAGTTCCAACAACCCATTAGAGAAGACCCCTCAATATGTACTTGACCCTTGTACTTTTACATGTAGTTTTAGGTGTATTAAATAATACGTGAAGTTAGGTAAACACACATGTCAGGTGAGACTCAACTCTTTTGTAACTTGATGTAATATGGTTGAACATTGACACGACCCTTATGCATGAATTGCTATGCTTTTGCATAAGTGAGTTACTTTAAAAATTATCCTGCACAATACGTACATAGATTATCCTGCACAATACACTGCTTCCATATGCAAAACGCGCTTGCCTTTGCTGTCTGTGGGCTCCGTGCATGAATATGACATCTTTGACAAAATTAATCCTCTTGCATGATGGAGACAAAAGTGACAATTTCCATGTGTCTAACTGTATTCTACCTATTTTATTTTCTGTTCATGGAGCTCGATTCCTTGAATTGCTTCCTTCCCGCTTCCCACTTCCCACCCTGACATGATAGAAATTAAAATCATTTTAATGGAATCCATCCCTAATAGGTTTTGTCTTTACGTTCCCTCTCTTGTGCAAGACTTTTTGACTCCAGACACGACAATTGGAAGAAAAAATAACCATACAATTTTTTCGTATTGTTTTTTCATGCTTGTTGTACCTAATGGCATAATTGTCGGCGAGTCAAGAGCTCTGCAAATAGCCTAGTAATTTACCATCAAGCCTTGTTCTATCTCTAGGGGTCAAGTTTCTAAGATGGTTTCGAAACCTTCTGAACCAAAGATCTAGTTTTCCCGCTTTGGGGAAACCTCTACATAGATGAAATATGTTTGAGCTCTACTAGCAGTGTATTCACTATCTCGGTTGACAAACTCTTTTGCCCAAGATGTTTCCCTTTCTTCAATTGAATAGTAGAAGTCCTACGACTACCAAGTCATCTAGAAGAGGGCAAATTTTTTCTAAACAAATGGCATTGCCTATATGTTGGACAACTAACAAAAGAGAGGCATGGCATTCCATTCACAATAAATAGGAATTTTTTGGTCTTGGCCGTCTTGAGGATCATATGACACTATAGATATGGAGTAATTTAAGAGCTATGCCTCATAGAGTGCTTAAATACATGGATTGTTTCAATTTTGTTAGCTTAATATTTTTTCCTTTATCAATTCTATTATTCCCTATTGGTGGAGCCTTTCTCAAACATTATATTTTTTTTTACCACTTTTCAATATGATTTCATTTGAGTGCTCACTCACAAAGAAATGTCTCATATTCAACATGTTTAGTATTTGGAACCATTCTCCATGCATGGAACCAATTGATTAGTTTGACGGAATGATGTCATAAAACATGCTTCCTACTTTCTTTGCATTTATGGGCATCAATTAGTATGCTCTCTTATTGCTCTTACCAGGCTACCACTTCAGAGCTCTACCAAAGCACCACCACTATGAAGGCATAATTGTTCAATTCATCTACTTAGCTTCAAGTGGCTCATCTTCACCACCAAAAATAGGTTGTGGATGCTCACACAACAAGACGAGTTCAAATCAAAGCTAAGATAAGGTCGCAAAAGAATTTTTAGGGCCTTACATGCCTAATAGGTTTTCAAGGAGCTTCCTAACATTCCATATGTCTTTTCCAACATTATGTGTAGGTCTTTGTTGCTTAGGAGTATACTTTGGCTCGATTTTTTACTCCATAAAAATGCCTTAAGGTGGTTCCTTGCTAGGTTTCCAACTCCTAACACATTATCTATGACTAACTTCTCACTAAAGATGATTTGAGGGAGGTTGTGCTTTCTATGTCAAACAAAAATGCCCTTGGTTTAGATTGGTTCCCTTGTGAATTTCATAAAACTTTTTTGGATACTATGGGTGAATACTTTAACAAGGTTTATCTTGAACCATTTCATTTGAAATCTTTAGAAGAGGGAGAGTTCATTCTAAAGAAGTGGCATTTCCTATGCATTGGACAATTGACAAAAGAGAGGCACATTAAATTAAGTTTTTTTATCCCAATCTTGGCCACCTCGATGATTATATGGCATGGTACATGAGTGAGTTAAGAGCTAGGCCTCATAGAGTGCTTCAATGCAAGGATTTTGCCATGTTGTTAACTTAATCATTTTCCTTTTACCAAGAAACTGGTCAGAAAAGATGGGGAAGATGAGAAATAGGATGAAGGGGGATGGAAGGATGAAACCTAGGGTTTTGGGGATCATATATGTGCATTTAGTCATTTTCAATTCATTTGCACCTTGAGAGTTTAGGATTTTTAGAGCTCAGAGTGATTTTCTACTTTGGATACCTTCTCACTATGGCTCACATTCCATGTGCCCTGCACTAGGTAGTCGTGGTTTGTCAGTTCCAACAACCCATTGGAGAAGACCCCTCGATATTTACTTGACCCTTGTACTTTTACATGTAGTTTTAGGTGTATTAAATGATAGGTGAAGTTAGGTAAACACACACGTCAAGTGAGACTCAACTCTTTTGTAACTTGATGTAATATGGCTGGACATTGACACGACCCTTATGCATGAATTGCTATGCTTTTTCATAAGCGAGTCACTTTGAAAATTTGGTTCACTTTTGTCTTTGATAAAGTGATGTGTTTTTTAAAACACTCACTTATGAAATGATAAATCGATGCTTATGAAAAAGTGTTTGATTTTAGCTATTATAAAATAACAATTTTGCACAAAAGCTCACTTTTGACTTAAGGCTTTACAGACTTAGTTTTATTTTTTATTTTTTTACAAATTGATGTTGTGGGTGCTATGCTTGTAGGTTGTACTCAATCCTAACTTGTTGTGAGAGCGACAACCTACAATTATAAATTGGATGACACAAC
Organism: Sequoia sempervirens; assembly: GCA_007258455.2. NCBI lineage: Eukaryota > Viridiplantae > Streptophyta > Pinopsida > Cupressales > Cupressaceae > Sequoia > Sequoia sempervirens. Next base: position 356,203,761 of record VDFB02353493.1, read on the forward strand.
TAGGTGAGAAGAACATTGAGTTTCTTAATGCGATTGGGTCATATCATATCACCTACATGTTAGAGACTAGGGAACCCCATGCCTTTATGAGAGCACTTGTTGAGAGATGGTGTTTAGAGACATCCTCTTTCAACATACCAACGAGAGAGGTGACTATCACTTTGGAGGATGTGTGGCACATCTTGAGGGTCCCTATTCATGGAGCCATAGTGATATATGAGCTTGACTATGGCATCGAGGCATTGAGTGAGTAATTCTAGATGATGAGCTAGAGATTGATAACAAATAGATTGATTTGAGGCAGTATATTAGCATCGTAGATGGCATCATCATTGTGGTGGCTAGCCTTATATGTGGATAGATCACGCCCAATCGATGCTTTAGGGTTTTTTTGGTCGAATGAGGCTGAGTGTTGGAGGGGATTATGGAGGATGAGAGAGTTTATGCATGGGCGCCATGCATATTAGTGCATTTGTACCATGATATGCACAAGTGGTATATCGTGCAACTACCAATCTATCAACCAGTGTTACCTTGCTCCATGTTTGGGCATGGGAGCATTTAGTAGTGACTAGGCCTATTAGTTCAGGTAGTGAGATCAATGGGTGATCCTCTGGTATACAAATATGACACTTTTCTTACACATCATCGCCTTGGTGACCTAGACTTTTGGAAGAGGGTTATTGATGATATGGATCAGTTTAGATGAAGGCCTTGGTTGCATATCAAGGCATGGGATGAAAATGGGCTCCACCTACCTTTTTGCAGATAAACTAGGTGGTTGATCAGGGGGACACTGTATATGCTAGAGGGGTATCTCCCAGATAGAGTTTGGAGGTAGTTCGGGGAGGTACAAGATGTGTTGGTAGTTGATTATCATGGTCTCTTTGCTAGCACTACCAGGGATATTGTAGATTGGGGACTGATAACATCACCTTAGGTAGTAGTGATAGAGTTCATACAATTGACTTTAGTGGAGTGTATCTGGGAAAATGGGGTAGAGAATCTAGAGGTTGCAGTAGATTTTGATGCCTAGTGGATTCTATAGAGGCCACTTAGGTTTACCCATCTAGACAAAGGAGCAATGTGGGGGAGGAGGAGACGAGATACAGAGACCAAGAGAGCTCGCCGTCAATGGCAAAGAGTAGAGGTGGAGGTCCTTGTGGTGTAGGTGGGAGTACCAGTAGTAGCCCCTCAAGGAGGGCTAGACTAGAGAGGAGATGGGGAGATTCCTTAGGGAGGATACCCTAATGATGTCAAACTTTGGGTTACATAACATGAGAGAGATGAGGCCCATCGGGAGAGGGATGGTTACAAGGAAGAGCAAGATGGGATTAGTGCACAACTAATTTAGAGGACTACTGAGAGAGCCAAGTGAGCCTAGGAGAGAGATGTCGAGACTTCTTAGAGGCAATAGGGCAAGGGTTAGCTAGCATAGTTTATTGTTGAGATGGATATTCAATGAGTGAGGAGGAAACAACTAGAGGTTGCAAGATAGGGACAAATGATTTCCATACCTCAACACATACAAGAGATCAAAAAAATTGAGAGAGAGGCCACATACTACAAGACCCCTTATGAGGTGGCAGTACTAGCTAGTAGGAAAAACCTATATTCTCAGTGAGGAGTATAGTTGCAGGTGGGTCAAGAAGATCCGATGGTGGATTTGTGGGGCGACTATCTCAGCAGCTACAAGTGTTGAGTGGTCATGTGGCTCAGCAACAAGCACTAGCACAAAAAATGGCTCCCCCTCCTGGTTCTCTTGGTCAGGAGGAGAGAGGGAGTTCCATGTGAGTATTTACATGTCTTTATATATATATGTTGATGTACAAATACATTGTAGACAATCATTTTTTGATGTATATATGTATTATTAGCTCTGGATAGCCCTATGTACATACATTATTTGTATAAACTTGTATCATAACACACAATTTTGGCATATAAGAGATGATATTTTGATTTGGCTATAATTATGACTTATGTGATGTTATATGATGATTTGATGGATGTATATGATGTTGTGATTTGTATATTTTCCTTATATGATCCAATGTATTTCTTTTGATTATTCTCATGATGTGATGATATATGATGACATGGATGGAATGATGTTATAGTACATGGATATGTGACAATGTTATGATAGTAATTATTTGTGGATGTAGGATGTATGATATGATATTATGAAGATTATTTTATATTTTTTATGCTTCATATGATGACTATGTAGGATTGATAATGTATTATGTTATGATAATATGGATATATGATACTATTGATGCTTTTTGGATGCAAGATGTGATGGATATTTTTTTGTATATCATGATACTTGAATATAATTGTTAGTATTATGGGTGGAAGAGAAGAAAATGATAATTAGATAGATAGGTAGAATATGAAGTGATGAATGAATGATGTTGATCAAACATCAAGAAACCTATGATTATTGGAATGGATTTGGCTGTTTTATGGGATATGTGATGAGATAAGATAGATGATTTTTTAATTTTTCTTTAGGTTATGCTAAAGAATGTAGAGAAATACTTATTTTGATATAGCAAGTAGACACTATGGACCAAGGTATGAAGAACTAGGGCCACAACATCGTATCTATTGCATGGACTTTGACTCTGCAAACAAACATGAGTATTCTTGTTCATACAAGACATATTGAAAAAATTATTTGATCATGTGAAAGAATGAAGTCTCAAAGAAAGTTAGGCCAATGAAAAAGAGGTATAAAAGCCTAATATTGCAATGCTCGGGTTCCTGACATGGCTTAATCACCTCCTGTGGATTCATTAACTCAGGTGGTTGTATCAAGCATTGACAAGTCAATATTTTGGTGCAATGGAAACCATCTTTCAATACCATGTTAAAATTGATGATTTAACCCCACAAATCCCAAAGATCTCTTTTAGCCAAAACACCCCATCATAGAAAAGAGAAAAATAAATAATATTTTTATCTTTATCGATCCCCTAAATCTATTTATCTAGATGAGTTTGCTACTAATTCTCCATTTTTTCTCTAAATCTAATGCATCTTGATGATGGATCATGAAGTATGATACAAAATATTGACACACAAAATTATCACACAGTTAAAATCCAAAACATCATTATGTTACTATCATAGACTATGAAAATTTTATCTTGTTAATTAATAAATAATCTACTATAAACCTTGAGAATTGCGTTTTTGCAATAATGAGAAAATGATACAATATACAATTAATTATCTTAAATAAAAGGATAAATAATTCCTAAATGAAACCCAAGATGAGGATTAAATTAGATCATGACATGTGTCTTAATCATATGACTTGAGACACCAAAAATTACATGACCTAAGAAAGCTTAAGAATGATAGTGTAAATAGAACCTAATAATAATTATTTAAGTCATTAATTCTTACACCAATATAACACTTATGCAACTTGACCAAGGGGAACCCATTAGGAATTATCTCATATTGATTATAATGATGGGTCAAATAGGGTCAAGACACACAAAAGAGATGGGAAATACAAAAATTCCTCATACCAAAGGAGAAGTATTCTAAAGGAAAAGTGAACCACAATTGGGGGGACTGGTATTCATTTGAGGATTGCACTATGATCAAAGTGTATGGATTCAAGGCAACCCCATTCTTATTGCCTAAAACTATGCTAGATAGAATTGCATACCTTGAGATTGTAAGGAAATTGTCTTATTCATCCTTCATGCACCTAAAGAGCTATGGGAGACAAACTTCCATGCCTTCTACTCTATGTTATGGTGACTTCACTATCATTGTAGATATAGGGTATGCATTGGTTGGTAGCAAGTTAGACTATTATGGCTTGCCAGTGGGAAACAAAAGAGAGAAATCTGATCCTGAACATTTCATTTATGATGCCAAGATTTTACAGAAACTAAAGGGATACAAACATGAATTCCATGTGGACGATGTCATTAGGAATTGTGATGAGAAACAAGTAATGATAAGAAAAGCTACCTACAATAGAATTGTTATGGCTGAGGCTTGGAGAAGAAACACTAATCCATTGTATGTTGAGGCTTTTCCTGAAATACAGGATCCTATGGAAAGGATTGAGAAAATGATTCTACATGAAGAAGAATTGATAAAAGATGCACCCCTTGTAGCCTTTGAAAGGAGAAGAAATACTGGTTTTAGCAGACAAGTTGAGAATGTAGCACCATTAACTCATTTGTCACCATGGCCTACTCCAGAGGTAAGCTACTCAATTGACACTCCTATTATAATCAAAGATGACATTGAAGAGGAGGAGGAAGTCACACAGATCACCATTCAGGCTATTTTTCCCTAACATCAAGAGCCACTAGAGAGGAATGTGATCACATTTGAAGCTTCTAATGAGTTATCTGATGATGTGAGACATCATGCTAGCCAAGAATTCATTGCAGATGATACATTTGTTCAAACTTCTGAATTCAAGGCTTTCATTTATGAGTATAAGGGAAGAGTAATAAGGGAAAGAAAAAGAGAAATTAACCCTAAGAAAGAGGCAGATTCCTTCAAAGAGCTTTAGCATGAGGTCGATGAAGAGATGAAAAATATGACTCCTGAAAGAGGAAGAATACTATTACAAGAAGTTGAGGTCATGCTTCTTCTAGGGTGAGATATCGACTCAGCCATTGTGTTTGACAACTTTCTAAAAAGGAAAAATAAGGCCTTGCAATTCACAGATGAAGCCAGTGATAAGATATATACTGGATTAGGGTATAACCTTGATAATACTACTTTACAGATGTGGGAACTTTACCCACTAGGTAAGAGGCCTTCCCTTATCAGTAATCATGATCATATTTTTGGACACCTTCTGGTACAAAGAGTAGGGGATACAAACCCCATGGAAACTATTGACTTGAATGTAAATGTGGCCAAGTTTACCAAGGCTCAAATTCAAAATTTGGTCAAAGATAATAAGGGGCTGATGGAGGAGAATGAGAGGTTAAAATAGGAGGTGACCAGTTACTAAGATAGATTTCCTTCCTCCTCAAGGATTTACTCACCATTGATTGAACATGAAAGAAAGGTGCTCGAAGCAATGTATGATACCACTTATTAGAAGCACAAGTATGAAAAGAGCTAGAAAGAACAAAAAGAATTAAAGGAAAAACTAAGCACCACCACATTTGAAATGGAATCAAAACTAGTCTGTAAGAGATTTGATGATATGTTTAGACTTGCAGACAAGGTCTAGATCATCCATGACAAGACATATGTAGCCTTGCTGGAACATAACAGGTTGTGTGGTAGGATGAAGGAAGTGGAATCATAGATAAAAGTAAAGAAAGGTGACAATCAAAGAGTGCTTCGAGAGCATCAAGAGCTCATGAGTGCACATGTTAGCTTCCATAACATTTTGACACAAGAATTGAGTGACTTTAGTCAGTCACTAAGTATGGCCCTACTGAATTTCTTTGAGGAAACAGATTTAAAGGATCGAGACAAATGGAAGGATTGAGATAACCTGGTACCTATCAGGTATTCTTGATGACATCAATGATGAAGATAAGGTGCTCAAGAGGACACATGTGCAGTTAGGAAGAATCTTTGAACTTGAGTATGCGATGAAGGATATCATAAATAATGAAGATACTTATGCAAAGATAGGGTATATTGAGCATGTATCGAGGATTAACATGTTCATCACATGGGTTGAGTGAAAAGTAGTAGAGTCTGGAATTTTGGAAGTTATGGATGCATTATCATGGTGCATGAGCCTTGAATAGGTCTTTGGTGATCACGGGTGCTTGATGGACATTAACGGATTGTGGTGCATCCATTAACAAACTTTGAATTTTTTTTGTTTATGTTAATCAAGTTTTAGTTAACAAATGTTGTAACCTTTTGTAAATGGGCCTGTAGCTTGTCGCTTCCCGTATAAAAAGGGAAACCAAGGCTCGGTTTTGATATCATCATCATCATCATCATCATCATATCGTTATCACTTCTAGTAGTAGTAGGTTATAATCATATAAGCATATTTCACCCATCCATCTCATATCAAAGACTTCTACTATTCATGTTTATTATTTGAAGCAATATAATGGAGAAGACTACTTAAAATTGGTGATCTATTTTTAGTGTTCAATTGATTTGTTGATTTTCATTCTTATCTGTTGTTGTGTTGTCTCCAAAGTGGTTCTCTTAAATTATTTGAATCTATATGATTTGTTTGGACACAATTGTTGTAACTGTGTGATTGTCTTGATTGGGTTCTGGTGAGAGAGAATTAAAAAATATTTTCAATTAATTCATTTTAATTTTTTTTGAATCTTTTTATTGCAATGTTTGGCCTTTGTGAATCATTGCAACGGGCGGTGTTGCATGTGCTTGGAGAATCTTTTTTGTTATTGGCTTTGGGGCGGTGGAATGATCTATATATATATTGCTTCAAATCTTTGAAAATAAGTTTGGAGATACATAGAAAAAATACTAAAAGACTATAGGCCTTTATATTGTTTTTAATCATTGCATTAAGACTCACAAACTATGCCATTTTTTTTGGCCTCTCTATTTCTTAGTAATTGACAAGACATTATACTATGCTATTTTTTGTACTACGTAGTTTATTTGCAAGACTTTTATAATTTCAATATAAATTTGTTGATTCAGACCATGTCTTGAACTCTTCTTTTTAGTGAATGTGTATGGAAGTTATCTTATATTATTTGATAGATTTCTTAGGAATTTCATTTATGCTTTATGTTATTTTCAAACATGCAGATTGTTGAACGAGCCCTCAAATCTCATTCGAAAGGAAAATTTCCCATGCCTACATACTTACATCTTGGTGCATCTCCTTAGATTAGACTTTATTTTTATATATTTGATTCCTTTTCCCTTTCCAACCCCCTAATTATAGAAGGAGCTAGCTTCTTTAAAAAACTTGAAGGTTACTCATTTTAGTGCAATTAGTCCCCCATTAAATAATTTTTCCATAAGGTTGTTTTCCTAGAAATTTTAGGTGTCAATAGTTCTTTTTCTAGCACGCCTGATAGGACCTTTTGAATATATCTATAGTTAAAGTGGTTGTATGAGCCATAGGCCTACTAGTGCCACCACTGGTAACAATACAAGCAAGAGCCCATTCAATAAATGTCTCAACCCCTCCACCGGCTCGCTACTAATGGCTAATAGAAATTTTGTAGCATGTTATTTTGGAAGTCCTCTCATAGCATCAATAGCACTAGCTAGGTGGGCCCCTATCCCTGCATCTGCTTTAAAAGCTTTACCAAAGTTCATAGGGGAATGCTCAAAAACACCATCCTATCATCTACAATACGTAGCATATGTATGCTTTGTGCATGACATCTCTGATCAAAATGTAGCACTGAGGTTGCTTGCAACTTCTTTTAAAGGCAAGGCACTAGATTGGTACCACAGTCTAGGAGATAATACCAAATTAAAACCTAGGATCAACTCGGAGATCCTTTTTATGAAATATTTTTGAATAATGGAGATCGGTCTCCACTATTGTTCCATACAAAAATGGGTCACTGACATTTTCATGGTCATTTAGGTCTTACTTCCTTAGTATTTGATCTATTTTTCTTGATTTAATGATGTAATATGGCTTAAAAATGCATATTAAACTATAAATATTCAATTTATTGAGGTCTTGTGATAGTGTTGTGAAGTGTTGTAAAGCATTTCTACACTTTTCTAAACCCTATTCATCGTAATTCATCATAATATCACCTTTACTCATCATCAAGTCCTATTTTGAGGTGTTGTAAAGTCTTGTAACAAAGATTCACAATTTTCTAGGCACATTTCCCTTATTTATACCTTTCTTATGTCTTTAATGACCCCTTTATACACTTATAGGACACATTTAGGTGTATTTTTGAATGTAAACCTGATAAACAGTATTTAATGCAAATTAAATCCAGACACCCTTTCACAAGCCTAGGGTGGGACCCATTCACCATGGGTGGTGAATGAGTCCCTCGTGGCTCCAAATTCAAAATATTTTAAAATTTCTTTTTGATTTTTATTCAAAATCACTTCATGTCAGCCCGTGATGTTGTATTAACAGGATACTAAGACACACAAGTGTATAAATAAGTGATTTTCTCTCATTATTCACCCCATTCATCTTAGTTTTCATCCATTCATTCAAGCATTCAATCTATCATTACATTCAAGCATTTTATCATTTCATCAAGCAATAATCAAGTAATTTGGAGCTGCCATTGCAATATCTTTAGATTTCTACTACAAGGGTTTGGTGATTTGATAGCACTTGCATGTTATTCATTTATCATTCACTTTCATTTCATTTTTTCATTAAGGGTTTGATTACCAAAGTGGGGTTTGACCAAGGCAAACCCCTATTTGCTAACTCTCAACCATTTTTTCCCTCTTGCATGTGTGTTTGTAGACTTATGTATGCATATTTAACAAGTAATTAGGTGATTGAAGATCAGTCAACAAATTAACTAGGTGTCTCAAGTCAAATCAATCATATTTCAAGCTTGAAGAAGGTTTTCTATCTGTTTCCTACGGGATTGACTTCGAAGACCCAACAAGTAGACATTTCTAGATCTAGTGTTGTAGAGTTGTCTCCTGATTTCTTAGAATTTTGGGAGAGGATTGATTCACCACCTGTAGCGAATGAGTCCCACCTTAGTACCGAAAATCTAAGTTTTGTCAGATTATGGATCCCGACAGATAGAAACCTATTTTCAACAATTTTTCACCATTAGTAGGACTAATTCGCCACCCTAGGCGAATGCATACCTATGTTGATTTTCAGTAACTTCAAACAACATTCAAAACATTCTAGATTCCTCCAATCTTTCCCAAGTGCACTCAGTTTATGCATTTGTTCATGTTTAGTTCATTGTTTGCATACATCATTGTGTTTTCAAACATTACACATTTCATTCATAATTAGTTTCTTACATCATTTACAACATTTCATTTAGTTTTGTTAATCTATATTTGAGTGAGGCCTTCAATTTTGGTACTATTGTGGTGTGGCCTAGAGGATTCTATCTCTCTCCTTTTAGGTGAAAGATCCTAAAAGTGTAAGAGAAGGACATAGAACCTTCCTCTCCCATCACATACCATAAAATTTTTGGTTCATTTTGGTGAACTTTCATATTGAACATCTCTTTTTGATTTTCACTTTTGTTTGCATCCTAGGTCTACTTTGCATCAACATTGCATTAGGAAAAGTTTTATTTTTACATCCTAGGGTTTCTTTAATTTGCATTAGTGAAAGACTCATTTAGATTTCATTTTTGCATCATATATCATCGGAAAAATTAAAAATTTGCATCTGCATCCTACATTGGCATTTGAAAAGCATAAAATTCATTTTACATTTTCTAAAAAACAAAAAAAATCTCATAGTTGGACTCATTTGCCACCTAGGGCGAATCAGTCCCCCTGCACATTTTAGATTTCAGTTTAGGCATTTTCTATGTCTTTTTTGCATTTTCAGTTTCTTGTTATTTCTCTTTGTTAGATTTTCTAGTTTCTCTATTTTTGCATATTTTTTTTATGGCCTTTTGCTTTAGTAAGCTTTTTTCTTTTTTGAAGTCTTTAGTTGATGTTTCCAATTGTGCTTTTGGTTGTGATCCTAATGACCTTGAGCTTCCTCATGCTCCTTCAACTCCTCATGATTTTCCTCCTCGTGATGTTGACATCATAGGAGAAGATGATGTTAGTATGAATTAGTTCTTTAACCAATGCTTTGACAACCTTGAAGCTAACAAGACATTTTATCCATATATGAAGTCTCAAGACTTTCCTACAGTTTCTCCCCCTCATGACTTTGATATTCTACATCCTGAAGTTCATGAAGGACCTAAGGTTCCTCCTACAAATGGACCTAGTTCTTCCACACAAGCTATTCCACAAACATCATATACCAATCAAGTCACTAATACCCCTATCAATCTTGAAGAGACTTATGGTAATGGTTACACTATTTTAAGAAAGCAAGGATGTGATAAAACTAAAGAACATGGCATTCACCAACTTTTTGAACAAACTCATACTGAAGAAAACACACAAAGAATAGGTTATCAACCTCCTCCTGATTTCAACATCCTTGTCCCTTGAGAAAAACCATTCACTACTACTAATGTTGAGGACATTAGGATCCCCATAGGTTTTCTCCTCCTCCTTCCATTCATGAAAGAGGTGAATCTAGTAAAAGGAAACACCCTTACAAGCTAAAAAAATCAAGTTTCCTCTTCACCCACCACTTGAGTGTGAAAGGAAACTTCAAATGCTCTTGAATAGATGTCTCATATTATTACTACCTTCCAATAGGTTGGTCATTCATCCTAAAGACTCCAACATTCCATATTGAAAATACCATCATATTCTTGGTCATCACAATGAAGAATGTTAGACATTAAAGGAAGTATTGAATAAGTACCACTTTATTGATATTGATTGTTTTCCTATCATTCCATAAATTCTACTTTTTCTCTTTTTCATGCCATAATTGTAGAATCTTCCATTCTCATCATCGCATGATCTTTCCCCTCATCTCTCTTGGCTCAATCTTGTCTTGCACTCAGTGGAGGCAAGTAGTTGTTAGCCTTGTCCTCGTAATGCATTTTCTTTTGTCCCTTAGCTATGTTGTTCCCTTTTGCTTAACCTTACTAAGATTGGAAGGTGCATGACTTGTTTGATGTGTGACTAGCATTTTCATTCCTAGTCATCTTTCTTTATTTCTCTTTTATGTGTGTATTGTGTTCCCCTAGTATTTTGCATTTGATGTTTTCTCTCTCTTTGTACACTTCTTCTATTCATACCTCTATTCTTCTATAACTCATACATCTATTTTTACCTTGTTTTCTTTTTCTCTTTTGTTTTTTTTTCTTCCTTTTGGGGATGACACAAAGCGTAGAGATGCCCTAAGTCTCTTCCATGATGACCCAAAAGGTCCTTTTTTTTCATTTTTCTCTTTTGTTTTGTGTTATTCCTTTTGGGGATGATGCAAGGCATTGAGAACGAAATGTCTCCTTCATGTTGACCCAAAAGTTTTTCTTTTCACCCTTTATTTTTTGCCTTTCACTTTTCACTTTTTTTTGTGTTCTTCCTTTTGGGGACAATACAAGGCATTGAGACCAAAATGTCTCTTCCATGTTGACCCAAAACGGACTTTATTTTTTTTCTTTTGTTTTTGCACTCTATGTGCCATTCTTCTCGTTCTATGTGCTTTGGGGAATGATGACAGTTCCAAGCTCTCTCATAAAAATATTGCAGCAATGATCATATTGACCCCAAATCCATAGATCCCTTTTGTGTTTGGTGTCTTTCTCTTTGGGGGTAACCCCTCTTTCTTTTGCTTCTTTCTTTGACATGATGTAGCCTATTCAAGAACATATGACTTTGCATAGGGGCTTTTCAAATTGTCTCTCATGTCTTCTTTTTGTTTGCATTTTTCTTGCTACTTTAAAGTAATTGCTCACATAACAATTTGTAGCAATTTCTTTAAAGTGGTGGCATACCTTGGTACTATTCAATTTTTCATTTTACTTTTTCTTGTTTTGTAGTGCAACCTTGTTATTTCATTTGATGTGTTTGTTACTTTGTGGATGGCATTGGGTATAGTGTCCTTCATAAGTGTGATTTATCTTAGCATACTACATTCCTCTTAGTCCTCTCTTGGAGACATTAGACACAATGTTCCCTAAGTGATAGACCTTGCATGATTTTAACAAGACTCCTTTGAACATTTTCATTTTTCTTTTTTCATTTTTTCCTTTTTACCACATTGCATAACATATCTTGCATGCCTATGGTACTATCCTATCTAACCTTTTTCTTTGTGGTGCCTTATTAAAGTTGTCAGGAGGCATAACTTTGGTATGGTTAAGCAGGAAGCCCACTCAACAGCATGACTTTCCCCATAGCCACCTTCATGTTTTTGAGTGCATACCAACTAGCATATGTATTTATCTTTTTGGGCCTTCTCACTTGGTGGATAGCTAGAAGTTCCGTTGCCCCAAAGTATGTATCTTTCTTTTTCAGACAAACAACCTAGATCTGATCTACAACTAGCTAGACAAATGATCGAAGCTTGATCCAACCTCTTTCCCCTTTCTTTCTCTTCTTCATGTGAATTCCTTTGTTCTTGTGTTTAGTTAAACCATGGGATCTCCATCCTAGGGGATTGATCATCCCTATTGATGGTTGTTATTCCATCTTGCTAATGATGCAATGCTAGAGGAAGAAAATCACCAACTCAATCTTACTTGACAAAACTCCAACAAATATTTCATGTCCTAGCATCTAGGACTCATTATTCTTCACAAAACTCATCTAAATCTTCTCCAAAATAAATGAAACCAATTGGAAATCATTCATAACCTTAAAATAGACCTTCATGCAAGTTTTTACCAATTTCTAATGGTTAAAATGAAAGATATGCAATTTTTATTGCTTGCTGCCCTATCAAATCTAAACATAACCACCTAAAGTAAAATTTTCATAACTTCTTCATACCTACACGGATTTCAATGAAACTAATTGAATTTGAAAGTAGATTCATATTAATTTAACATCCAATCACTTTTGTATCATAATATTTCCGTAAAATTCTATACAAGGCCAAGAAACAATAGAAAACATTTCAGAAATAAAAAAAATTATGGTGAAACTTATGATTTTTAATTCAATTCTTAACCACCACCCTTCCAAATGATGGATGGATGTAAAAATGGCTTTTACAAATGTATTTTTAATTGGTTTCAACCACCTACAATGACCTTTCACCTACTTGACTCTTAAACTTTCAAATCTTGCAATTACAACTTGACAACTTTTCAACAATATTACAAAATATTATTTTAAGGACTCCAAATGACCAAACACCCCTAAAACATATTGCAGACCTCTTTTGACAACATTTTTCATTTTTTTGCAAACTAGATACATTGACCTTACAACCTATCTAAACACCCTTCAAATGACTCAAACACATTGTAATGGTATTGAATGACCTTATTAAATGACCTCTAAGCACTCTATAAACATTTATTACATTTTGGCCTCATGGAGGCATGTAGTCCATCAGGTGCTCCTACACCAGCTAATCATGAGCGCATTTGGAATTCTCTCTCAACATTAATGGTTACTTTAGTGTGAGTTTGAAGCAAGTTCTTCCTCTCACTAAAGTGGGGGCTAAATGTTCCGTACAAAAATGGCTCACTAACATTTTCATGGTCATTTAGGTCCTACTTCCTTAGTATTTAATCTATGTTGCTTGATTTAATGATGTAATATGGCTTAAAAATGCACATTAAACTATAAATATTCAATTTATTGAGGTCTTGTGATAGTGTTGTGAAGTGTTGTAAAACATTTCTACACTTTTCTAGACCCTATTCATCATAATATCACCTTTTTACTCATCAAGTCCTATTTTGAGGTGTTGTAAAGTCTTGTAACAAAGATTCACACTTTTCTAGGAACATTTTCCTTATTTACACCTTTCTTATATCTTTTATGACCCCTTTATACACTTATAGGAAACATTTAGGTGTATTTTTGAATGTAAACCTAACAAACAATATTAAATGCAAATTAAATCCTGATACCCTTTCACAAGCCTAGGGTGGGACCCATTCTCCATGGGTGGTGAATGGGTCCCCCTTTGCTCCAAATTCAAAATATTTTAAATTTTCTTTTGGGTTTTTATTCAAAATCACTTCATGTCGGCCTATGATGTTGTATTATCGGGATACTAAGGCACTTGAGTGTATAAATAAGTGATTTCTCTCATTATTCACCCCATTCATCTTAGTTTTCATCCATTCATTCAAGCATTCAATCTATCATTACATTCAAGCATTTTATCTTTTCATCAAGCAATAATCAAGTACTTTGGAGCTGCCATTGCAATATCTTTAGATTTCTACTACAAGGGTTTGGTAAGTTGATAGCACTTGCATGTTATTCATTTATCATTCACTTTCATTTCATTTTCATTAAGGGTTTAATTACCAAAGTGGGATTTGACCAAGGAAAACTCCTATTTGCTAACCCTCAACCATTTTTCCCTTCTTGCATGTGTGTTTATAGAATTATGTATGAAGATTTAACAATAAATTAGGTGATTGAAGATTGGTCAACAAGTCAACTAGGTGTTTCAAGTCAAATCAATCATATTTCAAGCTTGAAGAAGGTGTTCTATCTATTTCCTGTAGGATTGACTTCAGAGACCGGACAAGCAAACATTTCTAGATTTGGTATTGCAGAGTTGTCTCCTGATTTCTCATAATTTTGGGAGAGGACTTATTCACCACCTGTGGTGAATGAGTCCTACCTTAGGACTAGAATCTAAGTTTTGTCAGATTTTGGATCTTGATAGATAGAAACCTGTTTCCAATAGTTTTTCACCAATAGTAGGACTAATTCACCACCCTGGGCGAATGAGTCCCTCTATTGATTTTTAGTAACTTCATACATCATTCAGAACATTTTAGATTCCTCTAATCTTGCCTAGGTGCACTTAGTCTTAGCCTTTTACTTTTCTATTTATGCATTTGTTCATGTTTAGTTTATTGTTTGCATACATCATTGTGTTTTCAAACATTACACATTTCATTCATAATTAGTCTCTTACATCATTTACACCATTTCATTTACTTTTGTTAATCTATATTTGAGTGGGGCCTTCAATTTTGGTAATGTTGTGGGGTGGCATAGAGGATTTTATCTCTCTCCTTTTAGGTGAAAGATCCTAAAAGTGTAAGAGAAGGACATAGAACCTTCCTCTCTCATCACATACCACAAAATTGTTGGTTCAGCTATATCAGTAACTGGTGACCATAAAGTGGGCCCTTGAAGAGGCCATGACTGACTTCAATGACCAGTTTCACACAACTTGATAGAGGATCCAAACTGCTATCTTCTTGTTAGTCGACTTGGCATTCACATTTTATCTGAAATCCCTCAATGTCGATATCTCGATGATGATCCAGTCTCTTGGTGGGAACACCCTGCTAGATGTGTACAACATTACTGTTAAGGCAAAGAATAATTTGATCGAAACCAAAAAGTTTCCACATTGGCCTGCTATGCCCATATTTGTAGAGATATTAGCTCACACCCAAGAGATAACTTCTACTAGTGCGTCTGCTCCTCCCCAATCTATGTATGCATATCTGAGCATGTCGTAGAACATTGCTTCCACATCCAACTCTTCAAAGGATGAGATGAGTGACATCAGGGACTTGTTGTGGACCTTCTCAAATGAAATAACTAGTATCAAGTGACAATTGTCTTCATAAATGAAGCTAGCTTTCTAGAATTACCAAGGCGGAAGACCTTACTACTAGTAGAATCAGTTCCAAGGAGGCTTGTGCATGAATTCATAGGCTCAAACAAATAATCTGATAGTGCTGGTGCCTACTCGGCTATAGAATGTCCACCCAAGTCTGAATATAGAGCTAGTAGTGGGGGAAAATAATCTCGCTGATGACATCAATCCTTGGTGCTTCCCCTACAATGAAGCACATATACGCTGAAATTTCCTACACGAAAATCTATAACAAAGAGTGGCAGAACAATGCAGTCAAGGTGTTGCATCAGACTCAGGAGGTTATATATATGCCTCTCCCCAAATGGAAAATGTGGTACTCACTGTGCAAATGCAAGGAATGTCCCTAGAGCAAGAAACAAATATAGCTCCCGATCATACGCTCTTCTCATGGATGGAAGAAGAAGATGTGGTGTTTGTAAATGATGCGTCCACATCCAAGGCCTCACAAGTGCAATCATATTATGCTCAAAGAGAAGATTCATGGGTGAACCGGTCATTCAATAACCCAAAAGCGTTTTGGATCAAGCTCCTAGTTCCTTTGTAATTGTACAACCATCTCAACCATGTAAGGAGATTGTTATAAAAAATCCCAAGGAGTAGAATTCTTCAAATCTGCCACCATTCAATGTGGTCGAGTAGTTGAAGAAAAACTCTGCTAATGTATCCCTTTGGGATATCTTAGCTATTTTGGAGTAGAAGTCATTACTACAAAAGGTCCTACTGGAAGATGCAAGAATGGAGCCAATAGAGCAACCATCCAAGGGAACGACCGTTGATTCATCACATTAGGCCAAAGTCCTCACAAACAGTGGAGAGGAAGCCTCTACCAAAGTTAGAGGCAAGCCAAAACTAAAACCCTTTTTTCCTAACTCTTATTGTGGGTAAGAAATTGTTACAAAATTCTATGATTGACTCTGGTGCTAGTACCATAGTCATGCCCAAGTAGATAGTTGAAGCCTTAGGACTTAGCTATGAACCTTTAAACAAAGGGGTTATGCAGCTTGATGGGAACAAGGTTGAAACTGTAGGTGTCATTAAGAACCTCCCCTTGACTCTATTCTCTTTCCCTAGTATCACTATTCCACAAGATACCATGATCATTGACGTTCCTCCCATGTTTGGTCTTTGCTTATCCTGAGAGTTCACTTCCAAGATAGGTGAATATCTTTCCTTAGATTGGTCACACTTGATTCTTAGGACCAAGCATGAAGCTAAAATGAAGATAGTGTCTAAAATTTTTCATTTGAAACACATAGTAGATGAAGCCATGATAAATTTTGAGGCTACTCATACCTCTATAACCAAGGATGAGATTTATTGCACCAAGTTACTTGAGGATGAGAAGGTGATCGAAGACCAGACCAATAAGGAGTTGAGTAAATTTATAGAAACCGATCCTTTCATAAATTATCATGTAACTGGATTGGGAACTTATGTCATCTATGATGAATATCAAGTGATTCCAAAGGTCATGAAGAAATTTGAGGGTGATCACACCTCAGGGTTGTGGATGCTACATTTTGATGGAGCGAGATGCAAAGTTGGTGTAGGAGTCGGGATATGTCTGACATACCCATCCAATGAAAATACACTTAGATATTTTCACTTTTAGTTTGTCTATTTGAATAATGAAGTTGAATATGAAATCCTAGTGCAAGGTCTAAGCCTTGCGGAGTGGATGGGTGTTAAAAAAATAATGGTGTTCGGAGACTTAGAGCTAATAGTCAATCAAGTTTGGAGGGTACCCACAACAAAGAATGTTCGCATGAGATCTTATAGGCATAGAGTTTGGGACCTAATTGAAAGCTTTGAAGCCTTATGTAGACACCTAAAAATGGTTTGGAGAATCTAATTAATTAAATATGACTTATTTGATTAATTAATCTTAAATTTCATCTACTTAGTAAATAAATAGAAATATTTATTTATATTAAGTTCATTATTAATTCTTCTATTTCTCTCCTAATTAAATAAACAAAATTAAAAACTTTGTTTTATTTAATTATTATCATTATCACTTCTTTTATACTTCTATCTTAAATTAAATACACAACTTAAATAATTTGTGTTATTTGATTATCTCATCACATTTCTTCTTAATTAAATAAAGATATTCTAAATTTTTTTATTTAATTATCATTTTCCTTTTGTTTTAATATAATAAACAAACCCTATAGTTTGATTTATTAAATTATTCAATCCTCTTTTTGCTAAATTTAAATAAATAAAAAATATTTAAATTTATGCATAAATCATATTCCTTTTATCACTCACCAATAAAATTAAATTTTCAAAATCTAATTAATTCTACTGTCATTCACGGGAAGAGCTTCGGGGACAAACCTGCAGTAAATCCTCCCAATCTTCTTCCAACCACCTTTCCTCTCATCTTGCCTAGTGTTTTCATGGGGAGAAACAATCCTCCATGATCATCTCCATCTTCTCATCCCATGCCATTCAATTCTTCAGATTGAATCCCAGCCTTTTATCTCATACCCCTGTGCAAATGTGCTATCATGAAAGCTATAAATACAACTCTTTGGCTACAAGAAATGGATCCCAACTTGTGCAATCTTACTCTGCAGGTTTTCCAAGCATCCAACATTCATCCAACATTCAAGCATTCAGCATTCATCTAGCATACATCCAGCATTCATCTAGCATTCAACATTTGCAGTCATGGCAGCCACTACAGTAGTTTTAATTATTTAATCATATAGGAATAGAATAGTTTAATTCTCATTCTCTAAGTGTCATTTCAATGGTCTAATTAGCTTCTAAAATCTGAGAGTAAAGTAGATTAGAGAGGTCTTTAGAGTTAGAGAGCAATATGACAGATTTATGAAGATTTTTACTTTAAATTAGTTTAAATTTCTAAAAATATTAGATGCAATGTCTTATTTTGAGAAAAGTGTCTTACAGGTATCGGCGTGATAGTTTTCGCGGAACCGTGGTTTTTTGTAGCGCGCCGGTTGGATTCTGTAGCACTCCAGCGGTCTGTTTTAGTGCGCCAGTTATCTATTTTAGCACGCCCGTCATCTGTTTCAGTGCGTCGGTCTTCTATTTTAGCGCGCCGCTAAATTGTTTTAGAGTGTCGTGCCACTTTTTCAGCGCGTCGATTCACTGTTTCAGCACCTCGACTCTTTGTCTTTAGAATCTTTCTTTTATATCTGGATCTGATGCATCCACAACCAAATTTTGTTTTTTTTTTTGTCTATTTTTGGATAAAATTTATCAATCCTAGGATAGCAAATGGATAAAATTTATCAATCCTAGGATAGAAAATGGATAAAAATTGATCAATCCTAGGATAGAAACTTCACATTTTCTTGTGGGTTTAAAATTGAACATCATGCTTTTATGGAGCAATATCTCCATATAGATTAGCTAATTTGTCATTTGGGTTTTAAAAGTGAACAAACTTCTTTGTTGTGATTGGGTGATAGGTTTATGCTCTCCCCTTAACTGGGTGCATCAGAATACTAGACTCACTTTTTCTTTACACATTTTTAAAGCTTTTTAAAACCTTTAGACAGGCCTGTCGTAGTGGGAAAAAGTACTCACCCTACAGGAATGACTTGAGTGGGGACAGCCAAAATCCATGGTATTCCAACCCACTTAAAACTTTATGTGAATTTGGGGAAACCCTCTTTCAACGGAAGTGTGCAGGATAACCATCCCCAAAATATTTGTTCTAAAGATTGGGAGGTCTCTCGAGGGAGTTTATCCATTTTCCGCTCCGAATAGAAACCCTATCTAAGAACCTAGAACTAGAAGCACACTTGTCAGTTTCTAAACATTGTAATACTCAGCGGTGCAGGGGCGGGGAAGAATCTACCCTCAAGCACTCACCATATAATTGCCAAGGATTGTTTGCTCAGGGGATTTGGTATCCACTCCCGTCACTCTGAGTACGCACCTGGAAAAGACAAAAACACAGGCGCCCTCTAGGGGGTGACATGGCTGTGTGAGTCGATGCAATTCCAAGTTGTGGGTCGTTCGAGTATATAATGATGACCTTTTGTCTCTAGGAGTGAGTCTATCTGAAGTGTCTTATCTGTTATAAACCAGTGAAAATCAAGAAGAATCATGCTTGATTCTTAAGAACATACACTATCTGTTTAGATTCTAGGATTTTAAATTCAACCATTCTATTCTTACTTGCTGTGTTTTCTTTCATTAAATTCAGATAAGATCATCACAAGAAACTTCAAAATCAAACACTTGTGAAATTCTCATGATTCGAGATTGGGTATCCACCAAATTTGTCAAGAAATATCTTATCAAATGAATCAGAAAGCCAAAGAAAACACTTACATACAAACAACTTCTGAGAAAGCAATGATTTTTATATCAAAGCAGGAAAGTTCTACTCCAACATAGGACTTTTATTCATAGGTATCATGATTTCTCTAGAGGTTATACAGATGACTATGCTGTAGCTCCCTTAGATTCACAAGCATTTTATCAAAGAAGAGCTCTTAGGCAACACCACAATCACAGTCAAAGAATTCATCCAAAATACATCCCACAACCAGCCATACAATACGATACCAGACCAAGTGAGTTTCATAGAGTAAGATAGTTTTCTGTCTTAGCACCTCATGGTTCTGTTATAGCGCGTCACTACTCCGTTTTAGTGCTTTGGGTTTCTGTTCTAGCACGTACCAGATCTATTTTAGTGCTTTGGGTCTCTGTTATAGTGCGTCCCAGCTCTATTATAGCGTGTCACTGCTTTGTTTTAGCACTTTGGGTCTCTGTTATAGCGCGTCACTGTTATGTTTTAGCACTTTGGGTCTCTATTCTAGCGCATCATTGGTCTGTTTTAGCATGTCACTACTCTATTTTAGCACTTTGGGTGTCTGTTCTAGCACATCACTGCTCTGTTATAGCACGTCCTAGCTCTGTTTTAGCGCTCCGAAAAGTCAAAAAAATAGAGAGTTAGTAAGACAGTTTTTCAGTTTGCTCATGTCAAAAACAAGGTTTTCATTAGTCCAAAACATTTTTTTCATAGTCCAAAACACTTGAATCATACAAAAAGAAAACTTTACTATTATGCCTAGGTCTTGAAACATCTTGCAAAGTGTCCTTATCACTAAATCTGAGATTTTTTGTGTCAAAGTTTCCCTATCAAATATTTTTATCATCCTTCCATCACAAAACTAGACACGACTAAATCAAATTTTAAATCAAAAACCTTGACACTTATCCAATCAAAAATCCAAAATCAAAAGTCTAGAGTAAAAAGTTTGTATGCCTATTTTTACATGATCAACATATCAAAGACAACAACAAGAAGAAAACGAAAGAATAGCAGCCATGGCTAAAGAAAACCCTTGGGGACAATATAGCAACACTGATCCTCTCACTAATTCACAAGAGAAAGAAATAACTGCAGAAGAAATCGAGAAAGTTCAACAAGACCCTCATTTCCATAAATTTATGGAAAAGATGCTAGAGCAAGATATGGAAAAGTATCTTCTATTATTAGCTGAAAAACGTGCTAAGCTTCCTAAAGACTTTGATGTCAATCAACTCAAGGAAACGACCACACCCTAGACAACTAGTATGGAAAATCCAAATCAAATAGATGCTTTGACAAAAAAAAAATCCAACAATTGCAATTACAGTTCCAAAATATCCAACGAGGGCCAACAAAAAGATATTCCTTACAAGAAATTTTCCCTTATCCATTTGACCCAAGCATTAACATGATACCATTTCCACGGTATTGTGAATACCTGACGTACAACAAATACAATGGAAGAACCGATCCATTTGATCACGTACAGGAATTTAGAGCCATGATCATAGAGTTCGCACACAAGGACTCTTACTTACTACGATTATTTCCAAGAAGCTTAGGAAACACTTGGATGGAGTGGTTTTCTAAATTGGAACCTGGGATCTAGTCTTTTGAAGAACTGATCAATAGGTTCATAACACACTTCTCATTCAACATCCAACATGGGGTGACCTTAAAAGAACTCTACAACACCAAACAAGCAAAGGGTGAAAAGTTTCTTTCCTTTCTCCAATGATGGAGAAGGCTATTTGCTAAATACCCTAGATCTATTCTTGAAGAGGAGAAGATAGAGATGTTCATTGATAACTTAGTGGATGACATGAATTATAGATTGGACTTACAATGTCCATCTACATTTGAACAAGTTATCAAAAAGGGGCTCAAAATCAAAGAGGCTCTAATCAAAAGAGGAACAATCAAACACTTCATTGAAGGTTCAAACAATAACAATTCCTCTAACAACCACAATGAAAAGCCAAGATTTTGGCAAAAGAATAAGAATACTGATACCATGATCGATACACACACATCTAAACCAATATTCACCTTGATGCCAACCACTACAAACAAACAAAACAATGGTCTTAATGTCAAACAAAGTAGTGATCAAGGAAATAATCAAAATAATGGAGAAACAAAAACTCAATCATTCCAACGACCATCTAATAAATGAAAATTCACACCATTAGGGCAATCATTGGAATCAGTCCTCAAAGAACTTTTAGATAAAAAACTTATTCAAGTACAAGAGGCTAGAAATTGGGATCCTCAAGTCAAACCATCATGGTGGAATGACTCACATTACTATCACTACCATCAAAATAAAGGCCACATGACTGAAAATTGTTGGCAGTTAAAACATGCGATACAAGACCTTATAGATCAAAAGAAAGTATTTGTAGAGGGGCACCAAACAAACAAGGATCATACAACATTCAAAAATTCTCTACCCAATTATCAGAAGGGAGAATCCTCTTCCACAAACACCAAAGGTAAGAATGTTGGTTATGTTTATGACACAACGATCCTTTGTCTTTCTGCTACCAAGGAGGATGAAGAGTTATACAATCAAATCAATCGAAACAATGACATTACACCTACTAATTTGGTACAACATATGGACAAATCTGAAAACCAAATTAATGTAATCACACTCAAAGGGAAACAAGAGTACCAACCGGTTAATGCCACAACAAGGGCACAATCCAAAGTTATATTGAAAGGAGCATCATTATCATCCCCATTTGTGGATCCTCCCTCTAATCAATATAATCTCATTGATCAATTACAGAAAATACCGACACAAATATCCATCTTGGAACTTTTAAAGATCTCCCCATCGCACAAAGAGGTTCTTGAGCAAGCTCTTGTATCAACCACGGTACCTAACAATTTGGATGTATGTCAATTCCAAGCTATGGTGGGACATCTATCTACACCTCATTGCCTTTCATTTTCTGAACATGATGATATGTCACTCACCCATCCACATAATTCTTCCCTTCACATTGAAGTCCTCATCCATAAACATCATGTAAAGCGTGTCCTGATAGATGGAGGGGCTGGTTTAAATATTTGTACCTTAAATCTGATTCGTGCACTAGGATACTCAGATGAAGCCATTGATACAAGAAGAAAAATCATAATCAAAGCATATGATGAGGAAGAAAGATCCTCTAAAGGGTTGATCATATTACCCATTCAAGTGGGACCTATTGTCCAAAATGTGGTTTGTCAAGTCTTAGATAGGGAACTAACATACAACATACTGTTGGGACGTCCTTGGATTCATGATATGCAAGCAGTACCTTCCACCTATCATCAATGCCTAAAATTTCCCATCAATGGACAGGAGGTAACAATCACAGCAGACTATACTGACACCCAAGCTTGTCATACATTGAAAACATCCCAGGATACATTAATACCTCACAATAGAGAAGTTAGCACATCAGATGGTGAGCAACAAAAAAGCTTCATATCAAAGTGGCTTCCAAAACAACAAAAATCATAAGAGATCAGGGTAGCACAATCTAACCCTTCAAATATTGAAGAAAAATTGGCTTCACTCTCACATCAATTCACCAACAAAGTACAGATAAGTGACAAAGGAATAAGTGAATATGGTTTTGGACACTCTTTTCATCTATCACAGATGTTACCCTCCTTACAAACATATGAACAACCATCTACAACTACCCAAAAATCAGTACAATCTACAACGGCATTAGATGGAAGATTTGTAAAAGTTGGGAACTTAGATGAAGAATCAGAAGATAAGGCCATACTAAATTGTTAAGGTGCTCAATAAGTTTTGACATCTCATATCTTGCAGAAAGGTGGTTGTATATGTCATGCATTCTAGTGTGCACAAGTACATTATGGAAGGAGAAATCACCAAAAAAAGGCCAACTGGATAACTAAGTTTCTGGAATATTACATTAAGGTCAAGCCTACTCAGACTGTGATGGTAAGGGGATTATGTGATTATTTGGCACATGATCAAGAGATGGCAACTAAGGAGGAACAAACTGAGCTTGTTCTACTGAATGAACATGAGTTCAAAGGTTGCTGGTTCGTAGATAGATTTCAGAACAATGGGTATGTTCTCATTGAAGGAGTTCTCTTCAAAAGGAACTTCAATGGTGTGCTTCTATAGTGTGTATCTCAAGAGCAGGCACAAAAGATTCTAGGCATATTCCACAGTAGTCCCACGGGTGGAAATTTCTCTGCAAAGACCACCACTATCAAAATTATGTGTGCAGGATATTTTTGGCCTACACTTTTCAATGACTCACATTCTCTAGTTAAATCTTGCAAAGAATTCCAATTCTTCACAGGAAGGAGGAAGAATTCAAAAATGCCTCTGAATCTGATAGTGGTTGAAGAACCCTTTGCACAATGGGGCCTTGATCTCATCAGGATGATTAATCCCACCTCTAGTGTTAGAAATAAATGGATTCTCAAGGCCACAAATTACTCTACTAGATGGACTGAGGCCATGCCCCTAAAGAATGCGATGGGGGAAAAGATTGTGAACTTTCTTGAAGAATGGATAACAAGGTATGACTCACCAAATACCATCATTTCTGACAATGCAAAAGCCTTCCTAGGTTCGAAGGTATGCCAATTCACACTTGAACATATTCATTTGAATCTATTTCAGAATGATCTCTTATTTGAAGAATACGCTCCATAGTATTATTGGTGAGTTCTGCTCTTGCTTCTTCTGTGTATCCTAGTCTAGCTCTACCATTTTGCTGAATTGTGAGAACTTGGATTGGTTCCATTATACTTTGTTTCCCTCGGTCAAGAGATCCTTGTTCTGCTGCATATCCTAGTCCAGTTTTATCTTTATGTTGGAGCGTGAGTGGCTGGATTGGTTCTGTTATGCCTTGTTTCCTTAACCCAAGAGGTCCTTGTCCTGAATATCCCATCTTCTCCAGAATAGTTTTTCCCTTTCCATATTGATTTGTCTCTATGATATTATTCGTGGAAGTGGAAGCTTCCTCATCCCTATAAAGCCAATTTATATTTAATTATTTTATTTAATTGTTTTATTTAATTATTCATTTTTATCATATTATTTCTCTCTTAATTAAATAAACAAAATTAAAAACTTTGTTTTATTTAATTATTATCATTATCACTTCTTTTATACTTCTATCTTAAATTAAATACACAACTTAAATAATTTGTGTTATTTGATTACCTCATCACATTTCTTCTTAATTAAATAAAGATATTCTAAAATATTTTATTTAATTATCATTTTCCTTTTGTTTTAATTTAATAAACAAACCCTATAGTTTGATTTATTAAATTATTCAATCCTCTTTTTGCTAAATTTAAATAAATCAAAAATATTTAAATTTATGCATAAATCATATTCCTTTTATCACTCACCAATAAAATTAAAATTTCAAAATCTAATTAATTCTACTGTCATTTACGGGAAGAGCTTCGGGGACAAACCTACAGGAAATCCTCCCAATCTTCTTCCAACCACCTTTCCTCTCATCTTGCCTAGTATTTTCATGGGGAGAAACAATCCTCCATGATCAGCTCCATCTTCTCATCCCATGCCATTCAATTCTTTAGATTGAATCCCAGCCTTTTATCCCGTACCCTTGTGCAAATGTGCTGTCGTGAAAGCTATAAATACAGCTCTTTGGCTACAGGGAATGGATCCCAACTTATGCAATCTTACTCTGCAAGTTTTCCAAGCATCCAGCATTCATCCAGCATTCAACATTTGCAGTCATGGCAGCCATTACAGTAGTTTTAATTATTTAATCATATAGGAATAGAATAGTTTAATTCTCATTCTCTAAGTGTCATTTCAATGGTCTAATTAGCTTCTAAAATCTGAGAGCAAAGTAGATTAGAGAGATCATTAGAGTTAGAGAGCAATAGGATAGATTTCTGAATATTTTTAGTTTAAATTAGTTTAAATTTCTTAAATCTTAGATGCATTGTCTTATTTAGAAGTGTAGAAGCATGTTTAGAACCTAATTGAAAGCTTTGAAGCCTTCAATATCCAAACAATTCCTAGAGAGTAAAATGCAGCTGCAGATCGCATGACAGTGATAGGTTCTCAATTTGACCTAATTTCTGACCTAATTCATTACATCCACTTTGTACGAGTGATTATTCAACCTGCAATCCTAGATAATGACCAGAGCTAGAAAGTGTTCGAAAGTGATGAACACATCGCCTCATTCATTCAACATTCAGGAGAATTTACTGATCAACTCCAACCAAAAATTACAGAGGCTTATGAATGGAAAATTATTCAGCTAAGGTCCAACAAGCTTCCAAAAGGATTGGTCACTCTCAAAAACCTATTTGATTGTGATGATGAAAGGAATAATAAGAGGAAGTTTGTAGTAGAAAATATAAAATATGTATATCTTCAAGTCGGGGATGGAAGGAAACTTAAGGTCAGAAAAGATGTTCCACAACATGATAAAGAAAGGCTCATCCATTTTTACGAGAATACAAATGAGTAGTAGCCTGGTCATATAATGACCTTAAGGGATATGATCCCGAGATCATCTAGCATACTATAGAATTGATGGAAGGAGAAAAAACTATCTGCTAGAAGCAAATGCTAGTAAATCCAAAGATTGAGGCATTGATGGTGGAAGAGTTGACAAAGCTAATCCACTCCCAGATTGTCTTCTCAATCAAGCACAACACACGGGTGTCCAACCTAGTTCCTGTCCGAAAGAAGAATGGAGACATATGCCTATGTGTTGAATTTTGGGATCTGAATAGAGCATACTTGAAGGACCATTACCCCTTGCCTTCCATGGAGTCAATCTTGCAAATAGTGGTTGGCTCAGAAATGTTTTCTCTACTAGACGATTTCTCTGATTATAACCAAATCTAAGTAAAAGAGGAGGAACAACATAAAATAATGTTCACTACCAAATGTTGAACGTTTTCCTATGCAAAAATTCCCTTCAACCTTTCAAATGTGGGAGCTACCTTCTAGTGCACGATGGACATTACCTTTAGAGAATTGATCAAGAAGATCATCTTGATCTACTTAGATGATCTTATAGTATTCTTTAAGTCTAAAGATGACAATTTTTATCATATCGAAATGGTTTCTAAAAAATTCCAGGAGTTTGGGATATCCCTGAACCCAAAAAAATGTGTCTTCGAAGTACCACAAGGAAAATTATTAGGGCATGTAGTGTCTAAAGATGGAATTCCAATCTATCTAGAGCAGGTGAAAGCGAGCAGGGAACTTCCCCTACTAGTCAACAAAAAGGGAGTTCAATCCTTCCAGGGAAAGGTAAATTTTGTAAGCAAATTCATTTCTAATTTTGTAGGTTTAATTAGACCTATCACCCTCATGCTCAAGAAAGATCAATTTTTCAAATGGAAAAAAGAGGCTAGAGAAGCCTTTTAGAGGGTTAATGAGGCTATTTCTTCAACTCTTGTACTGGTAAACCCAGACCTATCAAAGGAATTCATAATATATGTGTTCAATAGAAAATCCAACATCGCTACTATTCTGACCCAAAAGGATGATGAAGGGAAGGGAGAACATCCGATTTCCTTCCACTCCCAGACCTTAAAGACTATGAGACAAATTATAACTTTTTCAAAAGGAAAGCATTCACCATTGTTAAGGTGCTCAATAAGTTTTGACATCTCATATCTTGCAGCAAGGTGGTTGTATATGTCATGCATTCCAGTGTGCACAAGTACATTATGGAAGGAGAAGTCACCAAAAAAGGGCCAACTGGATAACTAAGTTTCTGGAATATTACATTAAGGTCAAGCCTACTCAGACTGTGATGGTAAGGGGATTATGTGATTATTTGGCACATGATTAAGAGATGGCAACTAAGGAGGAACAACTTGAGCTTGTTCTACTGAATGAACATGAGTTCAAAGGTTGCTGGTTGGCAGATGGATTTCAAAACAATGGGTATGTTCTCATTGAAGGAGTTCTCTTCAAAAGGAACTTCAATGGTGTGCTTCTATAGTGCGTATCTCAAGAGCAGGCACAAAAGATTCTAGGCATATTCCACAGTAGTCCCATGGGTGGAAATTTCTCTGCAAAGACCACCACTATCAAAATTATGTGTGCAGGATATTTTTGGCCTACACTTTTCAATGACTCACATTCTCTAGTTAAATCTTGCAAAGAATTCCAATTCTTCACAGGAAGGAGGAAGAATTCAGAAATGCCTCTAAATTCGATAGTGGTTGAAGAACCCTTTGCACAATGGGGCCTTGATCTCATTGGGATGATTAATCCCACCTCTAGTGTTGGACATAAATGGATTCTCAAGGCCACAAATTACTCTACTTGATGGACTGAGGCCATGCCCCTAAAGAATGCAATGGGGGCAAAGATTGTGAACTTTCTCGAAGAATTAATAACAAGGTACGACTCACCAAATACCATCATTTCTGACAATGCAAAAGCCTTCCTAGGTTCGAAGGTATGCCAATTTTCACTTCAACATGGCATATTCCTAAAGATATCTTTGAACTATTACCCACAGGGAAATGGTTTCAATGACTCGACTAATACAAATTTAGTTTGAATCATCAAAAAGAATTAGATCAGAACACCAAAGAGAGTGGCATAAGAACCTCCGAGCAATGCTCTAGGTATACCAAATAACCCCCAAGCAAGTCCTAAAGACTTTGTTGTATGAGCTAGTACATAGGAAGGAAGTGCTATTGCCTATATCTATGGAAATTCCTGCAATATAGTTGCTCAAAACTCTAGAGGTTGAACAAAACAGATCCATGGAGGTCTGGTTGGCTGAGTTGTTGGAGGTACAAGAGAAAAGAGAAAAAGCTTTGATGGCCATGTGTAACCATCAACAGGCGGTCAAGAGGTGGTTCGATAAAAAAAACTTTGACCAAGGTCCTAAATACAAAGACTTAGTGCTAAAATTCAATGAGAGAGCTACAAAGCCTAGCTAACACAACAAATTTGATAGTCTGTGGGAAGGCCCAAATTGAATTATTCAGTGCAAGCAACATAATGCACTCAAATTAGAGAACGTAGAAAGAAGCATTGGGAATTCCATTCAACAAAATTCACCTCAAATTGTTTAGTTAGCTTCATTGATCATTTTACAGATGTAAATATGTAATTATGTAAATATTTTCTTTGTTTTCTATTTGGTCAAGTCTTTCTAATAGAACCCATTCTACAAAAAGAAGAGAAAAATAAAAGAGACAAAAATTTGACAAAAGGAGCTTTATATTCATTATACGATAATATATACTTTAGAACATTACAATGCAAAATGGATTTTAGGCCATGATTTTTGAGTATATATTAAAAGCTTTTCAAGACATATATACAGAAAGGAGGAGAAAATAGTTTATTCTTCAACAAGGGTAGCATCACCATCAGTAGCAGTAGGCTCGATAGGAGCAACATCAAGAACAACAACATCAACAATAGTAGGGGCAACAAGAAGTCTGACAGTGGCGACAATAAGTGGAGGAGGAAACACCAGGTTTCTAAAGTCGGTATACCACTCCACGTTATAGAAAAACACTATGTTGTAGCATCTTAGTAAGAAGTGGCAAGCATGAGAAACTCTTTGGCGGTGTTCTTCAATTGTCATAATGCTAAATCTGCTCAAGAATGGCACCCAGGGCACCACTGCATCCTCTTCAATGTGTCAGTAGAGATCACTTGTTGTGGGAAGACCAAGGCCATACACTGCATTCATCACAACTTCACTAAGGCCTCCACGGTAGCGCTTTGGGAAGATTTCCATGGTGAATCGTAGTATCATCTACTTGGGTACCTGAATGTCAAGCAAAAAGGTAATGAAATGAGATAAAATATTAGTATTTATTCTTTACTTGTCCTTATATTCTATACAATCCCTCCCCAGTACCCATTTCATTACAATTATTGCTAGAGAATGCTTGTTCTTGGTCACGCACTTTAAAGGCGTACGAGAAACCTCTCCTAGAAAAGTTGCTTGAGACCTATTGCTAGTTAGCCTAATGAGAGTATTCATTGTCTCTATCAATAAGCCTAATTACCAAGTGTAAATTCTATTGTTATCCTTAAGTTTATTTATAGACATAGCTAGGGTACAATGTGTGCGATAAGCATGACGACGATCAAGAGCAAACTTGAAAATCCCACTGAGAGCAAACTCAAAAATCCCACTGGGTGCAAACTCAAAAATCCCACTAGGTTATGTTTGTTGTGTATGAATTGTTATGTGCAAGTTAAGAAGAAGTAATTAGTCAGCTAAAACTAGTGGCAGGTGCAAGTGATAGTCTGCACGATCAGGTGCTAATGTGTCAAGCTATGAACACTTTTCAATTTCCAAGATTAATTCAAAATATTCTATGTACTGATGTAAAGTAGGAATGAAAACCTTCCAACAATCACAATTTGATCAAACTTAATCAATCTTTCTGGTTCAAAACCCCAACTTAGCAACTTTCCACAATTCCTTCACAATCTCCTTGTAACATTGCAAACAGTGGCTTTTGTCCATATCTTTCAAAATCAACCTCAAACCCACTTCTCAAATGGCATTCCAGATACCCATTTGCCTCTACTTTAACATATTAAATTTTTCCATGAACTTGTTTTGGAACATCATCACTCAAGATTGATTGGTACACTGGACAAAGCCTCAATTAGTCCTATTTTCCAAAGCATCATCCAAATAATCACTCCTCCAACCCCAAAAATATATGGCAGGACCTTCACTATGGTGAAAAACCCTTGAATCAACAACTTTAGGTCAAAAAAACACTCTCTAATGAAACAAAACACAAAAACCTCATTTAAGCCATTTACAAGAGAATTTATTGGAATTCAATACTCCAGGTCTTCAACAACCTTGAAAACACTTTAAACACACCTAATAAGGTCTAAAAATGCTAAATAAACCATCTCCAAACTTCTAACAATGATATTTCATCAAACTCCTATACTTAGCCACCATTTTGGCTTAAAAACTTTAACAAAATCCCCTAGGGCATCATGCAAAATCACTCAAACTACCTTCCCTACTCTTGAAACATCTATTAACCTCTAAATATATCCCAATTCACCCATTCCACCAAGTTACGTGCAATTCTAATAGTGGAATGGGTGCTTATTACATTTTAAATGCCTTTAAACCCTTAAAGAGGGTTATACAGACCTGCCTATAGTAAAATGATTGTAAAAACCTCAAATCTCTATGAAATTGAGTCAAACCATAACCAAAATGGAGATAATACATGCCTCTATCATATTCAAAACATATTTGATCAAATTATCTTAGTATAGAATCATACAGATGCTAGGAGCAGCAAATTACTGGTAAAAACATACAAAATTCAATGAAAATAGGGCAGTCTTATTGTTTAAGCTTTAAAAACTATTCTCCAACCTCTACCTTGAGGTTTAAAACCATATTTGAAAATTTTCCCACAAAAACCAATAGTTACAACTATCATTTGAATCCCATGACCATTGGGCTTCACAAATGACACAAAATGCAATATTGAAATGCAACTTTTAACCATATTTGTAAAATATGACATCTCCTAGAACCAACCTAAAATGACTTATTACATCTTAAATGGTTTATTATGACCTTATTTTCTTGACATTAGACTCTATCACCCCAAAAACCTATCAAAGACCTTATCTACAAAATAGACTAACATGGTGCCCCTGCACCATATACTCATTACAACCTTTTGCTTAATCATTGTTTTTGAGTTATTAAATGAAAAAGCATGCAAAAGGTTTTATTTGTCTTCAATCACTAGCTCAATTTTCCAAGAGATGGCACCATAGGACATAATGAATAATCATTATTATGAATTGTTGTCTTTTCAAAAGGTAAAGAATTCATTTCACATGAATGAAAAAGTTAGTAGTACGTGCCAAATTTATTGCAAAAAGGCAATCATTGTCTATAACTCCAGGTCAAGAAAAGGCTAAGTATTGCATGCAAAAGAATAGCACTAAAGAGTTTTGAGTACATAGTTCATTGCAAAGAGTTTTGAGTGCATAGTTTGCTGAAAAGAACCCAAGTGAGTTGCATAAAGGTTGAGCGTTTGCAAAGGTCCACAAAATCCTGAAATGGCCTAGAATCCTCAATTGGAAGCATAAGGAGAGTCAGTTCAAAGCTTATTTGATGCCATGTTAATGGTTCCAATTGCCAATGTTTTCGATGACATCTCTTATGCCTTCCTTGGAATGCCAGGAAAGCTGAAGTGGGCTCACATGCGGGTCGTAGAGAAGGCTAGCCACAGGAACAAGGCCCTGATAGCAAAAGAATGCGATAATATTCATGACCCTATCCTCAAAACTAATCCTAAGAGTCTTAGGGAAGTAGCTTGCCAGAGAATGAAAAAGACTGATAGCCAAGAGTCTTTGGCCTACAAGTTGTGGTTCTGAGGTCTCTTGCAGTATATGGTCCCCTTGGTGCACCACTATCCAGAATTAGTTTATGAGTGTGCTTAGCATTTCAACCCGGATATCGACACCATTGAAGGCTAGAAACTGAGGGTTATGATCGGCATGGAAGTTATTAGGAATATGCTACACATCCCTACTAGAAGGGGGGCAGAGGCGATGGAGAGATTCATTGAAAATGGCTTGAGAGAGATTTGGAGAACCAAAAAAATTGCTCTAAGATTTCATAATCAAGAAACAAAAAGGGCCAAGGAAGATGCAAAAAAGCCTCCATAGTTTTTGGTTGCGCACAATGCTTTCAACTTAGACTTCTAGGATGCTTTCTCTATGATGGCTTTTGTTTGTAGCATGGATAGTGATAGGGATGTTTAGGAGTTTCAAATGGGTCTAGGTTTTCAGTTGAGAAGACAACATTCTTTATTCTGGTATGACTTCGCAGAGGTCATCTTTTGGGCGATGCTAAACCAATTCAAGGAATACAACACACAATTCAGGTTCAAGTTTTCTTCTTTCCTTGCTCGCATTTTTTGCACCAAAACCCTAATTTCTTTAGAAACCATATGGGTTTGTCTATTTTTACTAAAAATGGGGAAAGAAGGCTGATTTCTATGTGTACTCCCCTCCTTTCCATAACTTATGAGTACTATGCATTCTCTGAGTTTTTCCTGACTCCAATTTTGCAAGATTTTAGTAAGGAGGGCAATGGTTATCAACTTTCTACCAAGCAAATAGGGTGGATGCAAAATTTTATTCCTCCTTGTGATTGGTTCCTTAGGGAGGATTTTTTGTTAGGTTGCATGGTTTTACCGAGGAACCATTCTAGCTTTCGGTATGTGTCACAAATAGGGTGTTGGCCCTTGAGGTATTTTGGCAACTAGCGATTATAGATGTCAAGTTTTGCCAATTTTTTTAAATGTCGTTTGAGCTTCGATACGGTAGTAATGATGAAGAAAAAGATGCATGGTCTAATAGAGGAAAAGTTGGCTCATCTAGGGATAGTATTAATTTGTGACAAATGGGTTCATAATCCTAATAATGACTTAACATACCTGAATGTTAAGGTGACTCACAGCTCTCGACCCTACTAGGAAGCTTGGAAAAATCTGCAGTCAGGGGACCAAGCTGATCTATTTGTCGACCTGGCCTATGTTCCTATGGATGATAAGAGGACACCATGGCTATCTTTCTATTTTCCTTTGGCCAAGCCTAGTGATAAGTGTAAAATTAGGGCCAACCTGCATAATCAATTGGATAAGAAATGTTAGTGGAGTGAGGAAAAGATTGCACAATTCTAGATTTATTGTCAAGAGACCAAATGCCTTGATGCACCATTCAAGGAAGTGGACATGGATGAAAAATTTGATGATCTATGGAATAGAGAGTATAATGACATTGATGCAAGTAAAGATGAGGATGTAGATCTAGAGGAAGCGGTTGCAATAATGAAAAGAAAAAAAGCTAAAAGGGCCTAAGCACAGAGAACTAGAAAAGTAGTGGAACATCCCAACAAAGCTCCACTAAGCATACAAGTGACTGAATCACATTCAGAGGCCTTGC
Organism: Sequoia sempervirens; assembly: GCA_007258455.2. NCBI lineage: Eukaryota > Viridiplantae > Streptophyta > Pinopsida > Cupressales > Cupressaceae > Sequoia > Sequoia sempervirens. The sequence goes on from VDFB02353493.1 coordinate 356,237,397, forward strand.
TACCATGTACATGGGCTGTGAAGAGACCCAAAGTAGCCCAACAATCTCAGGAGGTCATAGAGGTGAACAATTCTCCACCCAAGAAGAGGGCGCATACCAATGCAACTTCTAGGGAAGGCTCAAAAGTAATTGCAATGAGCCAATGACCAGATCCTGTAGCAACTCAGGTATCTTTCTCTCCCTCTCTTCTCACTTCATAGTCTTTGGTTAACCCTGCTTCCTCTGCGTCTCTCATTACTTTGAGTGTCTGCCTTTCCTTTTCTATTTTTTCACCCATGGGAGGTTTCTCCCAATTCTCCCTACTTGGAAAAGCAACTTTTACTCCCCCACAGTCTATTCCATCTTTCGTCGGGGCCCAATCTCAACCTGCTATTGCAAATTATTTTTCTCCAATTGTGTCAGCTCTGACTCAAACCACCCAATGGATGGTATCTTCTGCATCTCCACTATTGTCACCACTCCCTATGAGTCCTCCCCCATTCTCCCCATTGATGGTCCCTCTACCAAAGAAAACATCATCTGAGACTGCAATGATTTCATTCCCTTTCGATCTTCCTCACAGTGCACCCTTTTCCAATGAAATGATTAGGTCGCCAGCAAAATTTTTTGTACAAAGTGATAGAACTAAGGCTACACAGGCTATAAGAGCCTAAAAGAGAAAAGACAAAGATGTAGTGGAGCTTGTCAAGTCATGTGTATAGACCATCTTTAATGAAGTTCAAGGGTCATTGGCATTTGCAACCATGAATCCCAACATCATCAAACAACAAGGGCATATACAACCCGGGGATTGTATGATCCATGCTGTGGGGATCAATCTACAAGCAACCTGACCCCAGGACAATGTTGAGCTGGTGGAAGAAACTCAGTAGGTGGTGACTACTGACATTTTAAAGCATAGTCACTAATTGAAGAAGCAGGAGGAGGAGCTCAAGAATGTCAAGGAAAGGATGGAGATCCTATTGAAAAGGGAAAAGGAAAAGGACACCAAAATTGCATGCTTGTCTCAACAAGCATAGGAAAAAAAGGCCAAGCTTTAGGAGGAAATCACAAGGTTCCAGTACTAAGATCGCAACCTGGTTACCAAACTGCAACAAAAAAACTAGGAGTTACAAGACCGGTTGGCTCAAGAAAAGGGAAAAATACAATAGAAGACCAAAGAGCTTTGGGAGCAGTGAGCTCAATTGGAGTAGGAAATGTAGTAGAAAGGAAAGGAGCTCCTAGAACACCAAGCCCAATTTGAAAAGGAGATCCAAGAAGCAAAGCTCTTCCTGAAAAAAATTCGGAACCCGAAGCCAAGCTGAGGAGTTATTACATGCTGAGTTGGAAACTCTACAGGAACAACTCTCTGTGATGAACAAGAAAATTGAAGAGCTAACGTAGGATGTCAGGTCGAAGGAGATGGAGATAGGTCTTTTGAAAAATCCTCCCCAACCCCCTACTCCTCAATCGGATCTCCTTTTGGTAGCTCAATAGTTATACATCTCCTACTAGGAGAGAGTCAAGTATTTTTGTTTGACTCTTCAACTGGCGCTTCAATTCATGGAAGATGTGGTGAGTTTAAGTAGGGAGGTGCATGGAATGATTGAGAAGGTTCCATAGTTCATTGTAGAAAAGGTGCCCGAGGCAAAGAAGTTGCTGGACAAATTATACACTATGGCGAATGTAGACTTGGTGAACGCAGGGATTGAAGATTGGAGGTCAATTTCTAGGAAGGAAAAAGAATTCATCCATTGTCATGTGGCCATCCTCTAGGCTAGTAATTGATTGGAAACATTGAGGTGGACTATGGACAATATGTATATGCGATTTTCCCAGTTGAATCAAATGGGCTTGGCCTCCCCTTTCCTCTTTGACAATTTGGTGGCCACAATGAAACACATTGTAGCATAGATTGAGGAAAAGAAGTGGGATTTATTTGCATTTCAATATTCTAGTCAACCTCCCACTGTAGCAGACATAGAAGGTGCCACCCATTAGATAGTGTAGCTTCTCTTTCAGCTTGAGTCTAGGACAAGGATTTGTATGGAGTTTCCCTTCAAAGAAATTATTGATCTGCACGAGACACAAGAGAATCTGCATGCCCTATCGATGCCATATGAGGCTAACTAGCTGCCTCTATAGACTTCACTTTCAAAGCTCTGATTTTTTCCCAATGGATAAGGATCCGGTCTTCGCACCAAAAATTTTGGGTTCCCATTCCATAGGTAAAATACCCCTGATAGTGACCAAAAGATGTGGATTAAAAATCCTTAAAGCTGTCTCTGGGTGGTCATTGATAATTTTGCATTGATCTTGGCCTATGCCTCATATGTTTGAATATCTTCGGGCCCCTTTTGAAGCACCTCTACTTGCTTTCTCCATGTGTCAGTCGTGTGCTCCTTGGAAGGTTTTCTTCCCTTGCTTCTCTCTCGAGCCCCACCCATTCACCATAAGTCTATAGTGTAGGCCTTTGAGATTCCTCTCTCCTTTTTTCTCCTCCAAACTCTGCCCACGTGCCACATTTCATCATTCTACAAGCAACCTTTTGGTGGACCCCATAGTCAACTCTTGAAACAAAGACTTCTCCACGTGTCTTCTCCATAGGGAATTTGATTACAAGGAAGGGAAGAATGAATGTCAAGCCCTGCCCTCTTACTACGTGTCCTAACCAACTCTATAGGTGGGAAACATGTGTCTTCATGGGAATTTCGTTGCTTCCACTTTGGGACCACATTCATCATTACAAGAGGGCACACCTTGTTGGAGGCGACCAGATACCATGTTTTAGAATCTTTCTATTGCAATGACCTTTGTGAATCATTGCGACAGATGATGTTGCATGTGCCTAGAGAATCTTTTCTATTATTGGCTTTGGGGCAATGAAATGATCTATATATACTACTTCAACTCTCTGAAAATAAGTTAAGAGATACACCAAAAAATACTGAAAGACTATAGGCCTTTACATTATTTTTTAATCATTGCATTAAGACTCATAGATTGTGCCAATTTGTTCAGCCTCTCTATTTCTTAGTAATTGAAAATAAATTATACTATGTTTTTTGTTGTACTGAGTAGTTTATTTCCAATACTTATATAATTTTAATATGAATTTGCTGATTCAGATGATGTCTTGAACTCTTCTTTTCAATGAATGTGTATGGAAGTTATCTTATGTTATTTGATAGACTTCTTAGGATTTTCATTTATTCTTTTTGTTATTTTCGGACATGCAAATTGTTGAACGGGCCCTCAAATCTCATCTGAAAGGAAGATTTACCATTCCTACATACTTACATCTTGGCGCATCGCCTTATATTAGACATTATTTTTATATATCTTCTTCCTTTTCCCTTTCTAACCCCTTAATTACAGGAGTCCACTTCTTTACAAAACTCGGAGGTTACTCAATTTAGAGCAATTGGTCCCCCATTAACTGAGTTTCCCATAAGGTTGTTTTCCTAGCAATTTTAGGTGTCAACATTTCACAAGTAGTGAAAAAAATTCCTTTCAACTTGCATTTTAATTTTGCAAATTGATCCACAAAGCCTTCATTTCAACCTTTTTTTCCCTACAATTAATTTGGCATTTAAATTAAATAGCTAACCTATAGCCATTTCATTTGAAACTAGTTTGACATTTGTCAAATACTTATCCTACAACCACTTGCATATATATTGTACCTACAACCAATTTTGTTCACATGTCTATTTCATTTTGTATCTTAGAGTTAAAAATTTCACCTCTAGATCTTCATTTTTGTGACTTGAGATACATAGAAATGAAGCAAAAAGTTTTTGGGTCATTTTCAATACTATAGAGGTATTTATGGCATGCCTGGAAACTTAAAAACATTAAGATACATGCTAAAAATGCTGCTAGGTCATGGAAAACTCTTTTGGGAATCTTCTAGACAAGGAGGAAGCACATTCCATCTCACAGACAACCCCAAAATTTGTGCCAAACCATTTGCATGAAAATAGAGACCATTAAACACTTAATCCAATCCATTCTACCATTTAAATTCTAAAAATATCAATCAAACTCACTATGTGATATTGGAAATAATTTTTGGGTTATGGAACCATGTTACAGGTCATGGAAAGGATTTGCAAGGTTCTTTTGACCTTGCTAGTAGCAAAAAACCAAATAAATCACCCTTAAAAATGTTTCTTGGGCATTGAAAAGGTTTCAAGCAATCTTTTTCCAATTAAAACAACCATTTGCAATCCTTAAACACCACCAAAATTACCTGCACATGCTTAGAAATTATTTTGGCAACCAGGAAGAGCTCCCCGCAATTCCACCAGACTTCACATGGAGGTTGTTTCTCCTTCTGTGGAATGGCAAAAAAGGAATTTATGAAAGAAAAAACTCCTTTCATAAAGTTTTATAAAGTTCTTTGTAATATTTAAGTCATCAAATTATTTAAATTTTTTAAAATATCAACATATTAAAACATTACGACATAAGCATATTTTAATTTATCTTAGCGAAAAAATGGTGAAAATTCATTGTGCACAAGTTGAAACCCATAGAGTCATGATTTTTGTGAGTAGGCCTAATCAATTAAATAAAACAATGGGTTTTCCATCAAATCTCGACCACAAACCAAAATTTGGTACTTCCTTTGTAATTGGGCCTGTTGGAGATGTTTGCCGCACCTAAAAGACTTTAAAATAATGCATCATTTTACCACATAGCTTGATGAAACTAAAATCATAGACATTTTGAACCAAAATAGGAAATGGGTTGCCCTCAGATTCTTGAAATTTGCAACTTTTTAAAACAACAAATCTAGCTTGGTCGTAGTCAGAAATGCATTAAATGGTGTATAAGAACTCACCCTAGAAGTATGAAACTGAATGATTAGACTACCATTTGTCCCAAAAAACATTCTACCACACATATTTACATGACAACCTCTAAGTTAAATGTAATTGTCGAAGATCGGCTCTGGGATAGATGTGACATGAAGTAGACCTAACCTCTCTTGTCAAACTAAAAGTGCATAGGAACTTCTAATTTGCAAAATTTGAAGGTGCTAGCAATGAATCATGTTCAAGGATGCATGTCCCTTGTAGGCATTGTGAGATTTCAGATCTCTGGGGTGTAGACCATGTACCAAATCCATTGGGTGCTTTGTAACTGCTCTGAATACTTAGTTGTTAAACCTCATTTGATGGCCCTAGGCCACAAAATGAAAAGAAGAACCAATGCTTTCTTTTATCAAAAACTATATTTTCAACTCTTTGCACTAAGCCAAGTCTAAAGACACTATCACAATCAGCTCATTTGATAATACTGACATGAATGCACACCTTTATATTCCTGATTTTTCTACAAACATATTCATCCATATCAATCTAAACCATGCCATTAGGTACTAACTGAAAAAATACCATAATGTGGAAAGCATATATCACATTCATCAAGTAAAGCATATTCATACATAATGGGAAATTTTGCATTGTCTATCTTAGTATCATGCCCTAATTAACGATTTCCCAACTGGGTTGAGAACTTGAGACATTCATAATCCACTTGACAATTGACATCACAAATCTAACATCATATTTAGTTTGCACATCAAACTTGAAACTATCATAAGCACTTTGTTCCATAGTCACATCAACAAAAATATTCCTTGATTCATCGAATTCAAGTTTTAGCTCCAAGTCTAAAAAAATAGATTGAATAAAAGACTTGGATAACACCTTAGAGTCATCCTTTGATATGTGTCCCATACTTGACAGACACTCATTTGAGCACTACAAATCATTCATAGTATTACATGCTCCAATGGTTAGGAAATTAGATTTATCAAAATCCATATTATCCTTGTCCACATTCAAATCATGGTTATCATAACAAACATCAGTCCTCTCAACATCCCATTCATCAAAAAACATTTCCATCTCAGGTCTATACATGATTTCAAACTCATTCTTTAGATCATCATACAATCCTATGTGGAATTTTTCAAATGAAGGCTCAAATAATTAAAAATTTACTTCTGCAACACATTCCTCATAGTTACTATTCAAAGCACATTCACTATTGTAATGAGTATCACACTCTGTTTGCAACACAAGGGCAGGCAACTGAGAGGGGGGTTGAATCAGTTGTCACAGAAATTTAAACTTATTAAGCTTAATTCAACTTATTCTTAGATTTGATGAATGAACATTAAAGTATAAACAATCACCACATTAGAAACACACATAATACCAATATTTTTATGTGGAAACCCTATTAGGGGAAAAACCATGGCAGAGGTTAGTCCACAAGATTATACCCTGTTAAAAGTATAAAGATGAATAAATGGGAATGCACATGCATTTAGGCACATTGCCTAGAGCTCACTACTCAAATACAAGAAGGATCACTGTCCAAGGAAGACAAACTATCTTACAAAAATATTTGAATTAGATCCGTAGGGTATTGAATTGAGAAAATATCATCTACTAATGCCTGATTATAGTTTTGGTTAAGCACAAAAAATTCTTCTTCACACTTCACTCAAACTTCTTCACACTCTACTTTGCATTCAAATGATTAGAACATTATTCATACATTTTCTTTTGGCACACACACTTGCACTAGCACTTGCATTGATCAAACAATCACTCTTATATATCTGCAACATGGGATTACATCAACTACATGTCAACCAAGATAAAATATGAAAATATGAAAAGTGTACACATTGTTGGCCCAAATCAATGAATAAAATTTCAATATGAAGAAGGCATAGTCAACCGCAACATAATGAAGACCCAAAAAAATATTCTCGAGCATGCAACTCCTCCAAAAAATATTCCTCAAAGATCCACAACATGCAATGATCACCATGTTGGTGAAGAACATGAAAAACCTAAACACACAAAAGAAAATCACTAATCGCGAGCACACCGATCAATGTGGACATGCAAAAAAGATAGAGCATGATTTAGAAACATCCATGAGCATCATGAATCATCAAAGAGGAATCCACAACAAATGAACTTCCTAGAATTATATCAAATCCAATCAGGAACACCAATTGAAGCAATAGAAAAATTGTCAGATCACTACTGTTCATAACATGATCAAACATTTATGCAGATCTTTGAAGCTCCTGGTGGATAAACTAGATACACTCAACAACAAACCCTTTAGTCCAAAATTTTTGATCATCGACATACTAAGCTAGGTACCGTCATGAACTTCACTGCACCTCTGACAACCTACAACTTCTTCTATAACAATTTTCTCAATATCCTCAAAATATACAACCTTCAATACAATAATGCTAATAGTGTTGAAATCAACGACAATCACATATTAACAACATCCAACAATCTCCCCCTTTGGCATTGATGGAAAGACATGATGTGAAAAAAACCATCAATGCAACTCTCAGTCAACACTTACTCCCCCTTAGATTCTAACTCTTTTCTCTCCACAACTCTTACACATGACTCTTCTCCCCATACTGTTTTTCACATGAATCTTCTCCCCCTTTGATATAAATGACAAAGATAAGCATTATATTTTCTCCATACAAGCTCTGAACCACATATCTGAACATCTGAGTACTTCCGCTGAGTAGCAACCACCAAAGCATCAATCTGGAACAAGATATGACTATGAAGTACATGGATTGATGCAAGCTAATGCATCTTTAGTTCTGATTAGGAGGGCTAATCACCCCTAGCATCCCTCTGAGATACTCAAAATTATGCTTAGGCAACATCCTGGTAAAGATGTCTGCAATCTGTTCCTTAGTAGGCACATACTCCAGTTTGACTTCCTTTTCACTCACCTTCTCTCTCAAAAAGTGAAATTTGATTGATATATGCTTGGTTTTGAGTGCAGCACCAGATTCTTTGAAATGCTAATTACACTTGAATTGTCATAGTATATGGAAATTGGCTCAACATACACTACTCTAATATCCTTCAACATCCATTTCATCCACAACACTTGAGTACAATTGTTGGTAGCAACAATGTATTCTGTCTCTGCAGTAGATAAGGAAATGGAATTCTATTTGTTGCTCAACCATGACACCAACTTCTTTCCCAAGAAAAATGCACCACCACTAGTAATTTTCCTATCATCCACATCTCCTACATAATAAGCATCATTAAAGGCACTCAAGGTAGGATTATCATCTTTAGGATACCAAAGGCCAAAATCAACTATCCCCTTCAAGTATCTAAAAATTCTCTTCACAACTGTCACGTGAGATTCCTTAGAATTAGCTTGAAATCTAGCAATAATACATACATCATTCATGATATCTGGTATGGTTTAAGTCAAGTAGAGAAATCCACCAATCATTGATCTATATCTAGTCTAATTTTCCTTGGGAGAATCATCATTTTGTGTCAACTTGCATCTGGTCACCATGGGTGTACAACTAGATTTGAATCTTCCTAACCAAATTTCTTCAGTAATTCTTTCACATACTTGGACTGAGATATAAAAATCCCATTATCTAGCTGAGTAATTTGCAATCCTAGGAAGAATTTCATCTCTCCAATCATAGACATTTCAAATTCACTTTTCATTTCATCAATAAACTTCATGCACAAATCATCATCACCTCTAAAAATGATATCATCGACAAAGACTTCAATAATCAACTCTTTATCATGATCAATCTTGAAATACAAATTACTATTAGCAGTACCTTTATTGAATCAAAGCTTCAACAAATATTTATCTAGTTTGGCATCTAGGCTCTAGGGGTTTGCTTGAGTCAATACAATGCTTTCTTCAACCAACAACCATATCTCCCTGATCAGTCAATTGAAATCCATCCAGTTACTCAACATATACTTCTTCTTCTAGCTCACCATTTAGAAATGTTGACTTCACATCCATTTGATAAACCTTGTAGTTTTTTTAAGCATCATAATCAAGAAATAATCTTACAGTTTCAATGATAGCAATAGGGGCAAAGGTTTCTTCAAAATCAATACCTTCCATCTATGAATATCCTTTGCACACTAGTCTTGCTTTGTTTCTAACCACTTCACCTTGCTCATTCAGTTTATTCTGAAAAACCCATTTAATTCCAATTACATTTTTATCCTTAGGTCTAGGAACAAGAATTCATGTATCATTCTTCTCAATTTGCATCAGTTCTTCCTTCATTGCTTCCATCCAATGTTCATCCTTACATGCTTCATTGACATTGTTAGGCTCAGTCTTGGAAATCAAACACTACTCTTCTAAAATTCTTCTTCTAGTTTGCACACATTTGTTCTTATCACGAATGATCTGATCTTCTAAATGATTTAGCTCTACATACCTTGGAACTTTAGGATTTTCTTGAACTTCAGATTCTTCTATTCTCTCTTTTGCACTTCCACTAACTTCTCCCTCTTTACTTTCTTGATTCACCAAAATAATTTGAACTTGATTCTATGTCTAAAATTTCTTTCCTTTATCTATATTATCATGCTAGTCATCTGAATCATATCCATAGGTTCTGGATGATCTAATAGTGTCCTCATCAACCTTGACATTAGCACTTTCAACCATTTTCCTCAATCTCCTATTGTAGCACTGGTAGGCTTTTCTTTTAGAAGAATAAGCCAAAATGATTCCTTCATCATTCCTAGCATCAAACTTTCCTATATCTTCATCTCTTTTGATATAAAATTTACTTCCAAAGGGTATCAGGACATAATAACCTGACCAAAATAACCCTGGATAGAATAACCTGACCAAAATAACCCAGGGACAAAATAACCCAGGGTCATAATAATCCATGGGCAGAATAACCCGTGGTCAAAATAACCCATGGACAGAATAACCCATGGTCATTTTAGAACAAGATGGTAATGATGAGAATCAATTTTTAATATTCACACATTAATAGATCTTATCTTACCAGTTGAATATACAATTACCAATAGAGGGGAGAAGTTTCTTTTTCATGACAATAATGATGAGAATAATTTTTTAATATTCACCACCACACAAAATTTGCAATTACTGAAAGAATATGAAAATTGGTTTAGTGATGGTACATTTAAAACTGTGCCAAGTATTTTTCAATAATTGTACATGATTCTTGGCTTGAAAACTGATGCAATATTTCCACTCATTTATATTCTTATGAGCAACAAAACAAGAACCACTTACACACAAGTACTTGCAGAATTAAAACAACTTCAACCTAATCTAAACCAAAAATCTATACTTACTGATTTTGAATTAGGTTTCATGGGAGCTATTTTTGAAAATTTTCCAAATGTCACTATTTAGTGATGTTTTTTCCATTTCTCTCAATGCTTTTGGAGGAAAGCTCAAGAAGAAGGTCTACAAATACATTATAGTGCCAATGAAGTATTTGCATATGAGATCAAGAAACTTGTTGCATTAGCTTTCATGCCTCAGATGGACACAATTGATGCATTTGAAACACTTCAACAATCTCTTTATTATATAGAACATGAGGAGACCTTGCAACCCATAATTGATTATTTTGAAGAGAAATGGATTGGTAGACTAACCAGAAGAGGCAACAGATGATCACCCATGTTTCCAATCACAATGCAGAATTTCTATTTAGATACTCAAGATGATCTTCCCATAACCAATAATACTATTGAGGGATGGCATAGAGGATTTAGTGAATTTCTTCAAGCATCACACAACTTAGTCTAAAAATTCATCAAAGCAGTGAAAAAAGAACAGAGTCTCCAAGAGAATAGAATAGAGAAATATATGGTTGGATACACTGGGAAACCAAGTAGGAAAAAATACCGTGAACTCAAAGAAAGACTAAAAAGATTGGTTGATGGTTATGACAACCATAACATTTTAGATTATATAAGAGGCATCGCTCATAATTTGACACTTTAATTGAAAATTTGAATAATAAAGTTTTTTTAGCAACATACATGTAATTTATAATTTTTTTTTTCCTTTCTCTATATTCTTATGGGGATATTTTGTCCATGGGTTATTTTGACCATGAGTTATTTTGGCTTGGGTTATTATGACCTCGGGTTATTTTGTCCCTGGGTAATTATGATCGGATTATTCTGTCCAGGATTATTTTGGCTGGGTTATTATGTCCCGTAACCACTAGGCTCTAGGGGTTTGCTTGAGTCGATACAATGTTTTCTTCAACCGAAAAACCATATCTCCCTAATCAGTCAATTGAAATCCATCTAGTTGCTCAACATATACTCCTTCTAGCTCACCATTTAGAAATGTTGACTTCACATCCATTTGATAAATCTTGTAGTTTTTGTAAGCATCATAATCAAGAAATAATCTTACAGTTTCAATTATAGCAATAGGGGCAAAGGTTTCTTCAAAATCAATACCTTCCATCTATGAATATCCTTTGCACACTAGTCTTTCTTTGTTTCTAACCACTTCACCTTGCTCATTCAGTTTATTCTAAAAACCCCATTTAATTCCAATTACATTTTTATCCTTAGGTCTAGGAACAAGAATTCATGTATCATTCTTCTCAATCTGTATTAGGTCTTCCTTCATTGCTTCCATCCAATTTTCATCCTTACATGCTTCATTGACATTGTTTGGCTTAGTCTTGGAAATCAAACAATACTCTTCTACAATTCTTCTTCTAGTTTGCACACATTTGTTCTTATCACGAATGATCTGATCTTCTAAATGATTTAGCTTTACATACCTTGGAACTTTAGGATTTTCTTGAACTTCAGATTCTTCTATTCTCTCTTTTGCACTTCCACTAACTTCTCCCTCTTTACTTTCTTGATTCACCAAAATAATTTGAACCTGATTCTGTGTCTAAAATTTCTTTCCTTTATCTATATTATCATGCTAGTCATCTGAATCATATCCATAGGTTCTGGATGATCTAATAGTGTCCTCATCAACCTTGACATTAGCACTTTCAACCATTTTCCTCAATCTCCTATTGTAGCACTGGTAGGATTTTCTTTTAGAAGAATAAGCCAAAATGATTCCTTCATCATTCCTAGCATCAAACTTTCCTATATCTTCATCTCTTTTGATATAAAATTTACTTCCAAAGGGTATCAGGACATAATAACCTGACCAAAATAACCCTGGATAGAATAACCTGACCAAAATAACCCAGGGACAAAATAACCCAGGGTCATAATAACCCATGGGAAGAATAACCCGTGGTCAAAATAACCCATGGACAGAATAACCCATGGTCATTTTAGAACAAGATGGTAATGATGAGAATCAATTTTTAATATTCACACATTAACAGATCTTATCTTACCAGTTGAATATACAATTACCAATAGAGGGGAGAAGTTTCTTTTTCATGACAATAATGATGAGAATCATTTTTTTAATATTCACCACCACACAAAATTTTCAATTACTGAAAGAATCTGAAAATTGGTTTAGTGATGGTACATTTAAAACTGTGCCAAGTATTTTTCAATAATTGTACATGATTCTTGGCTTGAAAACTGATGCAATATTTCCACTCATTTATATTCTTATGAGCAACAAAACAAGAACCAATTATACACAAGTACTTGCAGAATTAAAACAACTTCAACCTAATCTAAACCAAAAATCTATACTTACTGATTTTGAATTAGGTTTCATGGGAGCTATTTTTGAAAATTTTCCAAATGTCACTATTTAGTGATGTTTTTTCCATTTCTCTCAATGCTTTTGAAGGAAAGTTCAAGAAGAAGGTCTACAAACACATTACAGTGCCGATGAAGTGCTTGCATATGAGATCAAGAAACTTGTTGCATTAGCTTTCATGCCTCAGATGGACATAATTGATGCATTTGAAACACTTCAACAATCTCCTTATTATACAGAACATAAGGAGACCCTACAACCCATAATTGATTATTTTGAAGACACATGGATTGGTAGACTAACCAGAAGAGGCAACAGACGATCACCCAAGTTTCCAATCACAATGTGGAATTTCTATTTAGCTACTCAAGATGATCTTCCCATAACAAATAATACTATTGAGGGATGGCATAGAGGATTTAGTGAATTGCTTCAAGAATCACACAACTCAGTCTGAAAATTCATCAAAGCAGTGAAAAAAGAACAGAGTCTCCAAGAGAATAGAATAGAGAAATATATGGTTGGATACACTGGGCAACCAAGTAGGAAAAAATACCATGAACTCAAAGAAATACTAAAAAGATTGGTTGATGGTTATGACAACCATAACATTTTAGATTATATAAGAGGCATCGCTCATAATTTGACACTTTAATTGAAAATTTGAATAATAAAGTTTTTTTAGCAACATACATGGAATTTATAAATTTTGTTTTCCTTTCTCTATATTCTTATGGGGATATTTTGTCCATGGGTTATTTTGGCTTGGGTTATTATGACCCCAGGTTATTTTATCCCTGGGTTATTGTGACCAGGTTATTCTGTCCAAGGTTATTTTGGTTGGGTTATTATGTCCCATAACCAGAGCCTAGTATGCCAAACTGGATAAATATTTGTTGAAGCTTGGATTCAATAAAGGTACTGCTAATAGTAATTTGTATTTCAAGATTGATCATGATAAAGAATTGATTATTGAAGTCTTTGTCGATGATATAATTTTTAGAGGTGATGATGATTTGTGCATGAAGTTTGTTGATGAAATGAAAAGTGAATTTGAAATGTCTATTATTGGAGAGATGAAATTCTTCCTAGGATTGCAAATTACTCAGCTAGATAATGGGATTTTTATATCTCAGTCCAAGTATGTGAAAGAATTACTGAAGAAATTTGGTTAGGAAGATTCAAATCTAGTTGTACACCCATGGTGACTGGATGCAAGTTGACACAAAATGATGATTCTCCCAAGGAAAATCAGACTAGATATAGACCAATGATTGGTGGATTTATCTACTTGACTCAAACCATACCAGATATCATGAAAGATGTATGTATTATTGCTAGATTTCAAGCTAATCCTAAGGAATCTCACATGACAGTTGTGAAGAGAATTTTTAGATAATTGAAGGGGACAGTTGATTTTGGCCTTTGGTATCCTAAAGATGATGATATTACCTTGAGTGCCTTTACTGATGTTGATTGGGTAGGAGATGTGGATGATAGGAAAATTGCTAGTGGTGATGTATTTTTCTTGGGAAAGAAGTTGGTGTCATGGTTGAGTAAGAAATAGAATTCCATTTCCTTATCTACTGTAGAGGCATAATACATTGTTGCTACCAACGGTTGTACTCAAGTGTTTGGGATGAAATAGATGTTGAAGGATATTAGAGTAGTGTATGATGAGCCAATTTCCATATACTATGACAATTCAAGTGCAATTAGCATTTCAAAGAATCTGGTGCTGCACTCAAAAACCAAGCACATATCAATCATATTTCACTTTTTGATAGATAAGGTGAGTGAAAAGGAAGTAAAACTCGAGTATGTGCCTACTAAGGAACAAATTACAGACATCTTTACCAAGATGTTGCCTAAGCATAATTTTGAGTATCTCAGAGGGATGCTAGGGGTGATTAGCCCTCCTAATCAGAACTAAAGATGCATTATCTTGCATCAATCCATGTACTTCATAGTCACATCTTGTTCCAGATTGATGTTTTGGTGGCTGCTACTCAGGGGGAGTAGTTAGATGTTCAGATATGTGGTTCAGAGCTTGTATGGAGAAATATAATGCTTATCTTTGTCATTGATGTCAAAGGGGGAGAAGAGTCATGTGAAAAACAGTATGGGGAGAAGAGTCATGTGGAAGAGTTTCGGAGAGAAAAGAGTTAGAATCTAAGGGGGAGTAAGTGTTGAGTGAGAGTTGCATTGATGGTGTTTTTCACATCAAGTCTTTCCATCAATTCCAAAGGGGGATATTGTTGGATGTTTTTGATATGTGATTTTCATTGATGTCAACATTATTAGCATTAATGTATTGAAGGTTGTATATGTTGAGGATATTGAGAAAATTGCTATAGAAGAAGTTACAGGTTGTCAAAGGTGCAGTGAAGTTCATGATGGTACCTAGCTCAGTATGTCGATGATCAAAAATTTTGGACTAAAGGGTTTGTTGTTAAGTGTATCTAGTTTATCCACCAGAAGTTTCAAAGATATACATAAAGATTTGATCATGTTATGAACAGTTGTGTTCTGACAATTTTTCTATTGCTTCAATTGGTGTTCTTGATTGGAGTTGATATAATCATAGCAAGTTCATTTGTTGTGGATTCCTTTCTAATGATTCATGATGCTCATGGATGTTTCTAGATCATGCTCTATCTTTTTTGCATGTCCACATTGATCGGTGTGCTTGCGATCGGTGATTTTCTTTTGTGTGTTTGGGTTTTTCATGTTCTTCGCCAACATGGTGATCATTGCATGTTGTGGATCTTTGAGGAATATTTTTTGGAGGAGTTGCATGCTCGAGAATATTGTTTTGGGTCTTCATTATGTTGTGGTTGAATATGCCTTCTTCACATTGAAATTTTATTCATTGATTTGGGCCAACAATGTGTACACTTTTCATATTTTCATATGTTATCTTGGCTGACATGTAGTTGATGTAATCCCATGTTTCAGATATATAAGAGTGATTGTTTGATCAATGCAAGTGCTAGTGAAAGTGTGTGTGCCAAAAGAAAATGTGTGAATAATGTTCTAATGATTTGAATGCAAAGAAAAGTGTGAATAAATTTGAGTGAACTGTGAAGAAGAATTTTTTGTGCTTAACTAGAACTATAATCAGGCATTAGTAGATGATATTTTCTCAGTTCAATACCCTACAGATCTAATCCGAATATTTTTGTAAGACAGTTTGTCTTCCTTGGATAGTGATCCCTCTTGTATTTGAGTAGTGAGCTCAAGGGAATGTGCCTGAATGCATGTGCATTCCCATTTATTCATCTTTATACTTTTAATAGGGTATAATCTTGTGGACTAACCTCCATTGTGGTTTTTCCCCTAACAGGGTTTCCACATAACAATATTGGTATTATGTGTGTTTCTAATGTGGTGATTGTTTATACTTTAATGTTCATTCATCAAATTTGAGAATAAGTTGAATTAAGCTTAATAAGTTTAAATTTCTATGACAACTAATTCAGCCCCCCTCTTAGTTATTTGCCCTTGTGTTTCCAACAGAGTGTGATGCTCATTACAATAGTGAATGTGCTTTGAATAGTCACTATGATGAATGTGTTGCAGAAGTAAATTTTGAATTATTTGAGCCTTCATTTGAAAAATTCCACATAGGATTGTATGATGATCTGAAGAATGAGTTTGAAATCATGTATGTGCCTGAGATGGAAATTTTTTTTGATGAATGGGATGTTGATAGGAATAATGTTTGTTATGATAACCATGATTTGAATGCGGAAAAGGATAATATGGATTTTGATAAATCTTATTTCCTAACCACTGGAGCATGTAATACTATGAATGATTTGTAGTACTCAAATGAGTGTCTGTCAAGTATGGGACACATATCAAAGGATGACTCTAAGGTGTTATCCAAGTCTTTTATTCAATCTATTTTTTTAGACTTGGAGCTAAAACTTGAATTCAATGAATCAAGGAATATGTTTTTTGATGTGACTATGGAACAAAGTGCTTATGATAGTTTCAAGTTTGATGTGAAAACTAAATATGATGTTAGATTTGTGATGTCAATTGTCAAGTGCATTATGAATGTCTCAAGTTCTCAACCCAGTTGGGAAATCATTTAATAGGGCATGATACTAAGATAGACAATGCAAAATGTCCCATTATGTATGAATATGCTTTACTTGATGAATGTGATATATGCTTTCCACATTATGGTATTTTTTCAGTTAGTACCTAATGGCATGGATTAGATTGATATGGATGAATATGTATGTAGAAAAATTAGGACTATAAAGGTGTGCATTCATGTCAGTATCAATAAATGAGCTGATTGTGATAGTGTCTTTAGACTTGGCTTAGTGCAAAGAGTTGAAAATATAGTTTTTGATAAAGGAAAGCATTGGTTCTTCTTTTCATTTTGTGGCCTAGGGCCATCAAATGAGGTTTAACAACTAAGAAATTAGAGTAGTTACAAAGAACCCAATGGATTTGGTATATGGTCTACACCCCAGAGATCTGAAATCTCACAATGCCTACAAGGGACATGTGATAGGGAGTGGGGTTGGAGGAACCAATCACTGGATCCTGCTCTAGGTGTTTCCTTATAATACCTCCTTGGTGCTTGGCTTCTCCAATCTAACCTATAGGCCCCTACTCATAACTAGGTTCCCCTGGTTTGTCTGACCAACTCCTCTCCTATCAACATGCTATCCTTCTACCAAACTATCCTTGGTGCTTCGCCACATTCTCTCCATTGGCCCTTACTCTTCCCTAAAGACCAAATATCCTCAACCTACTATTAAATTATTGCAAGGGGTGAGAGGAGTTGTAAGGCTTCAAAATGATCAAACTAGGGTTCTTAAACAACCACAAGTTTCCTACTTTCCATTGCTTTCACACTATTCCTTTCCTAGGGTTTGAAAAGGGCTACAAGCCCTAAGCCCAATTAGGCCTCTGAACAGAGATCAAATGCCTTTTCCTTCTAAACCCACCAAATAATTAGGTTATTTAGTGTTTCCCATGCCTACACCTCAAGGATTTTTAGGGTTTTAGTTCTTGCACTGGCCATACGCTGTCCACACTCAAAACTGACCCAAAAGCTAGGGTTTCAAGCTTTTTAAAGTTGTTATCAGACTGCCAAAGAACTCTCACTCCAGATGAACTGTCAGAACCTCCTCCTAGCCTACAAGCATAGCTAAGACCCTCAAGAAAATTCACAAGAAATAATTTCTCAAAGATCTCATTTCCCCTGCAAGTTATGTGACTTTTTCTCCAAGTCTGCCCCAATCGGACCTGCACTGGCTCACCTAGGGCAAAACATTTCTTGCAACTCTTGCAATACCAAAAACAATACAAGATACCATATTTACAATGAGGGATCCTAGACACAAATCCCAAAAGGCCGTACAATTTTTATGGTGGGAGAGTGCTCTAGGGCTCCATACTCTCAAAACTGCTTGTTATAGGCCTAAAAATGACAGTGGACAAACTATGTACAAATAAAAGAAGAAAAAGATTTACAAAGATAGAAAGATGGCACTACAAGCTTGAAAAATTTCAACACTACAATATACTAACAAGATGACAGTAATTTTACTCCATTAAAGCTCAAAATGAATGCAAAATACAAAAAAAAATATCTCCAAATGTTGTTTCCTTCAGCATTACAAAAGGTCACTCTAACAAAAATGCCTCCAACCCTATCATATGGTTGAAGCATGCCTTAAATAGGCCTTCAAAACAATTTATATGCTTGGGTCGAGCTCATAGATGACCTAATGGTGAGTGTTGTAAAACACATTGTGTTTTCAAACTTTTGACTAGGTTGGTAACCAAAACAACTTAGAGCTTCAAAACCCATTCATGATTGTCACCTCCCAATCCATTGATCATAATAGATCAAGTTTTATAAAAAACAACAAAAACTAGCTAGATGGTCAACATGACCACAAGAGAACACAACAAAAATTTGAACTTCCTTCTAGACTTCAGGAAAAACCATGTTTCCCAAGTGCTCCTGCACCATTCTCCCCCTCTCAGCACAAACAACTAAGGAATTTTAGGAGAGATCAGAGACATATCAATTCATTGCTTCTTAAAGTCTACTTCTTCTACCCAAGTAGCTTTAGATTCATGCTTGTTCTTCCATTTGACAAGATGCTCCATGTACACTTTGTGTCTTGTAGCCTTCTTCACTCTTGACTCCAAGATCTTCTCTTCTTGTAGCTTGTCTTGATGAGGGAAGGGTACATTGCTGATGTCCTTGAGAAATTCCTAATTGTTCTGATCCACATCATTGACTGATCCCATCTACTTGATCAAGTTAGCTACATTGAACACTGGAGAGATGCCCAAATCTGATGGTAACTCCACCTTGTATGCATTCTTGCCATATTTGGCCAACACCTTGCATGGACCCACTCTTTTCATCTGTAACTTGGTTGAAATTCCCTTTTGCTATCCAGATTTGTTGAGGTGGACCATAACATAGTCCCCAACTACAAATTGTACATCCTTCCTGGACAAATCAACTTTCTCCTTCAACTTTTGGGTTGCTGCTGTGACTATTTTCTTGACCTACTCATGAATCTCCTTCATGGTCTGAGTGAAGTCCTTTGCATGTCCACTCCTATTCTCCATAGATCCAAGGTCTCTGAGTTCACAAATACCTCTTGGGTGCATCCCATACACAACCTCAAATGGACTCTTCCCTGTAGTTCTATTGACACTTTCATTATAAGCATATTTAGCTTGGGAGATAACCATATCCCATGTCTGTCCATACTCCTTGGTTAGACACCTTAGAAGATTACCCAACACTCTATTAACCACCTCTTTTTGGCCATCGGTCTGAGGATGGCAAGTTGATCCAAATGACAAATTTGTACCCACTCTGCTCCATAGAGTCTTCCAAAAGTGACTCATGAACTTCACATCTTGGTCAAAAACAATGCTTAAAGGTAGTCCATGGATCCTAACAACTTCCTTGAAGAAAAGATGAGCTATGTAGCTTGCATCATGAGTAGTTTTGCAAGGAATAAAATGACTCATCTTGCTAAATCTCTCTACCACAACATAAACACTGTCAAAACCAGTCTTGGTCTTAGGAAGACCTACCAAAAAATCCATGCTCACACACTCCCATGGTCTGTTAGGAATGGGCAGGGGTTGATATAAACCAGCATTGCTAGCTCCTCCCTTAGCTTTCATGGACACAACACATTGTTCCACATAACTTCTAACATCTCTTTCTAACTTAGGCCAGTAATAGAATCTTTGCACTAGCTCTAAGGTCTTATTGATGCAAAAATTCCCACTAAGGCTACCATTATGCTTTTCTTGAATCAGATTTTCCCTCATTGACCCTCTTGGAACACATAACTGATTACCCTTAAATAATAGTCCATTTTGCAATGTATACTCAGAATATTGGCTATGAAAATGATTCTCAAAATTAGAACATAACTTGTAAGCTTCTGAGAAGTCTTCATCTTCACCGTAGAGGTCTTTGAAACTCTCTAATCCAATGCTCTTTAGCTATATCTCCTGCACTATCAACAATCTCCTGCTTAATGCATTTGCAACCTTGTTCATTTGTCCCTTCTTATGCTTGATAGTGAATGTGAAGGCTTGGATGTATTCCATCCATTTCAAATGCCTATTACTTAACTTCTCTTGGGTGTTGATATAACTAAGTTCCTGGTTATCATTAAAGACCACAAACTCCTTGGGTAACAGATAATGCCTCCACTTCCTAAGGGACTGCACTAAAGCATATAACTCTAGATCATAGGTAGAGTACTTTTGCTTGGCTTCATTGAGCTTTTCACTAAAGAAGGCCATAGGCCTACCTTCTTGACTAATTACTCCTACTGCTACTCCACTTGCATCACACTCAACTGTGAACAACTTGTCAAAACTAGGCAATATTAGAATAGGTTGAGTTGCCACTTCTTGTTTCAGTTTCTCAAACCCTTTATCAGCCTCTTGAGTCCACTTAGACTTTGTTTTCAGACCACCTTTGACCGTATCTAGGATTGGTGCACATATACCATAAAGTTCCTTATAAATTTTCTATAAAATTGGGCCAATCCATGAAAACTCCTTACCTCTGTTGCTATGGTTGGTGTAGGCCAGTTTAGGATGGCTTCCACCTTGCTTGGATCCATCTTCAACATTCCTTTGGATATTACAAAACCCAAGTAGACAAGCTCTTGCTTGAAGAGCTCACATTTCTCAAGATTGATTGCCAACTTCTCCTCTTGCAACCTTTTAAGAACCATCTCCACATGCTTGAAGTGTTCTTTTGCTGTCTTACTGAAAATCAATATGTCATCAAGATACACTACCACAAAGATCCCTGTGAAATCCTTAAGCACTTCATTCATGAGTCTCATGAATGTACTAGGGGCATTTGAGACGCCAAATGGCATCACTTTCCACTCATATAACCCATCATTTGTCTTAAAAGTTGTCTTCCACTCATCACCATCCTTAATCCTAATTTGATGGTAGTCACTCTTGAGGTCCAACTTGGTGAAGTACTGTGCTCCTCCAAGGCAATCCATTAAGTCTTCTATTCTAGGAATTGGGAACCTATACCTAATTGTGATTCTATTTATTGCTCTAGAATCAGTACAAAGTCTCCACTTACCTCCCTTCTTGGATGCTAAAACCACTGGCACTGCACATGGGCTAATGCTCTTTTGAATCAATCCTTGATCCAACAATTCTTGCACTTTCCTAACTACTTCTAGGTTTTGCTCTAGTGTGATTTTGTATGCTTCCTTGTTAGGTAAAGAATCCCCTGGTATAAATTCAATTTGATGATTGATGGCTCTCTTTGGAGGTAAGGTTGCAGGTGTACCATCACTTACAATTTCCTTATACTTTTCTAGTAGCTTTTGGACTGATTCTGGTATGACTGTCTTTTTAGTCTCTCCATATTTTGACTACATTAGAACCACATATCCTTCACCTTCTCTATGTAGGTTGCTGATAAACTCTTTACCACTGCTCAACATGATGTTAGGTACCTTTGACTTCCCTTCATCTTCTTCTGACAATGACTGTAGTTTGAAGGTTTTTCCATCCTTCTTGAATGAGATGGTGTTCTCTTTCCCATCACAAATGGCACTCCTGTCGTATTGCCATGGTCTACCCAGTAGTAGATGGCATGCATCCATGGGTAATACATCACAAACCAACTTATCTTTGTAACCTCCAATTGAAAATTCCACCGTTACTTGCTCATTAACCAAAACACTCTGCCCTTTGTTCAGCCATGTGACCTTGTAGGGGTTATTGTGAGGAACCTTCTCCAATTTTAGTTTAGTTACTACCTCCTCTGAGATTATATTATCTATTGAACCTGAATCTACAATGACTTTGCACACTTTTCCAAGAATCTTGCATCTTACTCTAAAAAGAGCTCTTCTTTGCTTAGGTTCCTCCTTGACTGGTTGCCTGATCAGAACTCTGTTAAACATCAGATTCTCTCCTACCTCAGATTCAATATGACTGACTTAGATGCCTTAGGACTCATGGTGTCCTCTTGTGCATAGGCCACTCTCTTTTCATTGCTTGATGATGATGCTTTCTCCGGGAACCTATAAGTAGGATGACCTATTTGACTACAATGATAACACTTCATGTTTGCAAAATATGAATTGCTCTTGCCTGCTTCTCTTCCTCTGTTTGAACCTCCTTGAGGTCCTCTTCCTCTATTAAATCCTCATCTTTAAGATGTTTCACCTCCATGGTTAGTGAGTTTTGATTCTCCATGATTCTTTTGATCATTGCCTCTACCTTGGTAATCACCATGCTGTCCTCTTTGATCCCTTTGATCTCTGCCTTTTCCTCTGCCCTTAGAAGCCCGATCTTTCTTCCTCTTGTTCCTTTCCTCAATCTTGATAGCCAACTGATAGCATTGGTGGACTGTCTTGGGACTTAGTAAAGCCATCTCCTATGGAAACCCGATAGGATGATGGATATTCAGAAAATTTCAGCCACAGTGGAATTTCACGAAGACCAGAAATCTCTGAACCATAGTGCAAAGCAAGCTAAGCCAGACTTGGAGAGGATCCAGTGAATTCTACCAAGAGCAGATTTTCTTGACAGTAGTGAAAAACCCAAGTAAGCTCAAAACTAAAGATTTTCAATGAATACCCTAAAGGGATCACCAAAACAAGAAAGATAAACACTTAAACTCATGCCAAGGCAATGCAAATTCTTTAAATTAAAGGGCCAAAACACAAAGAATGAAAGTGAAAGAGGGTCCCTACTTTTAGTGGGGCGTGTGTGCAAAAAATGCACAACACTACATTCACAACTACCTTCGCACTTCAAATGATTGCTCTTATATATCTGCTACCAAAGATTTTCATTCACATGTCAGCTTTAGAAAAATAGAAGATATTCACCAATGGTCAGCTCAAATCACATTTAATATTTGATGTGCACCCATCAAAGTCAGCTAATGTTATGCTATGACCCAAAATAAAAATTCTTGAGCATAGAAACATTAAACTATTACTCCTTATACATTTGCAACATGCTACATATATCAAGTCAGCCTTTATGAAGAAATAAATAGAAAACATTCTATCAAATCTCCTAACTTCCACAATGATCAATGAAACAACACAAAACATAAAAAATAAGATAGTAGCACTACTAAATTTGACTCCATTTTCCAATGAATGTTTGTCAGTCATTCGACAAACATTTGTCAAAAAATTGATGAATTGACATAAAAAAATTTGTCGCTACTTTTTCGTTGAAATTCCGATGATGAATTAAACATCGAAATAATGACATAGATTCATTGGTCATCGACATCATAAAATGACTCAGATGTTCGTTAGAATATCAACAAAAACTTTGTGTATCCATCGACGAATTACAACCAAAATGCAATTGCAATGGCTCTTTCGAAGCGTCGAAACAACACCAGAAGTTCATCACAATTTAAACGAAATGGGAAAGGAGTTACGATGAAGCCTTCGTCGCAACTAAGCAACTTCATCAAACCTTTTCTATGATTCATCAGTGACCTTCATCAAAATTGTGATGAAATGGGCAAGGAGTTATGATGAAGCCTTTGTTGCAACTAAGCAACCTTGTTAGACCTTTTATGTGATTTGTCGGTGGCCTTCGTCAAAATTGTGATGGAATGGGCAAGGTGTTATGATGAAGCCTTCATCACAGCTAAGCAACTTTGTCAGACCTTTTCTGTGATTTGTCAGTGGCCTTCATCAAAATTGTGACAAAATGGGAAAGGAGTTAAGATGAAGCCTTCATTGTAGCTATAGCAACTTCGTCGGACCTTTTCGGTGATTCATCAGTGGTTTTCATTGAAATTGTGATGAAACAATGCAATTTTTTTTTTTAAAAAATATTCATTGCAATGTACCATCGTGAAGACTCTTGGTGATGACCACTGAAGCCAACCCATCGGTGAGAGATCAATCATCAACACAGGATAGAAAACTCACTCTGATAGCCCATGTCTTGCTGATGACTTCCATCGACAAGACAAATCCAATGTGACACCGATCTGACCTCTTCAGGAGTTTTGAACACTGCTGGTTATCAGCAAGACATTCTGAGGGTCTCACCAATTAAACAAGTGTCTTAAGAGCAAGTAAACAAATGGAACTTATTAATTTTCTTATTTTGGGGTTCTTTAAATCATAGAATAGATACCATCTTCTTGTGTATAATGTACTTATATTCAGATTTGAATTCGAGACCAATTGTCATTGCACATTCCATTTTACTTGCAAAGATTATTCTATAAGAAATATATTGATAATTCAAAATGATTTATGGTGTTTTACAACTCTACCTATCATCATAGTTCTGTTGTTCCCCCTGAGAGAATCCCGCAAAGACAAGTTTACAATACCAAGTCAAATAATATGAAAAAGAATTACTTCCATACAAATTAAATGATTTTTCTCACAATGGAAATTGTCTAATTACAACAACAATTCCATGAAAGGTTATCCATGCTTTATAAGAGGTGACTAATCATACATACAGACTACAAGATGTATAGAAAAAGCATTACACTTAAGAACAACCAAGGGCTAACAAGGGAAGGAATTAAGAAACGTATGGATTGAAGAGAAAATGTGTAGGGAAAATGCTGAGCAGTGTCAAGAGAACAGAGCGTGTAGAACATATTCTTGACCTAATCAAGCTCTTGAACAACTTAAAAAAAATTAAAATACTAACACATACATGAGACATGTAATGAACTTCCAATATCTGCTATCTTTTTCATTAATGCAGAGGTAGGTAAACGAGAAATAATTATAATTGTAACACTATTCATAGTCCACTAAATTATGTTCATAATTTGTGTTCAATGGACCTCAGTTTTATCATTATACTACCCATCTAATACCATATTTTAATCCAGGGTTCAACTATCTCAGATCTAAAGAAGCACCTTTAATTAACCATTTAAAGTACTATAAAATAAGGTAAGACTTTTACTTGAGAAAGATTGGGTACACTTGTAGGATTAAAATTCTCACAATCATAAGGATTTATTGGCACACAGACACAACCTACAACATATGAAGTAATGGATGACTACAAGTTAGTGCAGTGGTCCTTAATATGTGACTTGTTTGCAAATTGATTAGTGGAAAATAAGGTTACAAACAGATCTACATGAAAAATTATGAGGACAATCTACTGTAATCATCAAAATAGATGAAAAGTGCAAAGGAAAGAGCCAAGCTACATCTCTAGAGCCTAAAAAAACACATGCAAGAAACATAAAAAAAGAACAAACCAGTTTTTGGATGAATACAAAATGGTGCCTTTTGCAAGTGATTCATATGCTTTCACACTTGACATAGGACATTAAGAAGATTTTAGTCTTCCTTTGTGAAATTAACTACTTACAGAATAAACCCAGAAACCAATATTATATACCTCCATGTCTAGCCGAGGGTAGATATATAAGAGAAAAAAAATTCCTCAATGCACTGCTGAAAAATATCAATGTGTGTGTAGGTTTGTATTACTCAAAATATCATTTCACTACCTAAGGAAAAATACCAAAGTGATGTTTTAAATTTCAATCTTCACATAGGCTCCCTTATTGCTACACATGCATATACAAGCATTATTAAATCTCTAAACTATTCAAATATTAAGGATTTAATTAGCTATAAGATGGAAAGTTGTTGTTTAGACATAATCCATCATCTTTTACATATCTTTATTCACTCCTAGTGCTTTAGATAAATTTGTGTAAATGAGACAAAAATATGAATCTTTTATGACAAAGAAAATTCTTAAAAGGAGGGGGGAGGGAGAAAAGGGTAGGGGGTAAGAGAATGCTTGAATGTATAGCAAAGTATAACATTTTGATCATTATAACAATGAAATGAATCTTAAGTTTGAAGCATTAATATAATTTACAACATTTATGATCAAGAATGAATGTAAGTAGAGAAACTTTTGCATACCTACAAATGGTACAAAATTTCATGGTTAAGTGGAAGCCTCCCATCAACAACAAGATCCAAATATCTTTGTATCTATCTCAATCGAGCCTCTAAACCCTTTAGAGCTATCAATTTTTCCACTAACCTGTTATGCACAAAAGTCAAATTTTAGAGTTATGTTACCACTAAAAATAGAAGAAATGGATCTTTGAAACCAAATCCACACACAACACAATGTGGTATTCATACAAAGCCATACAAACAAACTAAAATTAGAATATTGGAATGGAAACAACTTCAAATTATGATGCAAAGCATGGATTCAATGTATAAAGAATCATTTTTTTGCCACCATAGTGAAAATTTAGCACTTTCTTTCATCTTTGCATATTGGTTTGATGCTTCAAATGATGCATTTCTTATATTGAAAAGTGCATTACCTTATTCAACTTCTCTTTGTTTTGAGAATATTTTAATATTCTCTACTTAATAGGGCCAACCATGTGATGTTGGAAGCTCATTTGGCCCCTCCTCCCCCTCACATCACTCTCAATTCCCCATACCCAATCATATAACATTAATCATTCATTCATCCATTAATAACATATAACATTCATTCATTAACATATAACATTCATTAATTAACATATCCACATTCATTCAATAACATATAATATTATTTCTTTCAATTTTTACATATTATCAAAAATATGGTTGCCATGATATGATTACAATCACTTTTTTTTAGTTTCTTTTTTAGATTAAAAAATATAAAGTGGAGTATCATTTTCTAAATCATCTGTCCCCCCTTTAGTTTTTCTACCCTCTACTCATGATCTTAATGTATTCCTAGTTGTCTGCTCATGATGTGGACGCCGCTGCAAGGGGGGGTCTGTTGTACTAACAAAGAAATGTTAAACTGATACGCTTTATTATTATTGTTACAAGTATTTCATTAATTAAAAGAAAATTAGAGTGGTTCTCTTTACCTAATGGGTCCACATCATGTTCTTGAACTTCTGTTATAGACTCATGCTCAACATGCTAAACACCCTCTAAATCTTGATTTGTAGGTGAAACACAAAAGGTTACATTAATTAATACACCAATTAAAATTAAATATGTTTAAGAGAACATGAGAGTGGTCCTCTTTACCTGAAGGGACCACATCATGTTCCTGATATTCTCTAGCCTGATCATTCTCAACATGTTGATCACGCTCTACATGCTCTAAAGTTGAAATATGAAAGGTTAGATTAATTAATACACCAATTGCAATTAAATATGTTTAAAAGAACTTTAGAGTGGTCCTCTTTACTTGATGGGGGTACATCATGTTCCTGATATTCTCTAGCTTGATGATGCTCAACATGTTGATCATGCTCTACATGCTCTAAAGTACCAGGATGCACACCATGACCTTCATCTACAGGTTGTACTCCACCCTCACTAGGTTGCATTCCAATGTCATGTGTAGTATTATCATTGCTTGAATGTTTAAAACAAATAGGCATGTAATTACTTTATGGTGGAAATTAATATTGAATAGATTGCACAAGTATTCAATTTTAAATAAACTTTATTGAGTTTATTTACATACGTGTCAGATGCAGTGAAAGATTATGTTTTCCCAGTCAAGACTCTTAGGCATTCAGCCACGACTCCATAGCCTTGCTGGAAGGAAATCTTTAGGTCATCTTCTATGGGAACTCTGTTGAATTCAGAGCCCTACATTTTTGCATAAGATCATGAATTTTGCTTCTATGGTGTGATAAAACCAAAATTGTTTTCAATTTATCATTTGGATACAATATTTCACTTATTGATACTTACAATTCATGTGGCTAATTTCATATAACTACCAGAGCCAAGTTTGTGTTGCCCATGTTTTTCTAGTCTTTCCTTTGTTGCCTTTGATGTGTCGGGTAGCCTATGAAAAGTTTGAAATATGTTAGATTATGTAAAAAGTAAGAGTAATTAGTATATAATTATATTGTTGATAGTATCACATACCTTCCTTGGCCTGGTGGTGTATTTCTTTTTTTCTTTTCAGCCTTCTCCTTTCCATACGACACTAGGTCCTTCCACTCCCTCTCCAAAATCATGGGGGGATGCTCGTGCTTTTTTCTTCTTCTCTAAATGTGACCTATATTGGTCCCTCGCATACTTTAGATAGGTACCAACTTTCTTAAGGACATTGGTTCGATTGAATGTTTTATCACCGAAGAGCACAACTAAATGGTTAATGAGCTCATCTTTTAAATATTGATTTTGGGCATTCCACCATGTACGTATGGTGGGCCTAAATAGCTCCAATGTAATATCACTTAGATGTTTATAAAAAACATCATTTCTTGCAAAATGATCATGGGATCAATAGTCTAAAAAGAGCGATCAATAAGTAAATTTCAATTGGATTATATATAATAATAATTAAAACATTTTAAAGTACCTGGGACCTTCTCTATCTTTATGGGAATGAAATCCTTGGTCACCAAAAATGTGACCGGAAATGTTCCCGTACTAGTAATACGGGAAGATCCAGGAAATACTGCTAAAATATCACTAGTAATAGTGGCCTCTGCATCCCCAAGTACATGTCCTGATGCATGTTCTAGCATGTGTTCACTACCAGAGGGTGCACTAACAGATGCTTGCATGGTATGTGTTGCCGACATTTCAGACAACAATATAAGCACAAATGATGGGGTTAGATGATGTGATGTATGTGCCAGAAGATCAGGATGGACACTTGTACCAACCCCTACTCCTCAGGCAGGACTTGCAGTACCCTGATCATGGCCAGAAGCATCATGAGGACACATATTTTAGTTCATGACATAAAAGAGTACAAAATATAAAACCATGAATGAACTTATGTTATAATTAAAGACCTCATGACAACTTACAAGTTTTGTGATCTCTCAGTCAATATTTTAACCCTCTCTTTTCTCATCTATTTGAGGCACTATGAATAACAACTTAAGGATTTCTTCATTGCATTTTTTTGGGTCTTCCTTATCATATCGAGAGGGTTTGTTGAATAAGCGATGTCATCATCACATAATATTGACTACACCTCCCTATGGATGCTCTCATCTACTACTGGTGCCTTTCCCTGATCAGTCGACTGCAACAAGAATATTAAAAAACATTATCAAAATTAACCCAATAAACTTATCAAAACAACATAATAATAAAACATTTTGCTCGTATCTAATTTGTACAATTACAATGAGGTAAACCTATTGGGTAGAAGTGCTTGAAGATAAATCGTAATCTGTGCTCTGCGCCGGAGCCTTCTCCGTATGATCAATGTCTCACTGTGACAAAAATTAAATATAAAAAACATTACCAAAATGAAACCAATAGACTCAAAAAAAAAAAAAGAATAAAATGGTATATTGGAGTTATTAATTGGAGGTTGGGGAAAATGGTACATAGTACATACCACCCCCATAGTAACTGTGTTTGTAACTAAGCGATTCAAATTGTAATCGATTAGAAGCTCTTCCCTTGCAGTTATTGATTTTATCTCACATACAAATACATGGTTTCCCTCACGTGCCTCAAATATGCAATTAGGTTGCTTATTTGTTGAACCAGGTCATTTACTGTTTATAAACCCTACAATATTCCCTAAAGCTTTTGGCCTTCCGTCAATGTACATAGCCACTCCTTTATTTTTATCCTTATCTTTTAGCTGTATATATTTTGTTGACAGTGCATACCTACACATACTTCATGTATATCAAACCAGTTGCATCCAATCTTTGTAATTGTAATAGGGTCTGACATAATCCATTAATTCAGTAACTTTTTTGTAATAGACCTTTATGTCATCCATGCAAAATAGGCCCAAACCATGTAATGATGATGGTTCTATGCGATATATCCTCTCGTTGACACAAAAATTAGTGTTTATTGGAGGAAGTTCCTTGGGTACCCATTGTTTCCGTAGATGTTTTTACCTCAAGGGAAACTTGACATCGCTTATGCTCTCATCATCATAAGAACATGACCCCGCTTTAGCAAGAAAAAATTTCATGCATTTATAGAATTTTCTTCTAATCTTTTGACCTCTAGTTGATCTCCCTCTTTTAGACATACTACATGTCTCACTTTCCTCTTCTCTTCCTAAATTTCCCTCGCTCGAGGAAGACATATTTGAAAAATACCTATTTGGTGGTACTTGCACTCATAAGGATGTTGGATGAAGTTCTTTCATGGTGATGTGATCCTAAGGTGACATTATGATTAATCTATCATTGTATCGCTAGAATTTCACAGGTTATAAGGCAATCAAGTCTTGATAGATTGCAAGTTATTGTTACTACCATCCAAATGTGTCCATCACAAATCAAATCTACTTAGCATTTTAACTCCCAAACTTTGTAACAAGTGTTAAATGTGACTATGGTCTACCGGTTACAATACCAAGGCCTCAAATGTATTCTCTAATTGTAATCAAATTACTTTTTCTCTTCATTCAAGTAAATAAACTTGAAGGGAAACACCACCAAGTGGTTTATTGGACACCTACATGACTAAAAATAGTAGCAAATTTACATTTAATTTCCATATGTCTAAGTGGTTAACGGGGAGGGAGTGTGTACTAGGCTTGGTTAAGTCATCATAAGTTTATGCTTTGGCAATAATTTTTTTTTAAGTCATCTTAAATCTTCCTATGTCTAATTGCTAGGAGAATTTTGGTATGTTTTAAGGTAGGATGATTGATGAAAGAGACCAAAGAGCCTTTCTCCATGGTATCCAAGTACACATAGCAGTGGTCTTCTTTTATACGGTTGGAAATGATTTAAAGAACTTAGCTAGGAATTATTCATTTAACCTAAGGTTTTCTCATAATGTCATCATTGGAAAAGTATGATCAAATACTTCTATTATGAAGAATTGGTCTATGTGCCTCTATAAATCACTATAAATTTTTGTAAGGATAAAATGACTAATTGCATAAGGTAGGAGAAAATCAACTTTGAGTTCTTCAAAGATTATATTCCTCTATTCATAATTTTTAAGGGTTGTGTTTGGAGGAGGTTATCACTACCAAGAAGGTAGGAGACCTTTCCTTGTATTCTTTTATAATTTTTATTGTTCTTATTTATTTTACACTTACATTTACAAATACACATACATATGCATTTACTATTTTTATTTATTTCTCATGTAGTTTAATAGTTTGATCGATTTCATATTATGTGTGTTGAAGATTTTAGAATTTCAATTACATTAATTTATGGATATGTTGTATCTATAACACTACAAAACCATATGCTCTTTGCATTTACACTTGCATTTAGAAATACACATTTATATACATAGATATAGATTTCTTTAATGATATGTTGCATTTATTGTTCTAGGAGAGCATCTAGTAATTGCATTTACATTTACATTTAAAAATACATACATACATACATACATACATACATACATATATGTGTGTGTGTGTATGTGTGTATCATTTATATTCAGTGTTCAGAAAATACCCATTAGGTCTGCACATGGATAAAAAATCATAAAATCAGATCTCCCATACATATTTTTGTTGAAACATAGGCTTGAACCTCTCATTTCACATGCTTTTCTTTACAAAACTATTGAGGACAACAACTATACCTTCTTTATTTCTCACCCTATGCCCTATTCATGCATCCTACAATTACAATAGTATCCATGGGGCCTATTACACAAGCTACAGTAATCACAAAAAGTGTAAGAGCCCCTTTGTATCATGTTTGGACTACAAAACCCTAAAATATAGGGTAACTCAAATTATGATTTGTTGGTGAGTTGTATGGACAAAATCATTACCACCAACTCATTCTTGGAGTCTTTTGATGAAAGAGAAGCAAATCAGGTGGCGGTTAAGTACAAACCTTATAGTGTCAAGGTGAATGAGGTGATAAATTTTGATTGGCCAACTGATGAAGAGTACTAGAAATGGGTAAATGTATATTTAATTGAGGAAGAGTGAAAAGGAGTAGGCTGCTAATGACTGGCAAACCAATTGTTGCAGTTACAACAGATTCCAGTTTTGTTTTTTGGTGATAGTCTAGGCACAAAATTCTTGAATTTTTTTTGTTGTTGCATCAACCATTCTTAGTGGGCACGATGAACAAGAAGATTCTCTGGGGAGATTGTTGTTGTAACAATTTTTTGGAATATCACAAGGCGGTCTAATTGGCTAGTGACATGTGTGATTTTTGGCCTGATTCTTGTTTGCTCCTTCTTTTTCTATAAGAAGGATTTCAAGGCCAGAAGTACAGGTTAGCAAGTTAAATATTTTTGGTTGAGTCTAGATGAAGTTGTAGAGCAAATTGTAAATTCTGATGGTTTTAGGAAAAATGCAATTTAGGTTTTGAGTCATTCTGTAGTAGGTTTTGAATTCATGGGGATTTTATGTTTTATGACAGTATTGACATTTGAATTGATATGATTAATTCGAGCTCATGTCTCTCCATTGTAC
The DNA here is from genome assembly GCA_007258455.2 of Sequoia sempervirens. Taxonomy (NCBI): domain Eukaryota; kingdom Viridiplantae; phylum Streptophyta; class Pinopsida; order Cupressales; family Cupressaceae; genus Sequoia; species Sequoia sempervirens. The sequence continues at coordinate 356,269,893 of VDFB02353493.1, forward strand.
AAGCATATCTAAATTTTGAATAGAATGATCAAGGGTTGTTTTGTTCATCTCACTGTTGTGGTGTGTATGATTCTTGTTTTAGCTTTAATTCAAGGAATTAATTAAAATGATTGAATGGGATTGTAGGTGGATATGTTCTATATAAGGATTTGATAAGTAGTATTGGGTTAGAATACATATTGATGAGATTGTAAAGAAATGTTATCAAGGATCTTATATGTTATGCATTAAATCTGTCATAAATCCTTAGATGCTTATAAATTTGACTCCTCCAATGGATATATGGCATTGATCTAGGTTATACTTATTCATATGGTTTAGTATTTTTTTCCTTTACCTAGAGCTTGCTAAAAATTTCAAATCAATGACTATCTTATATTGTGAAATGTTGTTGTAGTTATCTCATGCTCCAAATAGTTGATATTATATATAAACAACCAATTCTATTCGGTATTATCCTATTATGTTGAGATATAAAATGAGATTATCTGTTGTTGTTAACGTTATTTATGATGATGGTGCAGAGGTTGTAAATGCATTAAGGGATCACCCTCCTGGGTCTTGAGAGCCCAAAGTGTAGGGGTCTTTCAAATCCTCATCAGTTGGTCTAGGTCCTTCGAGCTGCCCTTTATTGGATTAGAAATTCCATAGGTAGATTAGAAGATCAACCTGCTTACCGTAAAAACAACCAAAACCTTGCATATGTTTATGGTGGAGTTATTAAAGAAGAATTTTATGCCTCTATTTCCATTCATTAGATCTACCTTAGCCTAGCATATACTTGGGCTAAGTCTACAATTGCTTCAGACTCATGCGATGAAGGCCATGTGTGATGAAATCCTAGACCTCAAGCAAGATGTGGGTAGATTATGGGAGTTTTTCCAAGACCTGAGGCTTGTCGATAAAAATGTGAGAGACTAAGCTATTTTATTTTTTTGTCTTATCTTATACCATTTTACGAGAATGCGGGTGCGAATGTATGAGAAGATCTTTGGAAACTAGGCATGAAAATTGAAGGTTAAAGAGAATGGGGATGCCAAACTTACAGTACTCATTGCCCCTTGGTTGTCAATTTTCCCTGAGTGCCCTCAATCTCATCCTCGGTGTTGGTATTGACCTTGTTTTCACTCCTCCAAACTTTTCCTCGGTGTTGATATTGACCTTGTTTTCAGTCTTCCAAACTCTTTGTTGGCACTGGTATTGACCTTTCACTTCTCCAATTTGACAAGCTACAACCTAGTTCATTAGGTTTTACAATATGTTAATTAAGTTGAAAATTTTGGCACCATTTAGCTAGGTTTTAATATTCTACAATATAGTTAAGTATATATTAGCTATATTTTACATAATAAATAATATAATTATTCAACTTATTATAATTATATATTATATTATTTAACAAAATTATTAAATTTGTATAAAATTATTATAATTAATAATTAATAATAAGTATATTTTTATATAATACAAAATATAATTAATATAATAGTAATATATATTAATATGAGAGAGAGAAACTAAATTTTGATTGGTTGTTTCATGCCAACAATCCAAGGATGGCATGTGTCCTTAGGGAGTTATGCTCAAGGTAGCATGCCATTTGATTAAAGATATGATAATTCTCCTTTAAGACATCTTCAATGTACCCATTGCACACTTAAGGAGACAAAGATAAATATAGGGAAGAAAATATAGAGAGAGAGGGAGATAATTACAAACATACAAATAGAAAGGGAGACAAAGAGATAGAGAGGGGTAGAGAGATAAAGAGATAAGGATGAATAGATAAAGATATAGGGAGGGTGATTGATATATCTCCCACTATCTATGTCACTCCCTCTTCCCCCTCTATCTATTGAGCTATCTCTCCCTCTCCCCCCTTTCTCTCTCATTCACTCCATCTCTCCCTCCATCTCTCCTACTCTATATCTCTAACTCTATTTCTCTTTTTATCTCCCTCACTCCTCTCTCTATCTCTTTCTATCTATATCCCTTTCTCTCCCTCCCCCTCTCTATCTCCCCCTCTCTATCTCTCACCATCTATCCCTCCCTATCCCCCCTATCCATTGACTCTCTATCTCCACCTCTCTTCCTTTCTCTTCCCTTATATCTCCATCTCTCTTTCTCTTCCCATATATCTCTATCTCCCTCTCTTTCTCTCCCCATATATTAACTAAGAAGCCATGGAAGCATACAATAGTATATGTTGGTAAAACTTTAATAGTGTTTTATTAAACTATAAGTAACACTTATCTTTATAATGTCAATCCTTCTTATAAAAAATAGTGTTTTATTAAACTATAAGCAGATTATTTTCACCACTCTTCATTCAACATGAAATGCCAAATGTAGCAATTTTTTTGTTGCTTTTGTCAAGTTTCATTAACCAAGCTATTTACTGGGTTGAATAAAGTTGTGTTATGACCCTTCATCTCTTTAAAATAACTAGACAATATTAGCAAGATCAGGAAGAGGAGAAAACTAAACTCCTTCAAAATAGGGGTAGTTGTGGGTTTGTTGGTTTTCTTTGTATACTATATACCTAGTTCCTCTAGGATAAATAAGTCACTTTAGATCATTTTCTTAGTTGTGTATCCTAACTAATATAGAGTAAGCTTTTTCATTTTAATTGACTACTACATAATAGTTTATGTGTTGAAATAATTGTTTCCATTCTTTGTAGTTTTTATATTGGAATACAAATCATATTTAATTTCATGCCAATATACTTCTTTCATAAAGATATTTGTTTGAAATAAGTGCTTCATAACCCATCTAATCAAATCATAATTAACCTATCAAAAAGGAAATAGGAATTTTCTAAACAAAAGAACACTTGACCCAATCATAAGTGTATGGCCTTCGAAGAAAGGAGTGATCCACCTTAGCAATAAAAACTACCTGATTTAGACCTGGGTATGTGCAGAATCATTATGGGCCAAAAAGTGGCAACATGAAAAAAGTAGCATTTTGAACTAGCCAAAAAAGGAAAAAATCTTGAGTTGACTTTTTTTTTTGGGTTGGGTGTCAGTACATTGCTCCATAGCAATGCCCAAGCCAAAGTACTACAAATCAAATATCCAATTTGTTTTGGATATCCAATTCGTCTCTAATATCTAATTTGAAAAACATTTTAAAATGTAATATTTTGGTGATATAAATTGTATATCCGCTTTTTGCACACATATACCCAAGAGTAATTAGGAGGTGGAGGGTGGGCGAGAGAGAGAGAGAGAGAGAGAGAGAGAGAGAGAGAGAGGGAGAGATAGAGAGAGAGGGGGAAAGGGATATATATATATAGAAATAATTAGGAGGGGTAAGGGAGTGGGGAAGAGGGGAAGAAGGGGAGAGGTAGAGAGAGAGAGAATTAGGAGGACGAAGGGAGAGGGAAAGAGTGTTGAGGGTAGAGGATAAAAGGTTTAAGAGTTTAGGGTTTAAGGGTTTATGGTTGAGGGTTTAGGGATGAGGGTGTAGGAGGGAGAGACTTGAGAGAGAGAGAGGGAGGGAGTGGGAGAGAGATAAAGGAAGGGAGGGTTAAAGAATTGGGAGTAGAGGGTTTAAGGTTAAGGGTTAAGAGGTTTATGGTTTAGATTTAGGGTTAAAAGGGGAGAGAGATAGAGGAGTGAGTGAGTGAGAGAGAGACCTAAGGGAGGGAGAGGGGGTAGGATATTGAAGATACTTGAGAGAGAGAGAGGGAGGGAGTGGGAGATAAATAGGAGGAGGGAGGGTTAAGGGTACAAGGTAGATGGTTTAAGGGTTTGGGGTTAAGGGTGGAGGGGAGAGAGATAGAGGGGAGTGAGTGAGAGAGATAAGGGAGCCTAAGAGGAGAAGGGGTAGGAGGGAGAGACTTGAGATAGAGTGAGTGAGTGAGAGATTTGAGAGGAGTGGTGCTAGGAGGGAGAGAATTGAGAGCGAGAGAGAGATAAAGGAAGGGAGGGTTAAGGGTAGAGGGTAGAGGGTTTAAGGGTTAAGGGGAGAGAGAGAGAGGGAGTGGGTGAGTGAGAGAGAGACCTAAGAGAGGAAGAAGAGGGTGTGGATAGAGAGAGACTTGCAGAGAGAGAGAGGGGAGGAGTGAAGAGAGATAAAAAGGGAGGTTTAAGAATTAGAGGGTAGATGGTTTAAAAGGTTTAAGTTTAAGGGTTAATGGTTTAGGGTTTTCAAGTTAAGAGGTAGAGGGAGAAAGAGAGAGATAGAGGAGTGAGTGAGAGAGAGAGAGAGACCTAAAAAAAAAAAAAAAAAAAAAGAGAGAGAGAGGGAAAGGGGGTAGGAAGGAGAAACTTGAGATAAGTGAGTGAGTGAGAGAGAGAGAGAGACATTAGAGGGGTTAGTCTTGGGAGAGGGAAGAGACTTGTTGATAGAGAGAGAGGGAGGGAGTGGGAGAGAGATAGGGGAACAAGGTTAAAAAGGGCATAGAATTAGGGTTTAAGGGTTCACAGGTTAAGGGTTTTTAGGGTGTAGGTAGAGGAGAGTGATAGAGTTTAGTGAGGGAGAGAGGGAGGAGTGGGAGAGAGATAGAAGTAGAGGTTAAGGGTAGGAGTAGAAGTTAGAGGGTTAAGGGTAGAGGGAGAGATAAGAGTGAGTGAAACTTTGAGAACCCTAAGAGAGGAGAGGGTAGGAGGTGAGACTTGAGAGAGAGAAGAGAGGAAAGAGAGAGGGAGTAGGAGAGAGAATCTGGGAGTGGGGACAGACATAGAATTAGGGTTTTAAGGGACAAGGGTTTACAGGGTAGAGGGAGAGAGAGAGAGAGAGAGAGAGAGAGAGAGAGAGAGGTAGGAGGGAGAGGGGTAGGAGGGAGAGACTTGAGAGAGAGAGAGGGTAGAGGGTTTAAGGTTTTTGGGTTTACGGGTTAAGGGTTAATGGTTTAGGGTTTAGGGTTATGGGTAGTGATGGAAATTCAAAGTTTTGTTCTCTGTGTTCTATTTTATCCTGCCTTGTGTCTTTGGTCATCTATGGTATTTGGGAAAAGCCTAAGGTTGGGGTTTTACCTTCATCTTCATGTAAAACCCTAGTGTTCATCTTACACCTTAGATGGGATCTATTTGGCCGTTACTTTTTGGGAAGGTTTTAAAATGAATTAAGCACCATCGCTTCATCTAGGCTGGGCCCCCTTTTGATTTATAATTTTATTTCCTTTTCCTGACTTTATTTTTCCTAAGTATTTTATTGGTCATGTGTTCCCTTGTTAAAAAAACTTATGTCATTATTTTTCGTTGGCCTAGTGATGTCTCGTTATTCCTTTAGGGGAGAGGGCCCAATAGTTGTGCAGGCTAACTTTCTTAGCATGTAGCAATTGATTGGAATATCGTAGAACCTTTGTTTTCTTTTTGAAATGTAGACTGGGCTCTTATTTATATATAACTAAGGTTTGGAGGCATGACTCATCATGTAACTCACCACATTGGCAGATCTTTTAAGTGTCTAAAATTTTACTTTTTAAAGGTTCGACCAAAGCTTAATCATGGAACACCCAATAGTTGAACCAAAAAAATATCATTTGTTGCTTGTAGAATATGATATTTTTATTTAAATTAAAATTAATATAAAACCTAAGTGGAACAAATACTTATTGATAACCATAAATCTTTGATATCTCTACCTTTTATATTCAACACATATGGACTAATAGTTGAACACAAAAAATTAATTTGTTGTTATAAAAACAACACATAATTATTTAAAATACAACTTATATTGAACAAAAATGGACCAATAGTTGAACACTAAAACTTTTTGAAAATCCTTCACATTTAATGGGAAAATACATGTTATTTATTGTGCCCACCTTTTATATTTGTGATAGGAAAAGCTATTAATATAAAATTATCCAATGCTTGTACATTGCTACCCCAATTTTTGTACACATAAGAACAATATTTTTTCACTATGATAACAATACTTGTTTAAATGAGTTTCTTATTTTATTAAATGAGAATTTTATTTTTTAAATTATATACTTATAGTGGAGAGTTATGATATTTTATTTGAAACAAAAAAATACTTATTTCAATTCTCCATGAATGTATTTATGATTTTTTCATATAACATTTAGACGTTCTCATGTGTTCAAGTATGGGTCCTTTTTTTTATCAACATTTGGTTTTTTCTTTATTTACATTTGGACTATTTATTTACAATATATAGTATAAATATGTGGTAAGATTGGGTATTATCATCATGATTGAGTGCACGACTATTGGACCCCACATGACTACTGGGCCCTCTCCCCTAATAAATGTTTTTACTTTGTAGAGGGACAAGTTTGCATGGTCGTAGATCAATCGTTGTGTGATCTCAATTGTTCCCCACCATCCTATGATGACCCCACCACACTGTCTTTGTTGATCACGATATCACAGGTGAGCGCCACATGTCTCATTTGATGAAGCTGAAGGAATGATAAATACTTTCATGCGTCTTTAATACATTATGCCATGGGTTACTAAAGTAGTGATAAGATGCACATGTTTTAAATAAATGAAGATGTTATAATATCGGTAGAAATGTGCTTGATGGTTAATAACAAGGCTAGTGACTATGTTGAACAAATAGGATTGCCGATGGTTGAGATCCACAGTTGCCTGCCATAGTGTGATCAAAAGTTGTGAGGTATTTATTGATTGTGATATCACAGGCAGGTGCCACATGGATCACCTTGGTAATGAGTAGGTAGGTGGGGCCCTTATTTCCATGATGGAGACTATCAGTTTGCTTTGAAGGCAGCTGTTCGATGATCTCACCAAGGTGAAGGATTGATGACTAATATCTGAATCTGCATTAAATGCAATAAAATTTGTTCATACAACACGCGAGTAAGTTTTAATGACGGCCATGACATCTACTGCCATGGTTTGATCAAAATAAAGCAACTATTCTTCTGCTTTTGGTATCACAAAGAATTCAAATAATCTTAAATTGGCATTGTAGGTGGATATGTTCTGTATAAGGATTTGATAAGTATTATTGTGTTAGAATACATGTTGATGAAATTGTAAAGCAATGTTCTCAAGGATCTTATATGTTATGTGTTAAATCTATCATAAACCCTTTGATGTTTATGAATTTGACTCCCTCAATGGATATATGGCACTGATGTAAATTGTACTAATTTGTATGGTTTAGTATTTTGTTTGTCTTTACCTAGTGCTTGCTACAAATTGCAAATCAATGACTATTTTAAACTATGGATTGTGTTGTAGTTATCTCATGCTCCAAATAGTTGATATTACTGATGAAGAGCCAATTCTATTTAGTATTATGCTATTATGTTGAGCTATTAAATGAGATTATCTATTGTTGTTAATGTTGTTTATGATAATGGTGCAGAGGTTGTAAATGCATTAAGGGATCACCCTCCCAGGTCTTGCAAAGCCCAAAGTGTAGGAGGTCTTTAAAATCCTCGTCAGTTGGTGTAGGTCCTCAAATGATTGTTGCAGAAGATTCCATAGGTAGAATTAGAAGACTTTTGGATTATAGTAAAAGTAATAACCAATAGGAAATAGGGAGCGACATAAAGAAGTCCGCGACATCAAATCCAAAATGGTTAATCAGCGCAAAATCTTCCAAATCAGGATCCGTTGGATCAGGATCAGAGATCAAGAGAAATCGAAATCGGAAAATCAGAAAATCAAATCAAATCGATCAAATCGAAATCAAGGCAGATCCGGCTCAAAAATCATCCATCAAAGATCGAGATCAATTCCGTTCAGGATCAGAATAAAAAATCAAAATCATAAAAAATCAATGTCAGAAATCCAGAATCGAAAATCAAGTCCGATTCAAAGAACGCTCAGGAAATCAAAATCAGGTCAGAAATCAGGGCTCAGAGAAAATCGCGCATCATCAAAATCAAAGTCAGGGTCCATTGTGGATTCCGGTCAAGTTCCAGAAATCAAACTCCCTCTCCTCCCTCTCTCCACTCCCCTCTCTCTCTCCATCTTCTTCCAGCCAGTCTACCCCCCTCTCCCTCTAGGTTAGGTGAGAGGTGGGAGAGAGATCTCTGCGTGGGGGTTCCCCCATCTAGGGGTAGGGGTGGGGGAGGGAGTATCTTCCAATATCCTACTCCCCTCTCTCTCCTTTCTCAGATCACTCACTCCCTCTCTCTCCCTCCCTCCTCTCTCTCTCTCTCCTCTAAGTATCTTCTATACTACCTCTCTCTCCTCTGCTGAAATCTCTATCTATCTCTCTCCCTCCCCTCTACCCTCTCTCTCTCTCACTTTCCCTCTCTTAACTCACTCTTCAATATCTACCTCTCCTCTCTTGGATCTTTCTTGAGCTCACTCCCTCTTCCATTAAACCCTCTACCCCACCTCCCTCTTTATCTCTCTCCCTTCAGAGATCCATCTATCTCTCCCCTCCACCAACCTAAACCACCACCCCTCCCTCTCCCTCTACCCATAACCCACTCCATGTCTATCTGCATCTATCTCCCATTCACTCCCTCCCTCTACCCTCTCTCTCTCTCTCCCAAAGTCTCCACTCTGCCCATCCAACCCATGGAAATCTGGAAATCCTCTGCCTCTCCTCCTCCTCCCTCTCTCTCTCAGAGACTCTCCTCCTATCCCTCTCCATCTCTCAGGTTATATATCTCCCTCTGCATTTAACCTCAGGCCATTAACCATTGCTCTAGGCCCTAGAGCCAGGCCCTCTGCTCTCCTCTCTCCTATACTTGTTGGTTGTTTTTACTGTAACTAGGTTGGTCTTCTAATTTACCTATATAATTGCCAAATCCAATCAAGGGAAGCTTAAAGGACCTGCACCAACTAATAAGGATTTTAAAGACCTCCTACAGTTTGGGCTCTACAAGACCTGGGAGGGTGATCCCTTAATGCGTTTACAACCTCTGCACCATTATCGTAAAAAACATTAACAACAAAACATAATCTCATTTAATAGCTCAATATAATAGCATAATACTAAATAGAATTGGTTGTTCATCAATAATATCAACTATTTGGAGCTTGAGATAACTACAACACATTCCACAGTGTAAAATAGTCATTGCTTTGAAATTTGTAGCAAGCGCTAGCTAAAGAAAAAAAAAATATTGAACCATACAAATTAGTACAAATTACATCAATGCCATATATCCATTGAGGGAGTCAAATTCATAAACATCTAAGGGTTTATGAAAGATTTAACACATAACATATAAAATCCTTGAGAAAATTTCTTTACAATTTCATCAACATGTATTCTAACCCAATACTACTTATCAAATCCTTATACAAAACATATCCACCTACAATCCCCATTTAAGATGTTTTGAATGCTTTGTGATACCAAAAGCAGAATAATAGTTGCTTTATTTTGATCAAACCATGACAGTAGATGTCATGGCCACCATTAAAGCTTACTCATGCACTGCACGAATGACTCTAATCACATTTGATGTAGATTCAAATATTAGCTTTCGATCCTTCACCTTAGTGAGATCATCAAATGACTTCCTTCAAAGCAAACTGACATAGTCTCCATCATCTCAATAAGGGACCCACCATACTACTCGTTGCCAAGGAGATCCATGTGGCGCCCACCCATGATATCACAATCAATAAAAACCTCGCAACTTTTGATCACCCGATGGCGGGAAACCGTGGATCTCAACCATCCGTGATCTTGTTCATTCAACATAGTCGCTAACCTTGTTATTAACCATCAAGCACATTTCTATCGAGATTATAACATCTCTGTTGATTTAAAACATGTGCATCTTATAACTTCTTTAGTAACCTATGGAATAATGTATTAAAGACACATGAAAGTATTTATCATTCCTTTAGCTTCACCGGATGAGACACATGGCACTTGCTTGTGATATCGTGATCAACAAAGACAGTGTGGTGGGTTCATTGTGGGATGGCAGGGAATGGCTGAGATCACATGACGATTGATCTATGACCATGTGAACTTTTCCCTCTGTAAAGTAAATACATTTATTAGGGGAGAGGGCCCGATAGTCATGCGGGGTCTAATAGTCACACACTCAATCGTGATGATAATACCCAGTCTTACCACATATTTATACTATATATTGTAAATAAACAGTCCAAATGTAAATAAAGAAAAAACCAAATTTTGATAAAAAATGGACCCATACTTGAACACATGAGAACCTCTAAATGTTATATAAAAAAAACATAAATACATTCATGAAGAAGTGAAATAAGTATTTTTTTGTTTCAAATAAAATATCGTAACTCTCCACTATAAGTATATCATTTAAAAAATAAAATGCTCATTTAATAAAATAAGACACTCATTTAAACAAGTATTGTTATCGTTGTTAAAAAATATTCTTCTTATGTGTACAACAATTGGGATAACAATGTACAAGCATTGGATAATTTTATATTAATAGTTTTTCCTATCACAAATATAAAAAGTTGAGCACAATAAATAACATGTATTTTCCCATTAAATGTGAAGGATTTTCAAAAAATTTTAGTGTTCAACTATTGGTCCATTTTTGTTCAATATAAGTTGTATTTTAAGTAATTATGTGTTTTTATAACAAAAAATAGATTTTTTGTGTTCAACTATTAGTCCATATGTGTTGAATATAAAAGTTAGAGATTTAAAAAATTTATGGTTATCAATAAGTATTTGGTCCACTTAGGTTGTATATTAATTTTAATTTAAATAAAAATATTGTATTCTACAAGCAACAAATGATATTTTTTTGGTTCAACTATTGGTGGTTCCATGATTAAATTTTGGTCGAACCTTTAAAAAGTCAAATTTTAGACACTTCTCAAAAGATTTGTTGATGTGGCAAGTTGCATGATGAGTCGCACCTCCAGACCTTAGTTATAGATAAATAAGAGACTATTCTACATTTCAAAATGAAGGTTCTACAATATTCCAGTCAATTGCTACATGCTGAGAAAGTTAGCTTGTATGACTATTGGGCCCTCTCCCCTAAAGGAATAAGGGGACATCACTAGGCTGATGACAAACAATGACATAAGTTGTTTTAACGAGGGAACACAAGACTAGCAAAAGACTTAGGAAAAATAAAGTCAGGTGAAGGAAATAAAATGATAAAACAAAAGGGGGCCCAACCTAGACGAAGGAATGGGGCTTAAGTTGTTTTAAAACCTTCCCAAAAAGTAACAACCAAATAGATCCCATCCAAGGTGTAAGATGAACACTAGGGTTTTACATGAAGACGAAGGTAAAACCCCAACCTTAGGCTTTTCTCAAACACCATAGATGACCAGAGACACAAGGC
>VDFB02353493.1:356282394-356386852 GCA_007258455.2 Sequoia sempervirens
GTCTCTCTCTCTCACTCACTCCCTCTATCTCTCTCCCCTCTACCTTTAACCTTAAACCCTAAATAATTAACCCTTAAACTCTAAACCCTTAAACCCTCTACCCTCCATCTCTCTCCCACTCCCTCCCTCCCTCCCTCTCTCTCAAGTCTCACCATCCTACCCCCTCTCCCTCTCTCAAGTATCTCTCTCTCTCTCACTCACTCTTATGTCCCTCCCCTCTACCCTTAACCCTTAACCCTCTATCTATCTCCCACTCCCTCCCTCTCTCTCTCACTGAATCCTTCTATCTCTCTCCCCTCTACCTATTGGTTGTTTGTACTGTAACTAGGTTGGTCTTCTAATTTACCTATGGAATTTCCAATTCCAATCAAGGGAAGCTCGAAGGACCTACACCAAATGACGAGGATTTTAAAGACCTCCTACACTTTGGGATCTACAAGACCTGGGAGGGTGATCCCTTAATGCATTTACAACTTCTGCACCATTATCATAAAAAACATTAACAACAACAGATAAGCTCATTTAATAGCTCAACATAATAGCATAATATTGAATAGAATTGGTTGTTCATCAGTAATATCAACTATTTAGAGCATGAGATACCTACAACACATTCCACAGTATAAAATAATCATGGATTTGCAATTTGTAGCAAGCATTAGGTAAAGATTAATAAAATAATGAACCATACAAATTAGTACAGCTTACATCAGTGCCATATATCTATTGAGGGAGTCAAATTCATAAACATCTAAGGGTTTATGACAGATTTAACACATAATATATAAGATCCTTGAGAACATTGCTTTACAATTTCATCAACATGTATTCTAACCCAATACTATTTATCAAATCCTTGTACAAAACATATCCACCTACAATCCCATTCAAGCATTTTAATTAATTCCTTGAATTAAAGCCAAAACATAAATCATACACACCACAAGAGTGAGATGAATGAGACAACCCTTGATTATGTTATTCAAAATTTTGATATGCATGTACAATGGAGAGACATGAGTTTGAATTAATCATTTCAATTCAAATGCCAGTACTGTCATAAAACATCAAATCCTCATGAATTCAAAACCTACTACAAAATGACTCAAAACCTAAGTTGCACTTTCCTTAAAACCATCAAACTTTACAATTTTATTTGCAACTCTACCTATACTCGACCAAAAAATATCTAACTTGCTAACCCATACTTATGGCTTTGAAATCCTTCTTATAGAAAATAAAGGAGCAGACAAGCATTGGGCTAGAAAGTACCTCTTATTTCACATGCTTTTCTTCACAAAACTCTTGAGGATAGCAGTTATACCTTCTTTATTTCTCATCCTACGCCCTATTCATGCATCCTAAAATTACAAAAGTATTCATGGGGCCTCTGACACAAGCTACAATAATCAAAAAAGGTGTAAGAGCCCCTTTATATGATGTTTGAACTACAAAACCCTCAAAAATAGGGTAACTAGGCTGTATGCAAAGAAATAAATATTTCTAACTCAAACCAATGCCTTAAGCCCTCAAATAAGATTAAAATCGAAGATAGCACATATCTTCATGACCTGGAATTGATTTCACATCAAAATATGGCTACATGTGACTATACAGTGTTGCATAATAGGAAAAATATAGAAATTTTGAAGAAAAACACAAATTTTTGAATGTCAAGAGCTTGTATTTTAAATCCCCAACCATTAACAACCATTACAATGATCACTTTATGCATTTTAAAGGCCTTTACATGTCAACCACTAAACAACCACCTCTACAACTGAATTTTTAATCTTTTATGATCACATGAAACATAAAACACACTAATTTCAAGGTTGTTAACATCACTATTGAAATGTCTTAATTCTTTGACCTTTCAAACATTAAAAAGTACATCATTAAATTAATTATGTAATGGCATAAAAATTAAAAAGATCATGAATTAATTATGTAACCACATAAGTCAAATATAATTCTATCAAGAAATTAATATCAAATAGATAATATAATCGCATAACTCATACATTTCAATGTCATTGATCTTCTTCTTCATCCAACTCTTTGTCTGTATCATCCGATCTATATTCAACATTGTAAGGATTGGTCATATCATCATCATTGTCATTGATATTAGTTTTGATAATGTCATCATCCACATAGATATCATCTTCATGATCATTAACTCCTACATCATCATGATCTAGTTCCTCCTCTTCAACATCTTCGTTAGGTACATCATCAATTAATTGTTGATCCTAATCATCATCTAGATCATCTTCTAGTTTTTTGGTATCTTCTTCTTCCACCACATTATACTTTACCGGCCTTCCTCTTGGATCATGTCTAACAACAAATGACAAACCCGGTTTACTTGGAACCTCTGAGTAAAATACCTACTCACATTGGCTTGGAAGAACATAGGGCTCATTTCTATCTCACTCGATCAACCTTACATTAACCATGGTAAATCCATTATCATGTTCAATAATAGTTCTCTCAGGATCATTTTCATTCAATCGTAGCATGTACCATAGGATGATGAACAAAATTAATTTGAAAGACTTAAAGTCACACTCAAGTATATCATCCAAAATCCCATAGTATCAATTTTTTGAGACTTCTGGATGTATGTCGCTTCTAGATGAAACATTAGTCACTTGAAAGACTGCAGTTATACCAAAATCACAAGTTTTCTTCATGTCATCCAACATTTTGATTCAAAATTTATGACCATTGCACCACATAGGCTTGTGGTGTCTCACCTACAATATGTCAAACATGTAAAAAATATTGCAATATTGTCAATTGATAAACATATTTATTCTTGGCTAAATGTATGCAAATAAAACAATATCAACATATATATACATCAATATAATTGAAAATAATTAAATAATATGGGTGATTAATATATTTATATGTACTTTTTTATCTCTTAAACCATATGCTAAATCAATTTCCCTTTGTATAACATTGGAATATCCATTACGATGAACTTCTTTAACCAATGAAGCCACACCTTCCCATGTTAATGCATGAACAGATTGTTGAAATCATTCAATCCATACCATCATCCAATCAAGATTGTTTGCAATGTACAAATGTAGTGCATCCCACTCTCGACCAACTCTATAAAAAAGAATTGAAATTCACAAACTATGTATAATTAGTTAAATACCATAGTATACAACCTTAATTTATAATTGATGTATATTGAAGATTAAAAATTAAATTAGTACAATATACATAAAAACCATATGTAAAATGTATTCCAATTAATCTCCATGACCATCTTATAATTACCTCTCACTTTCCTCAATCTACCTTTCCTGATTAGGTACTTCCCTTCGAATTTGTTAATGGAGTTGGGATCCCAAATGCGATCTACATGGATCTTTGCTGAAAACTTAGGAATATATTCACTAATGTACACCATGGTCTGGTATACCATATATCCCTCCACCATAGAACCCTCAAGATGTGCTCTTTGTCTAACCAAAGCCTTCAAAAATTTTAAGTGCCTCTCAACCTTCCACATTGACCTTGTGTGTACAGGTCCATACAATTCAATCTCCTCAACTTGGTGTATGAGGTAGTGTTCTTGTGCATTGAAAAATGTCAAAGGTAGACACTTTTTAATTTCACACATTAGACAAGAAATTTTTCTCTTCCAATAAGTTATATCTTCTTTATGGATTTCTTTAGATGACAACCATCTACAAGTGATTCAAGGCGCAAATACATTAACTAGATTTAACAAAAATATATAGTATATTACATAACAAGTAAAGCAAATAGAAATTATAAGATGTATACAATGAATTGAACAAATATCACTCCTTACCTCATGTATTTTCCAAGATCATATATATTTTACTTGACATTGTTGTGAAAGTTGTCTTGGAGAGATAGAGGTAGAACATATTGTAACAATTATAAAATAGTCTTTTCATTATTTTTCCAAAAGTAGTAAACATAATACAGTGAAAAGTACATGCATTATACAAGTGTATGTAATATACCAGAATAATTACCTTAATGAAGGTATGCCAATCATGCGTTTTCATCCCTAACCCAAATTCACCTTTCTTTGTTATTATATTGTTTATGTTCGCAACAAATCCTGTGGGAAATCAAATTTTTCATATGACTTCTTTTATAGCATTGCTTTGCTGCTCTGTTAATAACCAAGGAAGGGAACTTATATTAATTTGGTCTCCATCGCTATTTAATTGAATGCCATTTTTCATTGCATGATTGGCTTCCTGAATGTCACTACAAATTTTGATAATTTTTTCTTTGTGATGCCTTCCATCCAATATTTTCCATAACGTTTTTGTTATATTCTTTCCAATATGCATTATATCAAACAAATGTACAATTTGTAGCTGCTCATAGTAGGGAAACCTACTAAATTGTCTGGGATAACTTTTCAGTCCCTATGAAAGCCAACCATTAATGCCTTGACGACCTTCATAAAGCATATAAGTTAAACAAATTAACAACAACAATCATTGTCAATTACAACATGAGTAAACACAACACAATATAAAAATATAAATTCAAAACATATTATATATGATAGATAAACAATTTGATCCGATGTATAACCTTGATGATTATTTCTATTATATTCCAACTTCTAGAGGCGAGGTGTCATTCTTCGTGGTTTTGATGTAGTCTCGTCTTTTCCATTGAAAAGATGTTTTTCAGTAGTTCGATACTTATGATTTCTATGAAGGAAGTGCCTATACTCATCAAACACCTACTTTCTTAAACTTGTTGAACGACGAGATTTCATTTTTGGACCACAAATTGGACGTGCAAATTTTCCCTTTGTTTGAAGACCTACAAGATCATATATAATTGGATTAAATATGTCAATTTTTATAATTATATATAATGAATAGATTATTTCAAAAATATTCATGATATCTACATCATAAAATTAAATATTGTTAAAGTGTAGTCGAATGTTATAACATACCACAAAAATGTGTTAGCCCTAGGGCATCATGAATTGTCCATACAAGCATTGCATGGAATTGAAATTGTCTTTGTCCTATTGGTCTAGAGACATCATACATAGTGAGGCAATTCCATAACTTTAGTAACTCATCAATAAGAGGCTTGATATATACATTCATATCTTTAACTTGGTACTTACCTAGTTGAATGAACATAAACATTACATAATTATTGCAACCATTTTACTGCAATATATATAAATTAATGTACATGACTATTGAATGAAAAAAATATCATTATGCAACAAATAAGACAAATGAAATGCTACTACGTTAAATAAAATTGATGTAAAAAATACCTAGAACAATCATTGACAACATTATGTGCTCCCTCTTTATTGAAATCCATGGAGGAATGTTATTGTTGATAACAAAAATAGGCCACACCGAGTAAATAGATCTCAGCTCTCTAGATGGATTGACATTGTCTGCTCCCAATGAAAGCCTAAGATTATGAGGTTCTTTTTTAAAGTGGCCATTTTTCCTCCATGTCCCGAAATGCAGAACCATCTACATGCATTCGAAGAATGTCATCTCCATTTCTATTATGTGCATGGTAATCCATAAATTGTGCTAAGCTTTCACACCTAAATAATCGTTGCATACGTGGAATAATGGGAATATAATGAAGAACCTCGCGAGGCACCTTTTTTATTAGTTGATTTGTTTGATATTACTAATATGACATTTTGGGGATTTTGTTGCAAATTCCTGTTGTTTATGATATATAATATGATCATTGGGGCATGCATCTATTGCTTGATACTCCATTCTAATATCTTTCATAATACTAGATAAATCTCAGTATGAGCGAGGTAAAATATTTGATGGTTGTAACAAAAATTCACCAATCAATCTACAACAAAAAATAATTTGTTAATATAAAGAATATTAATGGTACATATTTCATCCTTTATTTACTAGTGATGAACTAACACCAATTAAAATAGATGAAAAAAGATGGCATATATGACATACCTTAACATCTGTGAGATTTCTATGTTTGATAAATCATTCATAACCTTCAAGTTCAACAACAACAATACAATAGAGAGAAGAGTTGTTTGGGATCCTTCATAAAGGGGCTTGTATGCCTTCTCAAGTACAGATAAATTATGAATATCATCAAAGTCATCTCAATCATCATGATTAGCTCTACCACTAAATGTGTCATGGATCAATGTATCTATACCATCATCTTCAAATGTGTTTTCTGGCGCATGATCATCTTCTTCCATAGGATCATTAACTTCATCTTCGATATTCATGGCTCCATGTTCGTCCACTTGCAAAACCACATTCTTCGGGCCATGATAATCCATATCATTTGACCTAGGGTTCCCCCCCTTTATAATAATGATAGACACAAATAAAACATGATCATGATCAAGAGATTATATATATATATAAAATGTTCAAACGATATAAACATTTACAAATTCAATCAATATAAACACATATAATGAACAACTTATCAATGGACGATAATCATGCCCCCCTTCAACGTGACCATGCTGCCTACAATGTTTCTCAGCTGTTGTGATTAAAAGTCATCTTGTCTTCAAGCCCTTACAATTATTGCAAGGAAAATAGCATTTCCCATCACCCTTTCTTTTCAATCTAGCCCACAATCTATCAAGTGTCTCTTCATTTTGTTCTGGACTATTATTATTTGACATGATTTTTCTATACCAAGCTTGACTATTTAGATCTTCAAAAAATATCAAACTCACACTCCAATAATTTTTATTCATAGACACGTAACAAAATATAATAATTCTTGTAACATCTAGAAAATGCACAAGACAAGATTAAGAGCAAACATGCAATGCAAATAAAAAATCTCTAATGCAATCTAATGCTAAGCAACAAAGAACAAAGGAAGTCAAAAATGTAAATAAAACTTGAACAATCTCACGAAATTTGTATGTATTTCCATGATTCATCTCGATTGCCCTTCTCCATTTTGCTATTATAGTATAATTTCCCTCAGATTTTCAAAGATTCGTGCAAGCATAGCCTATGATAGTGATTATCCTATGATAGTGATTTAACAAAACATCAAAGATTTAATATAGTTGCTCCAAAAAGTCATAATATTTTGAGAGAGATTGGAATGATGAATAGATCAATTTATAGAAAATTGATCATTCGAATGATAGGCCAGGATTGAAAGATCAACGGACGGTTGAGATTGATTGATTAGTCATGCATTTTGATAATAGTTAGTAATGACATGAGTGATATAAATTAGAAATAGAATTAAAGATTAAATAAATGATTTAATCTTCTAGTTTGGTATTCGAAAATAGAAGAATTATCTTTGCATGACAAAGATAAAGATGGATTAAAACAACTCTCTATTTGAATACACACACAAGATTTAATTAACCAAATAAGAATATTTTATTAATATGCATGTACACGCAATTGAGTTAGCACTAGACGATTGAAATGATTTGACGAGGAGATTACTCGAGAAAGCCACTCAGACATTAAATCCTGAGTTAACTGAGCGATTTAAATAGATGTCAAGTAGAGTAAGAGTGAATACTTAGATAACTTACACAATTATCTAAATATAGAGGAATGCGTTAAAATAGCATTCATGAATTAAATAATTCATTTAATTCAAGATTTGATATTTGAAGAATAATTAAATAAATAAGATTTATTTAATTAAGTGATGAAAGGATTTAAATGAATAATTAAATAAATAAAAAATTTATTTAATTATAGTTGAAGTATGATAAAGAGTAAATTAAATAAGAATTTATTTAATTTGACAAGAAGGATAAGGTTAATTAGTAACATAATTAAATAAAAGCGTTTATTTAATTAATTAGATAGAATAAAGAAAAGTGTGAATTAATTAAATAATTAAGATTATTTAATTAATAGAAGAATTAACAAAAGAATGAATTAAATAAATAATTAAGATGAATTAATTAAATAATTAAGATTATTTAATCAATAGAAGAATTAATGTTAAGATGAATTAATCAAATAATTAAGATTATTTAATCAATAGAAGAATTAATGTTAAGGTGAATTAATTAAATAATTAAGATTATTTAATCAATAGAAGAATTAATGGTGAATTAATTAAATAAATTAAGATAATAATTAAATAATTAATTATTTAATCATGACCATGAAGAATATGAATTATGAAGAATATTGAAGTCATAGGCTTAGACCAAATTTTGGTGTCTACAATTCCGATATTTAACACCAAAAATTTGGCATGCACCTGCAAAAGAGAAGATAGTTTGAAGTTAATGACACCAAAAACACTTTAAAATGCTAATTCCAAAACTTATTAAATTATGATTTTACTATGATTTCCAACCGTTAGACTCCTAAAATCAAAATATTGAACTTGATCACAAACTTCCTACAACGATGGAGGTAGCGAGCTAGTAAGAGCAAGTGACCCATTCCTAAGGAGCAACAAGTCGGAATCATCATTGCTAATGTCAATACAGATTTATCCTTTTAGTTAAAGATGCAATGTGTCACTTCTTATGATGAGCTTATCCCTAGGGCCCTCAACATTGAAAGAGCCCTAATTGCACAAGGAAGCACACACTAGTAGAATTTGGAAAATAAATGATTAGGTGACTAAAAATTTTAGTCACAACAACTAAAAATGACTAAATTTTGCTCTTTTTTTGCAAGTCAGCTATAAATGAGTAAATAAATTACTAGTTTGGTCATTGATTAAAAATTATTTAGTCATACAAATAAAAATGACTAAATAATCAGTCATTTATTTAGTCACAATCCATTTGAATAAATCATTTAAGGAATCAAGAACATAGCTTGCCAAAATACTCTAAAACTTTAATAAACATACCCTAAATTTTTTGTCAAAATCTTACTTTCAGGCGTAGCCCACCAGAATGGAGTTTTCATTTTAATAAACATACTCTAAAACCTTTGTCAAAACATTATTTTCAAGCATAGACCGCCAAAATGGAGAAGTTTTTCCATAAAGAATGACAAAGAACGGTGAGGAGATGTGCGTGAAAGGAGGCATAGGATTCATTGCTACTTATCTCATTCCTACTTAGCTCAACAAATCTTACATTGTTCCCACTACTATTTGTAATCTATGTATTTACTTGACATATATTTGCATAATCTCAAATTCCTTCAGAGGCTTTTGAAGTATCAATGTATCCTATATAGGGTTTAGAATGATTTTTTTTAATTAAAAAAATAAATAAATGATGTATTTCCCTATAATTAGATAATGTGGAGATCTCCTAAATCTTCCCCAACACACTATCCTCTTTGGCACTATATTCATTACTCCAACTACTAGGGTTTTGCATGTGACATCTTTAATATCTTCTTGACCGTGGCTTTTATATAGATCTCAGTCTTTGCAATCCTTTTCATGGTAACCCTTGAGTTCCATAATGCACCTTCAATCTCTTCTAAGAATGGTGTCTTAAGCTAGACTACATAGTATGGATATAAGGCAAGTCCTTCATACCTGCCATTGATCCAAACCACCACTCACTACCTTTGCTTAAAATGTTGAATCCATAAGTACAATAGAATGTTTTAAAATCATGGTTGCCAGTGATTGACCATTAAGGTCACCACTTTCATCAAGATACAATGAGATTTTTGTCTTCAAACTCAAGGCATTATGCAAGATAACATTGTGAATTGTTTGTTGTGTACGATTTGATTTTCTTGCACATTAACTGCTTTGCTAACTTCCTTTAAGACTGGGTATTGAACCCTTAGTTACAATCTCAAATAACTCACTCAATATCACTTGAAGATTCCTTTCATGAGCATCCTTCTATAAAATCAAACTATGCCCTATAGACTACCTACTTACTATAGGGGACTCATTATTTCATGGTATTATAGATTTTAAGATCCTTCAACCTTATTGTCACTACTTCACAGTCCACAAGGTATTATTCACTATTCTCCCATCTTTAATGAGTTTCAAAACACTGCTCAAACATGCAATCCACCCTCCATTATACATTAATGGCTAAGAAGAAACATTGAACCTATGATTACCACTGTTACTTCATTTGGATAGTCATTCCATGATTGCATTTGCCTTATCTAACACTACCAAAATCATTTGAAAAACCCTTAAGGTCAGCAAGGGGGTAAGGAAACTCACTATTAAAATTTCCACTCTACTATGCAAGGTTTGAGCTTTATTATCTTTTCACTACTCAGCCTCTTTTTGACTATCACATCTCAAGTGACTATCATTCTTCTTACTGTAGATTGGATTTACAAATGTCACTAAGCTACATAGTGTGCTTGTTATTGGCTACAATCTTTAGATTGCAAGATTTTGTTATTAGCTACAATGTCTCAATCTTTCTGGTATTGCAACCTCACTAATCCGCTACATATATTCTTTATATTTCTATGAAGGCCTAGGGTTTGCACCCTAATCATGCTCTTACCAATGCTTCTATTGGTATTAAAAAACAACCTTAAATCTTGGGTCAGAAAATTAGTTGTCTTGACAAAGTTGTTGTATGATCTTGGATTGTATCCTAGAGTGTGTGGGAAGCTTGTGTTTGATCATTAAGGTATGTAAACTTGATTAGGGAAATGTATCCTATATAGCACAGGTCTTGCTTTAATACTTTCCATAATGGTTATTAGCAGATCAAATTATTATAATTTGTGGCAACCCAAGATTGAATTCAAGTATGTAACAAACTTGGTTTGTAGTTTAAGCTATACAATTTTAAGTAACATTCATAAGGTTTAGAAAATCTTGATCACTCTCTAGAATAGCCCATTAAACATGGGTTGTGCTTGAATGCACTATATACTTAATATAACACAACCACTCTACATATCAACTAGAGTTATAGGCTCTTTATTGCAGCAAGAGGTAATCACTCTTGGATCATGCTATAATTACATCCTAACCTATTAAACTTGAGACAACCTAAATGCACCCAATGATGATTGACACCTACATTATATGAGTGCCTCAATTTCTATCACAACATAGCCACATTAAACTTGGGTCACACATGAATGCATCTTGTATTTGTTATAGCACAACTATGCCACATGAGCAATAGAGTTATGGATCACATAATTACAGCCACAAGAATCTATTCCTTGGTTGTGATCTTATGGTGATTCCACACAAAAAAATCTGGACATGAAATTCTCAAAACCCTAAACCTCTAAAAGTGAAATCTGATGAGATGTTGCTTTAAAATATGATTTTCAAACCTGGAACTACAAATCTGACTTCACAACTGAATTCTACAAAAAGATAATGACTACCCTCAACCTAGCGATATCTTCTTGAATTTTTTTTATTTTTCTCAAGAAAATCATCCTTAGTTCTCCACAAACTGTCTCAAGTAGAGAAAAACACTGTTGCAATAAATTAGTGAACTCACTTTTCTTTATGTCGGCCACAATTTGATTTTTTTCTTATTTTTCATATTTATTGAAATTTTGATGAAACTGATAGTCAAAATTTTGACGAAACCCAAGTTCGTCAAAATTTTGATGAACATCAAGGATAAACTTTTAAAAAATTGAAAATTACACATCAAATTTTATAAGCACCCGACGATACATCAAATTATACATATTTCATTAGACATTTTTGTTAGATTTTGTAGTCAAATGAGTTAGTGTAGAGATACTTAACAACCTTCCCTAAAATCCACAACACAAAATGATGATCCAGTGAAGCATACATATTGACCTACCAACTGAATAACCTATTCGCCATTCTCTCTATTGGTAATACCCTGTTCTTCACTCTTTCTGCCGGTATGAACAAATCCTACTCTGTAGACCTTTCTAATGGCTTAGGTTGCCATCAATGACAGCACTAGAAGCCATCACCCCAAAATTCCAACAATCTCCCCCTGGCATTGATGGTAACACTTAGTGAAAAATGACTAAGTGTTGAAACTATGATTACACTGCCAAAGTTCAAAATTTCAAAACACAACTCCCCCTAAGGATGATAAGATATTTATCACTGCTCTCTCTCCCATTCCATTGTTCTCTCTCTCCCTTTCATTTTTCACTACTCTCTCTCCCACTTTTCCATCAATGATAGACATATTTAGTCTCCCCCCTATAAAGTGTGCCAAAAACTTACTAACTCAAAATTGGATCAAAATTTGAAGAACCACAACTGCTACTTGAGTCAAAAAATTATCTTATACTTATCTTTCATTTTCAAAAGGAATTTCCTCCAAGATTCCACTGAGATCCCAATGATTAAGATCAAGCTATTGTTCTCAGATGTCTGATTGATAATTCAAATGAGAGATTCCAGAATTGTGATGGTCTCTTCTAATTTCTCTCCTTTCCCCAACACCTCAATCAACTGCTCCATTCTGCATTCTGTTAGATCCTCCACTTTCAAAAAAGTGTCCACAAGGCTATTTTTAGTGAATTGAACTTTTGTGTACTCAGCCTACAACTTTTGAATCCTTTTCTTGACTGTACCATCTTGATCTTGAACCATGCTATAATTCTGACCAATCTTGTTCAGCTCAACTTCAATTTGCTCCAATTTTTCTTTGTACTTTCCAACTACATGAGGCCAATAGAGACAATAGTTATAGATGTTATTTTCTATGTTTATGCATTGCCTCAGCTCATTCATCTACTTCTTCAACTTGACAAGAGATAACTTGAACTGCTCCTTTAGATGTAGAATAATTTCTCTCTTTCCTATCCTCAGACTTAGAGACATGGCTTCCTTAATGCATTTGATCATTTCTCCAGGAAACACATTCTGCAAACTCTCCAAATTAATGTTATTATGCACAAAGTAAGTTCATAGAGTGATTTCAATTAGGTCCTACTCATATGAGGGTCTATCAGACCACATGTCTACAATCTTCTGCATCCCATCTTTCTTTTGAAGAAACTGTAGTATCTTATCCTTGGATATAACATTATCTTCTTCACTACCTTCTGCCACTGCTACATTCGGTTCAACTAATCTCGGTTCATCCCTTAGAGTGTACTCATTAGATTCTTCATCAGATACATCTAGAATCTCCGGCTCTTTATCTTTCTCTTTGATTTGTGGAGTCATGTGTTTTAGAGGAGTGCATACAACAATCTTTTTAGCTCTTTTCTTCTTCCTCTCCATTTCCCCGAAAGAAGACCTAACTTCAAGTGCCTTTACCAAAATGGAAATGCTGGATTCTCCAAACTTCCCTAGTAATTCTTTAAAGAAATTTTGATATTCTTGCTCACAATTTTCCAAAGCATTAGAATGTTCATAAATTTTTTTACAGACTGGTTCATTCTTTTTCCACACAATATTATTGATTCATGGCAAGCAATTTAGAAAATACATCATAAGACATATGACCAGGGTACCAAACCTAAAGGGGTAATCTACCTCCTTTGTTAGTTACACATTTTACATCAACTGATCTTTTAGAAAATTGCATAGGTCAAAGTCTTCATCCTCCATTATCATTTTATGAGAGATATAAACTACGCTTGCCAAATTTGATTGTTCCTTGTTTTTGAATTTCTTTTGTTATGAAATTCCATGTGCAATAATACCTTGTTATCAGATCTTTGATCATCACAACTATCAAAGCTCTTTGATCTCTAGTAACTTCAATTAGGGTTTTGACTTCTTTGTTCTAAATCAATTTCTTTTTTGGAATTTCCTCAACATTGCATAATCCGGTTAGATTCTTAATCACTTCATTCAAGATGAGATAGGGTTTATGCAGGGTTAGCATGTCATCATCCAATCTATTTAGGATAAACCTAACCACTTCTGCATTGTCAAAATAAGGAAATTCATTCCAATTGTCCAAACTTTTGTGTTTCAAACCATCAAGCCATTTCAATTCATTGACCGACAACATATTTCTCACATCCCTAATATTTTCACTGCTATATTCATCCAAAATCACCATTCCCTTGATTTTCTTCATTTTTTGTATCGAACAAGTTTCTATTGATCACCAAATTAAGTGAGAAATCGACAAGAAACTAAAATACCTGATAAATTCACCGCCGAATTGATTTTCACTCCTAAATTATCCTACAGAGGCTCTCTAACTATTCTCCTTCAATGCATGGTGACAAATGAGGGTTCCAAATACCCTTTTATAACTTTGAACACCTAACTTATTTCAGCATTTAATGTTTTTCCCTACGTGTTTTGGTTGCTCTGTTTTCTCAGACAACAAAGAAATTTTTTATCTCCAGACCTTCTACTCTTCAAATTTCTGCACAAGTGAACACCATTACATTTGTCAAATAAGAACATAACTACTAAAAATTTCCTACATACCAGTGCCAATCTACCAATAGGGGGACAAAAGGTTTTCTTGAAAAACTCCCCCTAGGCTAATGGCCTAAGATCAATTCCCAGAGGAATTACTAGAAATTGCTTCTAGTGCGAGCTTACTTCCTTCATCATAATCACTCTTCCTTACCCAAGTCTTCTTCATCTAATCTCTAATTTCCTCCATAGTCACTTTTTCTTTTCCCTTATCATTTTTTTGTGAAATTTTTCCTCTGTATACTGGACCTCTTCTATCCATGTTTTTGTTCTAGCAAAACCCTTCAATGTGACCAAATCTGTTGTAATTATAACACAAAATTTCTCTTTCTAGACCATTCATTCCATTGATTTCCTCTTGATATGTATTGATTAGTAATATCACCAAATCTTCCACAGGTGTAGCATGTAGTATTTCTTTTGCTAACTAGATTGTTAGACATACTTCTACAGTCAATTGACTTATGACCAAATTTATTGCAACTAAAACACTGACTAGAGAATGATGGACTACTTGAATTCAGTTTACTTCTACACTGAGCAACAATAAACCAAATTTATTACAAGAAAAGAAGTATCCATTAAATTTTTGAGCATTCAGTTGTCTTACAAGATATCTTCTACCTTTGTTCATCTAATTTATTTGTCTAGAATCCTTTTGTTTAGATCCAGAGCTTTCTTCCTTTTCATATCCAAGATCTCACCTATCATTTGCATCCTTCTATCCTTTAGTCATCTCATCAAGCTTAGCATAACTAATCTTAAACTCCTCCTTGTATTTATTTGCAGTATTGAGTTCATCTTTGAGAATAACTATCTATCTTTCAAGCTCCTGTTCATTATTTCTAGATTGTTGTAGTTCAATTTCTAGTTGAAAGAATCCACTATTAAGTTTGTTGAATTCTTTAGATTTTTGTTTTAAGGATTGGGCTAGATTCTCCTCATTCTTCTTTCTTTCTTCAATCTCCTTAGTCATCTTCATCACCATAGATTGCATCTCAAGCTTTAGGGTAGCATTGTCTATGGCTAGCTTTTCACATTATTCAGTTATATCTTTCAAGGTCTAATTCAGGTGAGCATCTTCCATGCTTTTATTTTCTTTCTACTTCAGCTGATCACATAGCTCCTTCCTCTTTTCTCTTGAATAATTGATTTTATCCTTCAATGATTGAATGAATTTTTCAACATCCTCAAGATTAGCTTTTAATTCTAGGACTTCTTCTTTAGACTGATCAAGATCATCAAGTGACACCAAAAGCTATTGTTGAAGACCACCAGAGTCCATTGCATTCCAAGATTTACCTCAAGCTATGAAAATTATGTAGAGGAACCTTTCTCTGATACCAATTGTTGGACTTAAGGAACACTGAGAGGGGGGGTGAATCAGTGTTCAACAATATTTATATTACAATTTAGATCTGAAACCATTTACAACATTTAAACAAAAGTAACTATGCAAGTACATAAAGGAAACAATAGAGGCACCATAACACCAAGATTTTTACATGGAAACCCTGTTAGGGGAAAAACCATGGTGAAGGTTAGTCCACAATTTATACTCTGTTAAAAGTATGATAAAAGGGGAATGCACATGTATTTAGGCACACTGCCTAGAGCTCACTGCTCAATACAAGAAGGCTCACTTCCTTACAAAATATTTGGATTACAAAAAAATGGTGAATTGAGAAAATAACATCTACATATGCCTGGATTCAGTTTTGATGAAGCTCATTGATCAAATTTTGGACCTCCTATTTGGTTATGCACTTCGCTCTACTCTGCTAACATTTGCATCCCAAAAATACTCTATGCACAAGTGCCATTGTGCATGATATACAAACCTTCTGATATTCACATACTTCGAACACACACCTACTCTCACAACTACCTTCACACTTCAAATGATTGCTCTTATATATCTTCTACCAAATTTTTTCATTCTTATGTCAGTTTCAGCAAAATAGAAGATATTCACCAATAGTCGGCTCAAATCACATTTAATATTTGATGCACACCCATCAAAGTTGGGTAACGTTATGCTGTGATCCCAAATAAAAATTCTTGAGCATAGAAACATTAAAAAATTACTCCTTATACATCTGCAACATGCTACATATATCAAGTTGGCCTTTATGAACAAATAAACATAAAAATTTTTGTCGGATCTCCTAACTTCCACATCGATCAATGTGAAAACATAAAACTTAACAATAAGATAGTAGAGACACTTAACAATCTTCCCTAAAATCCACAACACAAAATGATGATCCGGTGAAGAATATGGATTGACTTACCAACTGGATACCCTATTCTCCATTCTCTTTACCGGTAAACCTTGTTCTTCAGTCTTGCTATCGGTATGAACAAATCCTACTCTATGGACCTTTCTATTGACTTAGGTTGCCATCAATGACAACACTAGAAGAAATCACCCCAAAATTCCAATACCAAGGTGAATCTGTATCACATGCATGGGACTGACACAACGAACAAAAGGTTAGTCCAACATCCCAAAGTCATAGGAGCTTTGGTAGGGCCAATATTGGAAAACCACAAAAACAAGGGGTTGCTCCAACGTAACACAAGATTGTAGGGATCTTGGTGGATACTATGTAGGACAACCAAGATGAAAACAAGAAACAAAATATAAAGATATGCCCCTATGTTTACTAGTCAAAGCACACAATGATATGATGGATCAAGGTAACCTCAACAAGGTATGATAGGAAGCTCAAATGATAAATAAAAGCCAAAAGCATCAAAAGAGCACAATCAATTTCAAATGTCCTTTTCCACAAGATCAAAAGGGTGGATGGGATCGATGTGGTTTAATTAGGAAGGATGCATCTTGTTCAGACCAAAGATGGAGACTAAATTAAATGATCAACATGACATAGGATATTCAAAACTGATTGGACCTCTTGATATGAATGAATCTCATTTTTTAAGAACTAGCTACATAGGGACACACTTGATGACACAAAACAAGTCACAAGACACAAGACACAAGACTGACACACCCTAAAGACCTAGGGGCTCGGGGGCTGATCAACGATTAGCCTTCCCTATGTGAAAGTGCAAAGCCCTCATAGTTCAATAAAAGAACATGGATTAAAGCATAAAGAGGACAATTGAGATGATGATGGATGACAAAGACAAGATAGAGAAAATCCCCAGGGGTGGATCAAATGATCGACCTTGCCTATGTGAAAGAAAAAGGGAAATGTAGTTCAAACAAAGGCTGACAACAGACCATGGAGAAGGAAAATGAGAGGACCATGATAAGTGGATAAAATTATGGAACCGATATGATGAGACAAGATAGACCTAGTGGATAGGATAGTAGTGATTGTATGAAGCTCAAGGATGGGATAGTTATTCCCATCATCAAAAGATGAACTAGGAGGATGATATGGTGGAAAAATGAGTGATGAAAAGTGATAGTAGATGGACAAGATGTGTGGAAGAGGTTGGAGTAATGACAATGAGATGAATGACAATGGATTGGATTTCAAGTATCCCATAGCTAGATACCAATGACAAGTGACTATGAGATGGAATGAAAATAGAGATAAATGGATGGGGAGATGGGGGGATGAGATGATGAATAAATAGGAAGATAAGGATGAGAAGATGGAAAAGGATTAGTGGATTGAGGAATGTGAATATAAGGATGGGAAGATGGACAAGGATTTTCAGATTGATGGATGGTAAGATAAGGATGGGGAGATGGAAGGGATTATTGGATGGATGAGAAGGTGACAATGGTGATATGGAAGGGATGACAAGATGGAAGAATCCTATCTTCAAGGACTATGTTACAAAGAAGGAGATACCCCACTCTAGATATGTCATGCATGATGAGGTAAGAGGGATGGAAGATAGAAGGATGGATGAATAGGGGAGTGAGATGGATATGGATAGGATGTAGGGATAAGGAAGGGAGATGGATGGTAGCATGATGGGTGGACAAAGAAGGTAGATGGAGAGGATAAGGAATAGGATAGTGTATGGATGAGGGGAATGAATGCCAGGAGGTGTCCAAAGCATGTATGTCTGCTTGCCCCTATCTATATGAATATCACTAGGAGGATGAAGGGATTGGGATAAATGGGACGTGATAGGCAGGATGTGTAAGATAGGTGGGATGGAGGAGATGAGTGAAGGGGATGTAGTTTCTCCCAAGTGTGAAAGTAAACTAGATGGGGGATTTACAAATGACACCTATTTTCTAGGTTTTCATTAGGTACTTATCCAAGGCACTTGTTTGTGAAGTTTTCACAATTGGAAAAATTATTTCTCTTTACTATTTTTTATTTTTTTGACTGTTTGGACTTTTTGAAATTTTCAAATTTTTGGATAGTATGTGAATGGAAATGGATAAGGATAGGGATGTGGATAAGTGGATTTAGAATATATGTGATAAAGAGATGGATGGAGGACTCAAGCATCAAGTTTTGTATGAGGTAATAAGCGCCCATGCTTGAAGTGACTATTGGATGTTGGTACAACCAATGTTGTGAAGATGGATGGACTATGCAAGGGAATGGATTAAAGGGATTGGATGAGGGAGATATGTGGGATAATGGATGGGATGTTGGAAAGTGTATGGATAGGATGATGGGGTAGGTGTGTGATGGGGTAATGTTTTTAGGAACAACATTGGCACATATGGTGATGGATGTGAAAGGATAAAAGGATTACTGAATGGACGATGTGTGCAGTGTAGATCCTCTAGTCTAGAATGAAAAACAAAACAAATGTAAAACAAAGGAAAACACAACAACACCTCAAGATTGGTCCAAAGTTGAAACTCAAGCTTAGAATAACAATAAATCAATTTTTACCTTGTTTGAGCTTGATGAAGTTATTTTCCCTCTTTGATGGTTGATTTGTGTGCTCCTAGGATGATTTTGGCAGCATAACAACTTGATTTTGCTCGATTTGGATGCAAGGATGATGGATTTGGCTATGGATGGAAGATGGTAGTGTGTGCTTGAGAGATAGAGATGATGAATGCTTGGGAATGGTTGAGCATGGTTAGGGTTGCAAAAATGGTTAAGTGTTAGTCATTTATCAAGGGAGATGGAATGGATGGTGGAGATTGAAAGAGGGATAAAGATCAAGGGTTGATATCAAAGAGTTGACCAAAGGAATTAAAAATTCCTTTTTAATGTGCATGGGAATGATAACAGAAAGTTAATATTCATTGGGAAAGAGAAAAGGAATTTAATATTCCTTGGGAGATGGGAGAGGAATTAAAAATTCCTCAAAAGGGCCTTGGGAAGACAAAAAGGAATTAAAAATTCCTTGGGATATGGGGAGAGTTGACTAAGGGGTTGATTAGACTAGTTGATGAAGAATTAGAGGAGGGTTAGGTGGCTAAAGAGGATTAGGAGCCAAATTGCAAAAGTTGGAGGATGTGACACATCCTAATCATGGATTATGAATGTGCACATCCCTAATGATGAGATTAGGAGGTGGATTAGGATTAGGCATAGATTATGGGGGATGGGAGACAAAGGGAATTAAATAAATGGATTATTTATGTAATTCCATGGAGGAAAGGAATAAAGGGTAAAGTATTTAATTATTTAACCAAATACCTTAGAGATTTAGAGGACTTTAGGGGTATTAATTAAATAATAGTAATATTACTTAATTAATGCAAATAAGAGGATATTTAGATGAAAAAGGTTAAATTTGACCAAACGTAAGTTGCCAAATTTAGGTGTCTACATTTTTCCCCTCTTTGAGATGGTGTTACTAAGTAGCATAATTTCAAAGATGATTAAAATATAGCACCAAGAAGAAGATGGTTAGATTGTGAGAGATGCCATAGTCATTCAAAGAAGTGACTAGAAAGAAGGATGATAGGAATGAATATGAAGATTAGGTATTGAGGATGCCCCCTCGAGAGGACATGCGGGTTCACGAGAGCATGGGTGTGCTCTCGAAATGGATGAGATGATGAAATGGTAGATGGGGAAAAGGATGCAAAATGATGGATAAGAGATGATGACATAATGGAAGGAGAAGATGATGAGAAAGAAGCACAAATGGATTTCAAGAACAAATGTGATGTTGCCCTGATCAAGCTACAAGCCAAGATGGATTGATGATGGGTGAGAGGATAGGGAAGGATACATCCCGATGATGATGACGAGAGTGTTGTTGATGATAGAATAATAACCCAAAGCAATGAAAAAGGATAGGGAAGGATACATCCCAATGATGATGATGAAAGTTTTGATGAGGGAAGGATACATCCCAAAACAACACAAAAGGATAGGGTAGGGTGCATCTCAATGATGATGATAAGAGTGTTGTTGATGAGGGTGGTGCAGGAGCACCCAAGCTCTTCAAGGAACACTTCAAGAGTCAGGAGGTTGCAGGGGTGAGGAAGACCTATCAAATGTATTAGAACATCAATTATGGCATCTTGAAGCCTATAATGGCTTTTGACATGGATAAAAATATTGAAGGAGTCAAAAGTCCTAAGGGTCCTAATAAGGACCATAGGACCAAAATGCAATATAAATGGAACAATAATGTTCTAGGGGTTTAAATAGGTATATGATGTTTTAATTAGGTTAAATAAGGTTGAATAATTACATGTAATAGTTTAGAAGCTTTATAGTTGATAGGGGATCAATAAATTACAAAGTGGAAATTCAAATTTTTGAAATCCACCTTTGGACAGGAAAGTGAGTTTTAGAAGTTTAAGGAATTATAATGTAAAAAAATAAATAAAAAATGGTTGGATCAGTTGATGAAAGGTTCTAAAAAGCTATAGAATTCATTTTTATAGAGGTTGGATTGGTTTTGGAAGTGACTGTACAGACTGTTCTCAGAAAAAATAGTAAAACTTCAATTTTTTGCACTCTTTTGTGTTCTTTTTGATGATCTATTAATTTCTATTGAAGATTTGTTCAGTTGGATGGATTAAGGATTTGTATCTACTTTTTTTGAAGTTGAACTTGAATGTCTTGAAAACAACAACAATCAATTCTTTGTATATTATAACTGACTGTACTCAAGAAAGTGCAGATTTTCATTGATTTTGAGAGTCTTAATGAATGAATGATCCATTTCATGGGAGATTGTGACTGTAACTTGTGAAATGGATCATATTTAACATGTACCATACCATATTAACAAGCTAATGTGCAGGAAGGAAGAATATCAAGGTGTACACCGAGTTGTCAAAGGGAAAAGTGCATGAAAATGGAGGCTAAGGTATAGCAGTAGGAGATCTACCTTAACAAGGGGTATATTTTTGAGTTGGGATTGATTAAATATGTTTTCCTAATGGTGAAAATTCAGAGAAAAGGTTCTGGAAGTGTTTGGAAGCATGGTAACTAAAAATCCCTAGTTTTGGAGCAATTTAGTGAGGGTTTTGTGTTTGAGTGTTAAGGGTGTCATATGAGTCTAATAACTTGAAAATCCTTAGTTTGGAAAAATTTCAAGATATTTTTGAAAGTTTCATGGTTAGGGGATAAGATTAGAGAGGGGTTGCTTTGAAAAAGAGGGCTAATTAGGCCTTAAATTTGAGGAAACAATAGATTTTGGTAGGGTTGATCCAAAAGAAGTGTGAAAAAGATTTTGACATGTTGTGTGTCATCATAAAAAACCATTGAATCAGCCATTTATTTGGAGGTTCCTTTGGGAAAGTTGAGTGAAAGTCCAAAAAAACCATCGCTAGAGGCCTAATTGGGCTAGAAGCCTAGTCAAGGTGAAAATTTTGGTTTTTGTTTAAGTCAGAGGTTTGGGGATTTGTAAACATTCAAGGAAAGTGTAATTGTGTCCCTTAAGGTCATTCCAAGGGTTTGGGTCCATAAGTGAAGGTCTAAAGTCATAAGTGAAACTTTGAGGCTTATCTCCTGCAGGGTGCTTGGAAGAGGGTTTGAGATTGCATCTTTGAATTCTTGAGAATCATTTTGTTTTCTTCAATGTCCCATCCCTCTGCATCAAAGGGAAGGATACATCCCAAAAAAAAAAGGATAGGGAAGGATACATCCCAATGATGATGATGACGATGATGATTGGATTAAGGCTTGTAGAAAGGTTGGGAACAAGACTAAGGATGTGATTAGATGATTTGTGCTACATTGAATGGATAAGGATTGGATGGAGATGTGAGATGGTTGAAATGAATGAAAATGATGGAGGAAAAGATGCTTAGAATAACCAATCTATATTATCCTAAGAATAGTGAATAGATGATGACACAATGAGGATTGATGAAAGATGCTTAGAATAAAAAATCTATAGTATCCTAAGAGGGTTAGAGATGATGATATGTTGAGGATGAAGAAAGTGGAGGGATAAAAAATAGAGAGGATAGATAGATTAGGGGAGTGATGAAGGATAAATGGCTAGTAACCAAATCAAGCAGGTTAATTGTTATGTGTTATGCTACCATGTAATGAGAACTTAATTTGATATAGCATGAGATACTATGCACTAGGGTATGAAGAACCAAGGTGACTCCATATCACATGCATGAGACTAACACAACAAACACAAGGTTAGTCCAACATCCCAAAGTCATAGGGGCTTTGGTAGGGCCAATGTTGGAAAACCACAAACATAAGAGGTTTCCCTAGCCTAACACAAGACTATAGGGATCTTGGTGTGTACTACACAAGACAACCAAGAAAACAACAACAAACAACATATTAAGATATGCCTTTATGTTTACCAGTCAAAGCACACCATGATATGATGGATCAAGATGACCCTGATGAGGTATGATAGGAAGCTCAAATGATAGACAAAAGCCAAAAGCATCAAAAGAACACAATCAATTTCAAATGTCCTTTCCCACAAGATCAAAAGGGTGGATGGGATCGATGCAGTTTGAATAGGAAGGATGCATCTTGTTAAGACAAAAGATGGAGACTAAACTAAATGATTGACATGACGATGGATATTCAAATCTGATTGGACCTCTTGATATGAATGGATCTTGTTTGTTAAGAACTACCTAGATAGGGACACACTTGACAACATGACATAAGACACAAGACACAAGACTGACACACCTTAGAGACCTAGGGGCTTGGGGGATGATCAAGAATTATCCTTTCCTACGTGAAAAAGAAAAGCCCTCATAGTTCAATAAAAGAACATGGATAAAGTACAAAGAGGACAATGGAGATCATGATGGATGACAAAGACAAGAAAGAAAAAAGCCTTGGGGGTGGATGCTACACCCTTAATATTAGTGTACATCGGGTTATGAATAGTTAGCTTGTGGCTATCTTAACTCTCTATTAAGTCATATTATCATTAGTATATTGTTATTTAGTTATGTGGGTCAGCCTAAGACTTATATAGGTGTGTCTAAGTCGGCCTAGGTGATATCCTAGGCACAAATAGGTATATATAGGAGGTTGTGAGTCTTATTTCATCATCAAGTTGTGAAGTGTGTTCTCATTAGAGATATTTGGAGGTTTTCCCCCTCAAATTGGCTTGTTATTCTCAGTTATTATCAAGTATTTGCAGAATATTTCATATCATATTCTTCTATTGTGCAAGTTATTTCATAACAAGTGGTATCAAAGCATGATCTTGGCACGGTAGAGGCAAGGTTTTTCTCAATTTTGGAGGTGATTTTGGGAAGAGCATATCTTTCAGATCTTGGTGAATTTTTTTTTGATTTTTATTTTTGAAGAACATATTAAAGAAGCTACAGTCTAGATTTTAGAATAATTGGAGTAGAATTATGTGAATTATTGCATAATTAGGGTTTCTACACTATTTTTTTAGAATCTACATATCTCGCACATCTTGTCAAATTGGAGTCTAATTTTTATTGGGGTTTTGAAGACATACTAAAGGAGATTATAGTAAAATTTTTAGAGAATTTAAATTTCATTTGTGTGATCTATTTCAAAATTAGTGGTTTCCATCATGACGGGGGTTGCAACAAGGGGTAAAAAGAATGTTGTCACTCTGGGGAAGACTCCAGATAAGGATGGGGAAACAATCAAGGAGATTACTCCTAATGAGGAAATTAATAAGGTCAAGAAAGAAATTTCCTCAATTAAGATGGATATGTGTGACTTAAGAAACATGTTAAGCACCTACATGGCTGAACTAAGAAAGGAGTTCTCAAGTGCCCAAGGTGAAAATTCTAGGTCAGCTACCATTGACACAAGCTTTAGTACTCCTATGGGATCTAGGAATTTATTTCCAAAGGTGGATATGCACAAGTTTGACAACAAGGATCCTCTAACCTGGATAAACCAAATGGAGATTTTTTTTGAAATATACCAAATCCCAAATGGACAAAAGGTCATGATAGCTTCCCTATATCTAGAACCAGATCAATTCATTTGGTATCATTGGATTTGCACTCATCGAAGGAAAAAAGGGCTCATCATCTCATGGTCAATTTTTATAGAGGAACTCCAAGCACAATATAGCAATATTTTGATAGACAACTTCTTTAACTAGCTAGCTAAACTTCAACAAATAGGATTAGTTAAGGATTCTATTCAACAATTCCAAAATCTATCCTTAAGAGTGGATAGAATTACGGAGGAAAACTTGAATGAATTATTCTTGGGTGGTATCAAGGATCACATTCAACATGAGGTATGCATGTTTAGCCCTAGTTCTATAAATGACTCTTTTATCTTAGCACGTAGGGTAGAGGAGAAGTATTTGATTCCAAGAAGTAAGGGGATAGTGTGACAAGAGAGAAAGGATATTCAACACAACCTACTAAGTTGACTCCACAACAAATTGAGGAGAAAAGAGAAAAAGGGTTGTGTTTTAATTGTGATAGCAAATACAGTCGGGGACATAAATGTAGTGAAAAGAAATTGTTATATATTGAAGGTCCAACTGAGGAAGAAGAGGAGGAACCCATACTAGAGGATGAAAGGGAGTCAAATGAGGAATCACATGATTCTCAACCAATCATTTCTTGTCATGCACTCTTAGGTTTCAGTGCTCTACAAAATATCAAGGTATCAGGGTTCCTAAAGAATTAGAGGGTAACAATGTTGATTGAATCAGGTAGTACTCATAATTTCATCAACAAAAAGTTAGCTACTTGTTTAAATTGTTTCATATATGTAGCTCCAGAGTTTCAGGTTTTGATTGCAGATGGTGGTACAGTTAGTTGTTCAGGGAAGTGTAATAGCATTAAATTATCCATGGGAGATTATCAACTTGATACCCCAATGTATGTGATATCCATGGGTGCAACAAATATTGTTTTGGGAGTACAATGGCTTACTACATTAGGACCGATTGAGATGAACTTCCAAGAACTATTCATGAGATTTCACTCAGAAGGAAGGCTAGTAGAGCTAAGGGGTTTGAAGGAGAAATCCCCACAAATGGTAAGCTCTCATCAAATGAAAAAGTTGCTTAAGCAAGGAGTGGATGGATTTGTGGCCCAACTATGTTCATTAGAAGTTTCTCAATTTGATGCTCCTACTCATCCTGATTTGCAAGCTATAATTGATCATCACTTAATTGTTCTTGGAGATATGCCTGAAGGACTTCCTCCTAAGAGGGATCATGATCATGCCATACAGTCAGTCCCAGGGAGCCAACCATTGAACATTAGGCCTTACAGGTAGCCACACATACAAAAGAGTGAGATAGAAAAAATTGTTGAAGAGATGCTAGAGGTAGGAATCATCAGGTATAGCCAAAGTGCTTACTCCTCGCCTGTGGTGATGGTACCGAAGAAGGATAATACTTGGTACATCTGTCTAGATTATAGAGTGCTCAACATGTACACCATTAAATATAAGTTTCCAATTCTAGTCATTGATGATTTGCGAGATGAATTGAATGGAGCTATGTATTTTACCAAGTTAGATCTTTGATCTGGTTATCACCAAATTTGGATTAAGGAGGAAGATATTTGTAAGACAACATTTTGGACTCATGAGGGTCATAAGGAATTTTTGGTGATGCCATTTGGTCTTACCAATGCACCATCTACATTCCAAAGTTTGATGAATTCCATTTTTAAGAAGTTCTTGAGAAAGTTTGTGTTAGTATTCTTTGATGATATATTGATTTATAGCAAGACTTGGGAAGAACATTTGCAACATGTGGACCAAGCATTACAAATACTTGAAGATCATAAACTCTATGCTAAGCCATCCAAGTGTGCTTTTGGTCTTACAAAGGTGGAGTATTTGGGACACATAGTTTCATATGAAGGAGTAAAGGTGGACCCTAACAAAATTAAGGCTATCATGGAATGGCCTATTCCAAAAGCCATTAAGAAACTGAGAGGTTTCTTGGGATTGACAGGGTACTATAGAAGATTTGTGAAGAATTATGGTAGTATAGCAGCCTCTCACCACTCTATTGAAGAAGGATTCTTTTCATCGAAGAATTAAAAAGTGATCCTAGTAGTTCAGATAAGTTTTGGTTGAAGGGAGATACTCTTTGGTATAAAGAGCATTTCTATCTCTGCAAGAATTCCAACCTTAAAAAAAAGATTCTCATAGAGTTGCATGAGTCTCTAGTGGGTGGCCATTCAGGATTTTTGAAGACATATAATTGAGTCAAGCAAGATTTTTTTTGGGAAGGGCTAAAGGGTGATGTTCAAAAATTTGTGGCTGAATGTTTGGTGTGTCAACGGCATAAAGGGGAGACAATTAAGACACCAGGTCTCTTGCAACCCTTATCTATTCCTAGCCAATGTTGGAAAGAGGTATCCATGGACTTCATCATAGGGCTTCCCAAATCTAAAGGTCATAATGTCATCATGGTGGTAGTTGATCGGCTCACTAAAGCAATAAAGAAAGAATAATAAGTTGTCTCCAAAGTATTATGGTCCATACCAAATCATGCAAAAGATCGGTAGTGTTGCATACAAGCTTGAGTTGCCACCAACAAAAAAGATACATCTAGTTTTTCATGTTTCCTGTTTGAAGGTCATTGGGCATAATATTCCCACTCTAACAACACTACCCAAGCTTGATGAAGAAGGAAGAATCATTTTGGAACTAGAGTGCATTCATCAAACACCCACAAAGAAGCTGAGCAATAGAACTATCATTGAGTATCTCATCCAATGGAAGAATTTACCAATTGAAGAAGCCACATGGGAGGACAAGGAGTTCATTCAAAAGTATCCAAACTTGATTAGCATTGAGGACAATGCTTCTTTGAAGAAGGAGGGCATGCTATGCCCTTAATATTAGTGTACATCAGGTTATGAATAGTTGGCTTGTGGCTATCTTAATTCTCTATTAAGTTTTATTATCATTAGTATATTGTTATATATAGGAGGTTGTGAGTCTTATTTCATCATCAAGTTGTGAAGTGTGTTCTCATTAGAGATATTTGGAGGTTTGAATCCCTGAAGTGGCTCGTTATTCTCAGTTATTATCAATTATTTGCATAATATTTCATATCATATTCTTCTATTGTGCAAGTTATTTCATAATAGTGGATCAAATGATCGACCTTTCCTACATGAAAGTGTAGGGGCAACGTAGTTTGAACAAAGGCTGATGATCAACCATGGAGAAGGATGATGAGAGGACCATGATAAGTGGTTAAAATGATGGAACTGATATGATGATAAAAGATAGACCTAGTGGATAGGATGGTGGTGATCACGTGTAGTTCAGGGATGGGATAGTTATCCAAATCATGAAAAGACGAATTGGGAGGATAATATGATGAATGGATGAGTGATGAAAAGTTATAGGAGATTTGAAAGATGTGTGAAAGAAGTGGGAGTAATGACGATGAGATAAATGACATTGGATTGGATGGGGGGAAGCCTATACCCAGATACCAATGACAAGGGAAATTATGAGATGGGATGAGGATAGAGATGAATGGATAGGGAGATAAGGATAGGGGATGGTAGGGATGCTATGATGGATAGGAAGATAAGGATGGGGAGATGAAAAAGATTTTTTTGGATGGGTACGAAGATAAGGATGGGGAGAGGAAAGGGATTTTTTTGGATGGGTGGATGGGAAGGTAAGGATGGGGAGATGAAAAGGATTTGTTTGGATGGGTAAGGAGATAAGGATGGGGAGAGGAAAGGGATTTGTTTGGATGGGTGGATGGGAAGATAAGGACGGGGAGATGAAAAGGATTTGTTTGGATGGGTAAGGAGATAAGGATGGGGAGAGGAAAGGGATTTGTTTGGATAGGTGGATGGGAAGATAAGGATGGGGAGATGAAAATGATTTTTTTGGATGGGTGGATGGGAAGATAAGGATGGGGAGAGGGAAGAGGTGATAGTATCAAATAATGATGTCTCCAACGACTATGTTACAAAGCACAACACTCTAGATATCTCATATATGATGAGATAGGAGGGATGGAAGATAAAAGGACAAATGAATAAGGGAGTGAGATGGATATGGATAGGATGTAGGGATAAATAAGGGAGATGGATGGTAGCATGATGGGTGGACAAGGAAGGTAGATGGACAGGATAATGAATAGGATAGTGTATGGATGAGGGGAATGAATCCAAGAGGTGTGTAAAGCATGTATGCATGTTTTCCTCTATCTATATCAAGATCACAAGGAGGATGAAGGGATTGGGATAAATGGGACGTGACAGGTAGGATGTGAAAGATAGGTGGGATGGAGGAGATGGGTGAAGGGGATGCAGTTGCACCCAAGTGTGGAAGTAAACTGGATGGGGGATTTACACATGATGCCTATTTTCTAGGTTTTCATCATGGTACTTATCCAAGGTGCTTGTTTTCTAAGTTTTCACCATTGGATGAAATATTTCTCTTTACTATTTTTTGACTTTTTGGAGTTTTTGACTTTTTTGGAGTTTTTGACTTTTTTGGATTTTTGGATAGTATGTGGATAAATAGATTTATAAGATATGTACTGAGGAGATGGATGGAGGACTCAAGCATTGAGTTTTGTATGGGTAATAAGAGCCCATGTTTGAAGTGACTATTGGATGTTGGTACAACCAAGGTAATGAAGATGGATGGATTATGAAAGAGAATAGATTAAAGGGATTGGATGAGGGAGATATGTGGGATAATAGATGTGATGTTGGAAAGTCTATGGATGGGATGATGGGGTAGGTGTGTGATGGGTAATGTTTTTAGGACCAACATTGGAACATATGGTGATGGATGTGAAAGGATAGGAGGATTAGTGAATAGATGATGTGGGGATAATGGAGGAGTTGAGGTAGTGAATTTTGGGATATAAGGACCTAAAATAGATTTAGGATATGGAGGGTGCATTTTATTAGCTTTTGGATTAGTAACTTTGGATGTTGTTCCATAATTTTCATTTGAAGACATTGCATCTTTTTTCTTTGGGATCCACATGGTTTTTATTTTTGCTTTGGTGGGCCTTTGTGGCCTGTGGGTTTGATTTGGATTTTGGATTTGATTTTTCTTTTCTTCAAAATGTATTTTTAAGTAGACATGAGGAGATTTAGATTCATGTGGAT
This sequence comes from Sequoia sempervirens, assembly GCA_007258455.2. Lineage (NCBI taxonomy): Eukaryota > Viridiplantae > Streptophyta > Pinopsida > Cupressales > Cupressaceae > Sequoia > Sequoia sempervirens. The sequence goes on from VDFB02353493.1 coordinate 356,312,174, forward strand.
GCTTGGATTTATGCATGTTTATTTTGGCATCCAAAGTGCTTTTAGTAGCAATGGGATGGGTGTAGAGAGATGGATGATGTAGAGGAAACATGAATGGACTGATGGAGGTAGGATTTTGGGGATGATATGTGGATGGAGGATGTGTAGGTACATGCTTTTGTTGATCTTGATTAGGGAACATGAGAGTGGGATGTTTATGATGGGTGACATGGATAGGTGATGAATGGATAAAAGGATGAATAGGATGAGATGGAGGAGGTGATTTTGGTATATAAGGTCCCAAAATGGAATTAGTACCTAGAGGAGGTGTACTGGTGGATGAAGGGACATAAGGATACAAAATAAATGGAGTAGATGAAGGATGGAAGATGGTGGATGGAGGGACATAAGGACCCAAAATGGATTTGAAAGACAAAGGAGGAATATGAATGGCTATTTTGAGGTGATATGATGGAGGGGGGATGGCGGAAAATGGTTTAGTGGAGTGATCAGAAGACCCTATTAATATTTTGGAGGAGGCTCATTGAGGACATACAGAGGTTGTACCAAATTTTTTGGATTGCTAGTCTTGAGATATATATCCAAGACCTTGTGTACGCAGATTTTCTTTGACATGAACGAACTCTAAAATACCTTGCTCATGAAGGCCTAAACCTTTTCTTTGATAATTCATGCTCTTGAACATTCGCTCTATAGTAGGGTGCTTGATATTTTGGAAACATGATGCAAGTCCATTATTAGATAGAGGAGGATAGGTGGTGTATATGCATTGTTCTTCTTTTGCAAGAAAGCCACCATGGATAAAGGTAAGAGTACCAAGGGGATATAAAAGTGGCATTGGGCTAGCTTGGTTAGGTGGTGATGAAGGATCATGGGATGGAGACGACAGGATGGCAACATCTTGATCGGGAGGAGTAAGTGATAAGGGATCAAGAATGGGATTAGGTGATATGATAAGATCTAGATTGGTGGAAATAGGTGATAAGGGCTCTTGAGATGGAGTGGTTGGATCTTTAGTGTCAAAGGGATCATGGGATGGAGTGGATGGGGGACTATGATCTTGAATTGGGGTAGATAGGATGGCAGGATCTTGATGTGTGGGAGGGGATCTATCAGTATTCTTCAGATCAAGCTCTTGGAATGTCTCATCATGTGTGGGAGGTATGATGATTGAGTGTTGGAGGGAATCCTCAAGTGGGGGAGATGGAAGGATGGGGGATTCATGGAGTTCATGGGAATCGATTTCGGTGATACTAAGAGTGGTAGGAGTGGATTGGATTTGGGTGCCTTCAATGGATTGGGTTGATATAGGAGTAGAAGATAGGGATTTAATGGATTTGATGGGTTTGATGGGTTTGATGGTTTCAATGGTTTGGGTGGTGCTAGGGGTGGTAATAGTAATGATAGGTGTAGGATGGAGAAGGGTCTCATTGCTGGGGACCATAGATGGAGGAGTGGGGTAGTAGGGTTCGATGACTTCAAGATGTGGAGTTGGGGGTGTATTCTTCATTACAAGTCCTTGGATGTCATCAGGGATGAGGCACTTCCTTATTATAGGCTTAGATGGTGTAGTAGGATTAGGATTATGGATTTTTGGATGAGGATTAGATGGAGGAATGGGATTGGATGTAGGACTGGGAGTAGATGGAGGAGTAGGACATGCTAAAGTAGAAGATTGAGTGACATAGGATGATATGGATAGTGGATTAGGACAAGAGGGTGTGGGTGGTGGATTGTACTAAAGGTATTAGGATGGAGGATTTGTATGGGAAGATTGGGACAGTGGATTAGGAAAGAGAATACATGTGGTGGATTGGGACAAGAGGATATAGATAGTGGAATAGGACAAGAGGATGCGGGTGGTGGATTGTAGTAGAGAAATTGGGATAATAGAGTAGGATGGGAAGATTCTGGTGGTGGATTAGGATAGGAAGGTGAGGATGAAGGATTAGGATAGGATGATGGGGATGTATGATTAAGATAAAAGGTGTGGATGTTGGATTAGGATGGGTAGATTGGTATGGAAGATTAGGATAGGGGGACATGGATGGTGGATTGTAGTAGGAGTATTGGGATGGGAAGATTGGGGTGGTGGATTAGGATAGGAGGACATGGATGTTGGATAAGAGAAATATGTAGATGTAAGATGTGATGAATATATGGATGGGAAAGAGACTAGATATCCATTGTCAATGGTAGCATAAGGCTTGTTATTAGGTGTGGATGAAGGCATGATAGTATAGCTTGGATGAGTGATAAAATTATAGATGGAATTCAGGGAAAGCTTGCTAGCAATGATAGCATTAAGGGTATCTATATCATGCTCATCTTGATCAGTAAGACTATCATTATTGTTGTGCAGTTTTGCACACACGCCCCACTGAAAGCGGGGACCCTCTTTTTGCTCTAGCTTTTGGCCTCTTAATTTTATTGATTTCATTGTCTTTGGAGGTCCTTAGATGTTTATCTTGCTTGCCCAAGTGATTTCCCTAGGTTGTGCTTCGAAAAAACTAGGTTTTGAACAAAATCCAGGATTTTCTAGTCTGGCTGGAATTTCCCATAATCCTGTCTGCCTGGAATTTCCCATAATCCTGTCTGCCTGGAATTTCCCGGATTGGCTTTTGGTGTCTTTTGGCCCCTTAATTTTATTTCTTTCATTTCCTTTGGGGGTCCTTAGATGTTTATCTTGCTTGTCCAAGTCCTTCCCCCGAGTTGTGCTTCAGAAAAACTAGGTTTTGAACAAAATCTGGGATTTTCCAGTCCGGCTGGAATTTCCCATAATCCTGTCCGGCTGGAATTTCCCATAATCCTGTCTGGCTGGAATTTTCTAGATTCCTGTCTGCCTAGATTTTTCCGGATTCCTGTCCACCTGGTTTTTCCTGGATTTTGGTATGGAATCTGCCTGGCCCAGATTTTTCTTTTTTCCCCTTGGTCTGATTTCCCCGGAAGGAAATCCCGAAAAAAAAAATTTTTTCCGAAAATAATTATTTGTTTATTTATATATTTTTTTCCAAAATGGATTTTTTAAAATGTTCACGAAAATGAAAATTTCTTGAAAAAGATGTTGAAAATAAAATTTCCAAAATGGAAAAATTATGAAAATGGAAAGTTTCCTTATAAAAATGTAAGTTTTTCTTAAAGGTCAAAATTTTATTCGAATTTAATTTGAACATGTGGGCTATTAATGATGATATCTATTTTTCAGGACTAAACAAATATTAAAAAGGGGGACTTGCATATGGATTCGTGCCGAAGGGGGGAAATCTGGAAGTGTTCAATTTAAACTTTCAAAATGGGACCTGCCTAAGAATCCGTGCCAAGACTGTCTACAGCTGGAGGACTTTCTATAGGGCACGTGAATCTGATTTTGCTGGAGATCATGGGCCGACATGGATAATATTCATGCATTTAATGCAAATCTTGTCCTCTTTTGAATTTCTCCTTAGGCCGACCTGTTTGAGGCCAGTTATTATTGTAAAATCTAATTGGGCCGACCTGTTTGAGGCCAGTTATTATTGTAAAATCTAATTGGGCCAACATGTTTGGGGGTTCTCTATATATGGCATTTGTGCCTCATTTGTAAGGGGAGATTTTAGGAGTTTGACTAGGCCAGAATTTTGCTAAGTTAGAAGGCCAGAATTGGCAAGTAGTTTTTAGAATTAGCTGTAGGAGATGAGAGACTTGAAATTGTTATGTAATGCTGGAGAAGTAATGCAATTGGGTTGTTGATTTGGAAAACTTTGTATTTATTCTCAACAGTTTTTTATGGTTTCTTGTTCTTGATTCTCAGATGTTAGATGTTAGATATTAGATGTTAGGTTTCAGCTCTTTTACAATGATGGTGAAGTGTTAATGATGTTGATCAATTTCTGGTCCATACTTTTAGCAATTTGCTGATTGTAGATTGTTGTGTAAAGTTAGTCTGGGCCTCACTTCTATGCTAAGTTCAACTGTGAATGAACGTTCAAAGTCTGAAAATCTCCAGATTTCCTTAGAAGATCGTACTATTTCTATGTAGTTGCAGGTTTTTCCTTGATCAAGCAGAGATCGGTTTTATTGGGGATCTGTCCATTTGCAGCTTTCATCATTACTGTGATTGATCTTAGGAGTAGAATAGAATAGAATCTCTCTGAACCCTTATCTCTTTTGCTGTTTATTTTGAATCTGGGTTAGTTTTAGGATTGAAAGCATCACCATATTGTTGCATCTGATGAAATTCACTTCCAACATTGTTCATTTGTAAGGCCCCTTGTGATTACCAGCATTTTCACATATTATCTAAGTTGTTTATGCATTGTCATGACCTGACACCCGAGAGACCTTGGGGTGATTTTTAGTAATTCATTGTTGAAAATAACCTTTCAAGAGAGATAGAATATTGCATTCTGTCTGAGTTGTTGCTGTGCAGAAAACACCATCAACAATTATCATCATCAATGTGATTAGGGTTGCCCTTGACTACTATTGTTGATTGCATTGATGGAGGATAAGGATTCATGACACTGGATCAGATGGATATAGATTAAAAGGATGGGAATAGATGATTAAAAGGAAGGAAATATGATAAAAGGATAAATAGGATGGATTAGAAGAAGATGAAATAAGGGATCTTAAGATTTGCTTTGATATTAGAAGATCTTGGATGGGAGATGGACTAAAGCTCAAATTGGGATTTAGGTTAAGCTTATATTAGGATTGGATAAAAGCTCAAATTAGGATGATTGGAGTATGTGATGGGATTTGATAAGATTTATTGATGAGATAGGATTGGATAATTGATCAAATAGGATGATGAAATAAATTCTAAACCCTATTCAAAGATTTGACATAGATGACATAATGTGTTGACAATCAAATTGGATTGCAAAAGGATGATCACGACACTGAATCTACCTCAAGATGGAAGTAAATTGATTGGGTTGTAATGATTATTGACTTAGGACAAATGGAAATCATAAGCACAGATGGATGATGGTGATTGGGGTTAGGCACCTAAGCCAACTTGGATGAAAATATCAAAAATAAAGTCTAGGAGGTTTGGATTGATGAATCGATGATGGATATGTGATCTAATGATGCTCTAAGATGGACCTAGATGATTTTGTTGATGGAACAATGAATTTTGAAGAAATTTTTGATGGACAGGAATGATGATTATGGGAAGATAGATGATGGCCTATTTTTGGGAAAATTCACCTATCCTAGGAAGCAAATTTTCCTATTTTGGGATGGTGAGGCAAATTTGCCTATTTGTAAAGGAAAATTCACCCAAACAGTAGCTAACACAAAGAATAGGTGAATTTGTGATGCAAATTCAGCCAAACTCCAAAGGGCACAAGAACAGGTGAATTTGTGAGGTGAATTCACTTATTTGGGGTGCAAATTCACCAAAATTTGGGATGTCACAAGAACAAGTGAATTTGATGAGAAAAATTTCCTATTTGGGGAAGTAAATTTTCCCAAACTTCAGTTGACACAAGAAACAAGTGAATTTTCTAGTAAAAATTTCCCAAACTAAGAATAGGTTCGCCTAAATAGTTAGTAGGATCGCCTAAACTCAGGGAAACATGTAGATTTGACTTTCAGGATCACCTAATAGGGTAACAACCTTGCCTATTTCTTGAACGAGGCTAATGGGGAACATAATTGCCTAAAAAAGGGATCACCTAAACCTAGAAATGGATTGACATAAGACTCATATGTGAAGAAAAATCACCCCTGGAGAGAGAAAATTCACCCAAGGATGCGGCAAATTTTCCTGTTCTTAGAGAATGGGAAAATTTGACAAGCAGAAGGAAAAGATGAATAGACTGACTCAGGTTGATAGTAGGTTCACCCTTGAAGGGGGAGAATTCACCTATTTAGTGAAAACATGTGAATTTGATGGAGGATGATTGATGAAACGACCCAAATTGAAAACCAGATTGCCCCTGAAGAGGGAAAATACACCCATTTTTTAAAACAGGCAAAGTTGACAAAAAATGACTGACATAATGACTTGGACTGAAAGACAGGATCATCCCTGTGGATAGTAGGTTTTCCCCTAAGAGATGAATTTTTTTCCTATTTTGTGGAAAATGGGTGAATTCAATGAAAAAATGACTGACAAAATCACCTAACGACTAGATGGACTCACTTGTTTTGGAAAATGGGCAAAACAGGGTTTCCTAAATAGTGACCCATAGGAAAATTCACCTTGGAAAAAGGAGAATTCACCCAAATGGATGACCTGGATTGGACTAGGATGCAGAACAATTGACTATGGAAATGGATGACAAGCAAAAAATATAGTAGATAGAAGGTAAGGCTAACTCAACTAAAAATGAAAAGCACTGGTATCACACAAAGAAGACACACTAGGCATCATGATCCTAGAAATTAGTGATAAGGGTATGCAAACTTGATGTAGGCCCACCACCTTGAGTGGACAACCCAAGGTTAATACTTCGTGATACTGGGGTGGTTCTCTGTATCACCCTTTCTCGTAAAGGTGGATAGCTAGCATTCTAGTGGCATAGGGTCATCATTAGATGCCACAGAATCACCTTCACACTCTCACTTAGAGACTATCTTAGTCCACTACAAGGATTCCTATCTCAAACCAAGGGGGTACATGGTGAGTAACTTCAGGGTATGGTGCACATCCCCTACACTACACCACATTGCGGCTAAAACATGGGTCTCTATCTAGGTACTAAAAACTCCTTGGACCAAATTTTCACATCTTATCTAGGTATCACCCTAGCTTAGATGCTCCACCAAACACGACACATCTAGATTGTGGTATAGCTTTGGCTCTCCCCCTTTTAAATACCCTACCAATAACATGTGGTTGGGATCATCCACCGAGTGATGAAATATCAAGAAGGTCCCACTAAGGGAAAAATATACTAGACATTTTGGTTGGTCCCCAGGCTTGCACACAACACAAGGGGAGTTAGATGAACTAGCACCTCCTAGGTAGACTCAATTGGACTAGAGTGAACTGTGATTTCTCATTTCCCATGATTTCCAAATGGTGCAAGGGGATTGGATACGTCAACAAACCACCCACAAGCATGGAAAAAAAGTTAATTGACCCTGTAATTAATCTACGTGTGCCTAGATTAGTATGGAAAATGACAAACAAACTACCTAAAGGTCTTCAACTGATCATCTTTTAGAAAACATTGTTAGTAGTTTCCTATCACTAACCTTGGACAAACAAGGACAAGCTACACAAATTGTTAGTGAAAAGACACTCACAAAAAAATAGGCTAGCAAATTAGTAACTAAAAATGAAACGAAATGAAGCTAGAAATTGGAGACTTAGGTCTTGGATTTACCTTGGATTCACCTCTATAAGAGGAAAATTCGCCTGTCTGATTGAGCAAATTCGCCCTTGTTAGGAGCAATTTTGGCTATTTCTAAGAGAAAATTCGCCCTTCTACAAGAGCAAATTCACTTGTTTTAGATCTATAGGTGAATTTTTTTTTAGTGCAAATTCACCTATTTCAAATGGATAGGTGAATTTACTTTCAGTGCAAATTTTCCCAAATGTGCAAATTCACCCTAGAATGCAAATTTTCCCCATGTAATAGGAAAGTTCACCTTTGTAAGGCTCAAATCCACCTATCAAGGTAGATTCACCCTTGTGTTTAAACCTGAACCTGCAATACTAAAACAATAGAAAATGTGAAAGAAAAGACTTGTGACGTGGGTCCCATTGGGCATGCCAAAAATGTGTGTAGTTTAAATCCCCTAGTCTAGAATGCAAAATGAAACAAATGTAAAACAAAGGAAAACACAACACCTCAAGATTGGGCCAAAGTTGAAACTAAAACTTAGAATGATAATAAACCATTTTTTACCTTGTTTGAGCTTGATGAAGTTGTTTACCCTCTTTGATGGTTGATATGTGTGCTCCTAGGATGATTTTGACAACATAACGACTTGATTTTGCTTGATTTGGATGCAAGGATGGTGGATTTGGCTATGGATGCAAGATGGTAGTGTGTGCTTGAGTGATAGAGACGATGAATTCTTGGGAATGGTTGAGCATGGTTAGGGTTGCAAAAATGGCTAAGTTTTAGTCATTTAGCAAGGGAGATTGAAAGAGGGATGAAGATCAAGGGTTGAGATCAAAGAGTTGACCAAAGGAATTAAAAATTAAAAATTCTTTTTTAATATTCCTTGGGAAGGAGAAAAGGAATTTAATATTCCTTGGGAGATGGGAGAGGAATTAAAAATTCCTCAAAAGGACTTTTGGAAGACAAAAAGGAATTAAAAATTCCTTGGGATATGGGGAGAGTTGACTAAGGGGTTGATTAGACTAGTTGATGAAGAATTAGATGAGGGTTAGGTGGCTAATGAGGATTAGGAGCCAACTTGCAAAAGTTGGAGGATGTGACACATCCTAATCATGGATTAGGAATGTGCACATCCCTAATGATGGGATTAGGATGTGGATTAGGATTAGGTGTAGATTATGGGTGATGGGAGATAGAGGGAATTAAATAAATAGATTATTTATTTAATTCCTTGGAGGAAAGGAATAAAGGGAAAAGTATTTAATTATTTAACTAAATACCTTAGAGATTTAGAGGACTTTAGGGGTATTAATTAAATAATAGTAATATTTCTTAATTAATGCAAATAAGAGGATATTTAGATGAAAAATGAAAAATTTGACCAAACGTAAGTGGCCAAATTGAGGTGTCTACACCATCAAATAGAAATCAGAAGAAAATGAGAAGGAAAATCAAGAGTTAAGAAGGCTGAAAAAAAAAGAAAGAGTTTGTGAAAGTAGCATAATTCTAGATCAACTCTTGTCCCTACATAAATGTCACATGGATAAGGGAGGACTTGGCTTCATTGGTGAAAACTCAAATAAGAACACTAAGGGTGAAGATAAAGCAGTTGAAAATGAAGGGAGATCTAGTATAACAAGCAAGTTCTAGAACTTTAGAACACCTAAAATACCGTTGGTTAGGAAACTAAATGCTCAAAGGTACTTATCATTTAACAACTATTATTTTCTATTCAAGAATTTTGGACATAAGGTTGAAGAGTGTAGAAGCAAGAAGGAACCAAGTACTCAATGATTTACCTGTCATAAGTTTGGTCACAAAGCAAGTCATTGTAGAAGTCAGTTATCTAATCTAGCTAGAAGGAATGGAATGAATAATATCTTTCATGGTAATTACTATTTGTGTCATGGTTATGGTCACAAAGCTAGTCAGTGCAAATATAGGGTTCACTTAATTAAGTCAGGACAAAGATGTTACAAGTGCAGTCAACCTAGATATTATACTAACACATGTAGATATGTTGCTTCGAAAAAGCTTGAAAACAAAAAGAAGGTTGCAAATTCAGGTGAATCTAAGAAGAAGACCATCATGATGTGGAATAAAAAGGAAATGAGTGTGGAGAACTCTTCTATGGTATCAGATCCCAATACAGGCTCTTCTAGAAACTGAGCCAACCGCCTTGGCCCAGGGGGAGTATTGCTATGCATATCCTATCAGTTCCCCCTCTTTGAAGTAATATTGATGCATTTTTGACATGACTAAGTTTGATCCGGTTGGTAATGTATGATGAAGCTTAATCTAACTGATTGAAAATGAAGTACATTTGATGACATCATCGATGTAAGGTTTTGGTAGCAAGTTCATCAAGAGAAATTAAGGTTAAAAGGTGGAGTTTTCAAAGCATTTCTCATAGTTTGCAAAGAAGAAGAAGTTTCACAAAGCGATAAAAGATTGAAGAAGCTAAGAGCGATGATGGAATCTGTTGATAGATAATCGAGTGGTGGTATTTCGCTAAGGCTGCAGGGAGTAGAGTTTGATGAATTTGATCATCAAAAGATGAAGGAAATGGAACTAGGGTTGAAGAATGATGAATTGCAGAATGTAAGTGCTCTAGGTATGGATTATGGGGAGAATTTACCTAGTTTTCTAACAAAGAATCTATCTTTTTCTTGTTGAGTCAATTCAAGGATGGAAACATTATTTTGGAAAAACCCTATCTAATCACTAAGGAAGCCATTGAAGCTATTACTAGATTGTGCAATGTTGGTGACCTCCCTCGAAAGAAAATGGAAAAATGTAGAGATGTGGAGGAACTTACTGGTATTGACAAAGACCCCTGAGCTCTATTGATAAATACCATTGTTGATCCTATAGTAAGGTACGTTGCTTATGGTATCACTTACAAAATCTATTTAAGAAATCATGAAGGTTCTACTTCACCTATTGTTGTGTATCTTGCACATTAGATGGTGAAGGAAAATAAGTAGTTTGACTTGTGTAGCCTTTTAATGGAAAACCTAATTGAGAATGTTAAACTGTTTTTGGTTGAGAGTTATCCTTTCTAGTTTGGGTCTTTGCTCATATGTTTAGTATTTTACTTTTTGAGTTTTCTACCATCAAAGGAGAATGTTAAATGGAATTCTGACATCCTTGTTAGAATTTTTTTTACAAGTATTTGGAATGTATGGAAGATAAAACAGGTGCATGCAAAGTTTATCTCTCATCCTTGTAGATGAATTTGTGCTCTAGTGTGATAGTGTCTAGTTAGTTTGAGGAGGGTTCCTCCTCTAGTAAGAAGGAGTTAGAGGTTTTCATTGGCGGTTATAGACACCTAAAAATGACCTAGGCCTGCAAGCTTCATTTTTACCACTTTCGTCCTAGCATAATTGTGACATTTAATTATGTCCTTGGTCCAAATTTGACTATTGATTAAATAATTCATAATTATTTAATTAATTCATGTACTTTTATTCTTCGTGATTATTAAATAAATAAATTTTATTTATTTATTAAATATGTCATTAATTATTTAAGTCTTCTCTTAATTAAATAAATTTCTTTAATTATTTAATTACCCTTTGTCATATATTTCTCCCTGATTATTATTATTATTATTTTTAGACTGCAGGAATCAAGTAGCACGACCCCCTATAAACTGCAGTGTGCCTGCTAAAATTTTTAACGTGACCGGTGGCACTGGCGCGACACACCCTCCGGTACCACGGGACGGGAGGAGACTAGAACTCGTGACCAGCAGAGCCACAATGGAATTACTTAGCCAACCGAGCTAGGGCCCCCGCCCTATTTCTCCCTGATTATTAAATAAATAAATTACATTTATTTATTTAATATGTCACTAATTGTCTTAATTAATTAAATTGATTAATTTATTTAATTAATTAACCTTATCTGCTAAATTAAATAATTATCTTTAATTATTTAATTGTCAAAATTAATATTCTTCTCATTTTAAATAAATAAAATTATTTAAAATGTCATCGCAATCTTAACTGGCAGTTCACTTTGGTAAATAATTGGAAAATCAATTATTTATTATCTCATAAATCCATAATTTGAATTAATTTAATTCAAATTGGTAACTAATCTTCCAAAAATCAAGTAATCGGACAGATTCTTGATTTTCCAAATCTGATCTTTAGTTCAAATCTTATCTTCTTGATTTTTCAAATCTCGCAAATCAGAAAAATCTTTATCTTCTTGATTTTTGAAAATCTTTATTTTCTAATTAATTTGTCTCATTTATTCTCCACCGTCAATCCATTTCTTTAAGGTTTTATCTTGACTATTCGATTAATGAATTTTCCCTAAACCTAATTAGGGATTCTCAGCTTTAATCTAGACCTCTCATTCTAGGTCTTTCTTAGAACTTAATCTCATCCGTCCACTCAAAATTGTGTTTTCTATAAAAGACAATTTTGCTCATAATTTCAGGATCTCGTCATTTTTAATATAGGCATTATAGTCATTTTAGCATTGATAGTCATTATTTTCATTCATCATATTTTCATAGACATAGGCATTTATGAAATCCTTGAACATTTGCATAGGGCTTTGGCATTAGTATAGGTTGCTCAATTCAAAATCTGAGGGCCTCATTGACTTGCTCCAAACTAGAAGGTGCTATGAAGGTGAAGCATGGAAGGAAAGGAATTTATAATCATTCTTTGTTGTGATTTTCCATTATTCTTGATAGATTCTTTGGATTTTTAATGTTTATTATTTGATAAGCTAACCCCATCTAAATTTCCATTGATACAGCGGTTCCACTCCAAAACCTAAAAGGAGGAAAATTAACACAAAGAATGTCATTGTTATCTCAGAAGAGGAGGAAGAAAAGTCTCTACCTAGATTTGACTCTATAGATCTATATGAAGTTTGTTCGGTGTTGGATGAAAGTAATATGAAAAATATTGGTGAAATGTGGTATGCATACTCTCTGGTCAGTAGGCTTAGAGTTGATGATTCCTTGGTTGATTATCTGCTCAAAAAGGGTATTACTATTTCATATGCTTCTTACTCATTACCAGATGATTTGGAAGAAGTTGATAAAGAAAGGTTGTTGTGGAAAGGAGCTGAAGGACATAAGTTCCAAGCTATGATTGAGAGAAAGTGTGAAAAAACCAAACATAAGTTATCCAAACACATTGGTGAGATAAGAGAATGTATTAAGGAGATGTTTGACATCTACAGGTATTGTCTCTAGTGTCCTATTGTTTTTGATAATTTTAGAAAAAAAAATTAAAGCTATTGAATCTTAATTGAATGATACTAGGATGTGTTTTGACTTCTTCAAAGCTAATGATGGAAAACAAAGAATAAGAGTTGGTGAGTTGCAAGCTAAACTATTGTCTACTTAGAGATAGAGGGAAGCTTTGGTTAGAAATTTTTGGTTGGTCAAAGAGATTGTTGAGGTCTGGTTGGATCATCTCTTTGGGATACTTTCTGATGCAGAGGATTGTGAACAATAGTGCCTATCTATAGATTGGTCATCTTCATTTATATTGTTGACTCTACTATGAGAGAAAGGTACAAGAAGATTTTTCATGTGAAAAGTGTTATTTTTACTTTATCTCTTGAATGTTCTTATTTTTCCCTTTGTCTTTGATGGAAAAAAGGAGGAGAAAAATGAAGAGAAAAAAAAACAAGAGGTATTGAATTTCTTGACAAAGGGGGAGTGTTTGAAGTATTGGAGTTTTGAGTTTGTGAGTTTTTACTATTTTTACATCAATTCCAAAGGGGGAGATTGTTCAAAAGTTTTTTAGATGATTTAGCATTGTTGTCATTGATGTCAAAACCTAGATACAAAAGGTTGTGCTTTGGATGATATACATAAATGATCTATCCTATTGTATGCTTTGATTTTTTGTAGTGTGGATGTTATCTTTTATTTGGATATGGAAGTACTTCTTTTTGGGACAATGTGGAAGACAGTTAATATAGAATAATGAATTATAATCTTTTGATGTTGGCTACTATGGTGCAAACGACAGTGAAGGAGGGTCCTCAAAGAGACCAATCCCAATTGTGCAACAAGAGTAACACAATGAAAAAAACATAGAATATGGAGGAAAATGCATAAATATTCTTATTGATAGAAAATTTTGTTACATTCATCTAACAACATCCAGGCTTCAAGATTCAGGCTCACATGCCACTTACAAAATATTCAGAAATACAACATTCTAATATGCTCAACTTGCGAGCAAAAATTAATCTAAAATTCTTCTATTACAGTCACTATGATTCACTCCTATTTTTCTATCTATTACAAGCTTTTATATCACATCCGCGGGACAAGAAACATCCATGTAGGCCAGAAAAATAATTACAATCTCCAAGAGGAAAATGTAATAGTTACATAAATAGGTTGGCCTTCAATTTGAATTCTTCATCACGAGTGTAAGGAAATGAATTATGGACCTAAACTGAATGTCAACAACACTCCAACAAACACTTAAAATGACACTTTAGAGATATGCAAGTCACGGGGATGACCCATGAACGATCTGATAACCAGTAGGTTTAAAAACTATTCTGGTGTCAGATCATAAAACCGCCTCTTATTTCAAAAGTGATAACTTGGAAAAAAAATATCCAATCAAGCTCAAATATTGGGATAAATAACAATACCATGTCCAAGAGATATACTAAGACCCATAGGGTATATTGAGAAAAATATGATGAATCTACTTACCATGAACTGAACAAGAACATGAACAAAACAAAATTGAAAGAAAATATTTTTGGTTGATGCAAGATTGGCAAGAACCAAGGATGCTCTTGCACTAGATATCTGGGGTTAATGAAAAGTGAGTCCCTCACTTTGTAGGGGTTAATGGAGAACCAAGATGTCCCACCTCAGCTTGAGAAATCCAATAGGAATCCTCAACTGGTCTATCCTTCCATTTCACAAGATATTCTTTATACTACTTTCCACGAGTCTTCCTTCCATCTTTGTTATCGAGAAACTCTTCAATCTCCTCTGACTGATGTTTTGGTAACTAAATCTCTAATTATTCCTTGTTTTCCTTACTGAATTCCACATCATGATACTGATATAGATCTATAATGTTGAATATAGGTGATATACCCATGCCATCTGGTTGTTAGAAACCAAGATTAGATTTGCAAACTGAAAAGACCTTCCACATAAGAGAAAAATAGAAAAAGCAGAGAGGTTGCAAAACATGCAACATAATATTATTTGAGAATTCAATAATTACATGATAATGATTTTCTTTATAAAAGCAAAGATGCATAACCCTAATCTTATCTTGAGCAACAAGATAACTCAAATAAGATAAGGATAAAACCTATAACTTAGGAATTAAATAAATCTTGAGTAAACTTATGCAAAGTGTAATTAAATATTAATTACACCAACACCCCCCATAAGTGCAACTTAGGGAGAAGCAAATAAATCATGCACCTAAAACTAAGATGAATGCAAGAAAGCATGAATGGGTCCCAACAACAAGGACTGATCAGGTACCCAAGTACAAATGCAATATGAGGTAGAGAAGGAAAACCCAGTGGGAAAAAAACCCCCTACAATGAGATGACTACTACAAAGAAGCACTGGAAGAACATTGTGGAGTAACAATGGAACCACAATCTAACAAGCAAGGAAATATACCTTTGTCTACAACTGAAACCAAAACTAGAATCATGATAAAGTGACAGCAGACTCGATGCCACAGAACACTGGAAAACTCACAAACTGGAACAACCCTAGAATCTGTGAAGCAATAGTAGATGCGATGATGAAAGAATTTGGAAACCATGTATCTCGATGCCGATGCCAAACTGTGACTGAAACTCTTCCATGGGAAAGAGTACCAAAAATAGACTCTAGAACATTAACCATAAAAACATGGCCCTCAAACTGAGAAGAATCTGAACCAATGTGGATCAAGAAACACAATCTCTCAATTGAAGTGTGAACCAATGAATCTGATATGTGTCAAGCTAAAGCAAGAATGTGGCAAAAAGAAACTAAGAAACCAAATAGACTCATGCGAGTTGCCATCAAAACAAGATGGATATGGAGATCAAAGTGAAACCTACACTCTAATCAGATTATTATGCAAGAAACCCCCTGAATGGAACTTTATCTTAGTTCATTTATTACAATAACCCAACGATTGTAAAAGGAGAGAATGCTAATGCATGCATAAATAATAAATAACATGATGTGTTTCTGAGATGAAGTACAGATATATAGGTTTCACTTTCCAACTGCCAAAACATCCAAGTAATCTCCAAAACACCCATTGGGACAAATCTGGAATAATGAAAAAGTTGGGATAGATACAGAAAAAATTGCATGGACAACAAGATAGAGCTCCTTAATACCTTTCCAATGCCTTAAACAAGACGAAAATTGGAGATCGTGGCAAAAAGTTATGAGCTCGGAAGCCCAAAATGAATATCTGACTTCAAACAGCAATAAATGTACATAAACATCAAAATACTAGAAAATAAATAGCACCACTGGAAATTTCTCAGAACTAGCTTTCTGGTGATATCTTGTTTTCCCGATTTCGATACCGTATGCCCAAGTTATGACCAAAAGAAAAAAACTTCTTTAGGGAAAATTAGGGCTAGGAGGGACAAAGAGGCCATACGGCCAATGACGTCATGCTAACATCAGCACTTCACTGGAAAAAATATGATGGCCACCTAGCCATCGGTGCAAAAAATTCCCTCCTTGCAAAATTTTTGACAGTCATCAGAGGAATATGCTCCATGCAAGGGAATATTCCCTATCTGCTAGAAAAAATGCTCTATCATTGGAATATTCCATAGCCACTACTCGAAACAACCAGAGATTATGCCAGAGGAATCTAAAGATTTCATCATAGTTTGTTGGTAGAATGTTTTCCGGTGGGTTGCATGCACCATTAAAAATGTGAGATTGTTGGAGTTCAAAAAAGGTGCTGCCGGTGAGTCTATGGGCTTGAGTTTTGAAGGCTGGCCGATGGTCGTGGGGCCCCACGCTGCCAGCGGTGGCATACAGGCCTACCGCGGCAGGGTACAAGGGTAGCCTGCGACCAGGATTTTAAATGCCTTTAAAACTTTTTTAAAAAGACCTTTTACATTGTTTTTTTTTTTAAAAGAATTTGATTTTTATAAAATTTCTATAAAAGATTTTTTTTAAAAATCAAAAAAATCGAACCTTGAAAATAATTTTCCTCAGATCGCATTCATAGAGGTGGTACAAAGGCCATATGAGAATTTTTTTTTTCTTCATGAATAGCTGATGCTGAATATAGGTGAGTTATATGTCATTTTTCGTACTTCATATGCATTTCCTGAATCAAACTTCTTCAAGATCTTACACAGACCAAACTTCCTCGTCTTCATCTTATTGTATGTTCATACTATAAATCACTCCTTCCTCAAGTATACCGTCACTTCATCTCCAACTTCAAATTCTTTATGTCTCCTCTTCTCATCTTCCTTCTCCTTATACCTCCGGTTCATGTCTTCCAATTGTTGCTTCACCTAAGTATGCAATTTCTTCATATGTTTCACAAATTCTTTAGCTTCTGCACTCCTCTTATCTTTTTTACTGATATCTCTAACCTCTAATATACCTCTAGGATGAATTCCTATAACAATCTAAAAAGGTGTCTTTCTGGTACTTCTGTTCACTGAATTATTGTAGGAAAGCCTTGCTTGTGCAAGGAACAAATCCCAACTTCCAGTTTTCTCTCCAACCAAACATCTTAGCAAATTTCCCAAACTCATATTTACTAATTCTATTTGTCCATCTGTCTATGGGTGAAAAGTAGAACTAAACTTCAAATCTGTCTTCAACTTCTTCTAAAGTGTTTTCCTAAAGTAACCAATAAACTTCACATCTCTGTTTGAAACAATGCTTCTAGGTAACCCATACAATCTTACCACTTCCTTGAAAAATAGGTTTGCTACATGTACTTCATCTACTGTCTTCTTACAAGGTATGAAATGTACCATCTTAGAAAATATATCTACTACCACAAATACATAACCATTATCTCTCTATTTTTTCAGTAACAAAAGTATGAAATCCATGCTTATGTCCTCCCAAGGTTTCTCTAGAACTGTCAAAGGTTTATACAATTCGGTATTTTGACTACCTCCTTTTGCAACTTGAAAAAATCTGCAACTATGCACAAATTTCCTGACATCCTTATGAATCTACGACAAAAAATAGTTTTCACTCAACAATGCTACTAGTCTTATCAACTCCAAAATGTCCTTGTAGTCCTCCACTATGCTTTCCTTTTATCAGATTCTCCCTCATGGAACTATGGGGTATGCACAACTGATTTCCTTTGAACAACATATCTTCATGTATGAAATAATCTAGCTAATGACTCCTATCTTCCAAAATAGGTTCTTTGCAAGCTCTCTAGGGTTCAACAAAATTAGGATCTTCCTCATACAAGTTCTTTAATTCATCAAAACCTAATACCACTACTCTCATTTCCATCAGCAAATTCCTTCTCCTACTTAATGCATCAACAAATCTATTGGATTTCCATCTCATGTGTCTCTAATTCAACTTAGCCTGACTTCTCAAATACTGCAAAGCTTGATGATCTGTATACAACAAAAATTCCTTAGGAAACAAGTAATGTCTCCACTTCTTCAAAGCTTGAACTTGTTAGCTCTCAAAAACACAGGTAAGAATACCTCAAGAGGTTGCCAAGCTCTTTATACATTTTAGGGTAACAAACAAGGCTAAATGGTTTGAGCTTTCTTCTCTTCAAGTGCCGCCAGACCTAGGGGGTGTACCTATGTGAATGAGGCAGAGTTTAGGTTGCTAGACTTGTTTAGATTTGATGGATCTATCACAGTGGTAAAAAGTATGATAGATAAAATCTTACAAATTACTCCTACTACTAATATTAAATTTGAAAAATGTGATTTTTTTTTAATAAAGATTTTATAGAATTCTAAGATGTGAATGGTGTGACTAGTGCCTACTTTTGTTGGACTAATGGAGTCAATATTTGTATGATAGGTGACTTACTTCATGGCTATAACTCAAATTTCTTGACACTTGTAACTGTCTACACCTTATGTAAATGTGCAAGAGTGTAATCATCAAGTTATTCTTAGTGATCCAAATGTCCTTTTCCAAATTACTGTGATTAATCAAAATGATTTAATCCTATCTTGCAGGAACTAGTTAATTGAACCACACAAGAGCAACAAGTGTGCTTTGATAAATTGAAGAATATCCTTGATATTTCAATTTAAATAATTAGGAAATGACAACCTTGGAGACAAGTAGATAATGTTTTCAATAAATTCGACAAACAATTGACACCATAATTGGATCACCAAATAAATATATTCTTCTCCATTATATAATTTTAAAAGATTTTACAATATATAGCATGATGTTTCATTTCAGCAACTGTTCACCCTTATCCAACTATCCTAACCTACTGCTTATTTTTCCTTAATCTAATAATGTCTTCATGTGATCTCATTTGCCATATATACATTGTTTTAGGGTTATGACTCCTCATATCTGTTCGCTGCAAAAATTTATTGTTCTTCTTCTTTTGACAAAAAATATTTAATTAATTTCCCTTGGAAAATTAAATATTTTAATCTTTGTTATCTTTGTCCACCGTGAAGAATAATCATTTCGCAATAAAATCTTATTCCTTTGCTAGAAAATCTCCTGTTTATTCTAATTTAATAAATTATTCCATGGGTAAAATAATTGCCATCTTTTTAATCCCATTGGCAAAAATATCCCACCTCCTTCGTAAATATTTTACAATATTTAACCCCCTATACATTTGTGGGTAAAATTATTCACCTTATGACTCTCCTTGCTAAAATAATTCACATTTTAGTGAAAATATTTTCTCTCTTGAAGATATTCACCCTCACCTTTATTAAACAAGCTATTACTTTATTACTCCACAATTTCAATACTTAAATCTCCTTTAAATCTTCACCCACATTGCATCGACACCATTTATTTTAATATTTATTCCCACCCTCAAAGTTTTCATTGTGACTTGTATTATTAGAGGGACTTATATTTTTTGTCCCGATAGTATATGTTTCCCCGATAAAATTTCCATTGGCATGACAAACATAGTCAGTGTGACTTGTAGATCTTATGCCGATAATAGATGTCTCCCTGATGAAGTAAATTTGTTGGGCCATCAGTGAGACCCTCTCAATTGAAAACAATTGAGAATTTTTCCCTGATTAGACATGTTATTCTAATAAGTTTTTCTTCACTATGTAGGTTTTAGGGTTTCCATGTGACATAGGAGGCTTTCTCTACTTTTGGAAAAAATTTCTCAACTGGCTTCACTTTTCTTCTTTACACAAAGAATCAATCTCCATGGTGGTTTGAGTAGTGAATGAGAGGGATCATCTTTGAATCCTTTCCCCTTATGTCCCTTTTATCACGTTCCCCTTAGAACAACATGTGATTTGAGTGTAACTCTACAATCATTTAAATGCTTCTTTTTCCCTATTGGCCTTTTGCATGATTCTTCAATATTTTCCTTCTATTTGAAATCTAACATGAACTTAAATTCTCTCTTTGATTGAAACACTCCTTTCTATAGATGAGATAATGATTGGTGAAACTATGTGCATTCTACAAGCATCACATAATGGAAGACATATCCCTAATCACGCCATAATCTCTATTCCTAAAAATAATTTTTCTTTCCAAGTGAAAAATCATACAATATCTCATTCACCACATGTGGCCTTAATCATTTCTTGTGTTTAAATCCAATCATCTATTTTCAGTTAGATGGTTCAAAACATAAATCATTTGATGAGTTTGTGTCCTCACTAAACACATTCGCAATCAAACCTAATCTTAGTTGGATCATTTTCTGAATCTGAGCCATGTCTGGTTGTCAAAGTCATTTGATTATGCTTCATCAATGGTGGTATAGTTTTGGTTTATCCTTGGAAGCTCTGCCGGATCCATCAAATTTTAGGTTTGATAAGTCCTCCTTATCCACTTTATTCAACTAGTGTCACATGTCTATCCTCTTGTATCATTCTTTGTTCAAAATGCCATGTTTTTAGCACTTGGCATGCCAATTATGTATTGTTGAGTGCTATTACAAACATGATTTTCCACAATTTTACATATTGGTTCTTTACTTGCAAGCTCTTCCTCATTTTTGCTAATAAAATTTATAAAGAAATTTGAAACACACAAAAGTCTCTTGCTTCCATGAAATGAGCCTCACTGAAAAGCAGCTACTATGCTTTCATTTTTGAAATACTTTTAACATTATTTGTAGTCTTTCTGAAATGTGCTCATCATGTAAACCCCATTATTCAATTAAAATCCAAAATGATTTCAAAACTTGAATGAGTAATCATCAAGAATTTACTTCTTGACATTTTGCAATATGATGAAATGAGTCAAATGGCCTCCAAAATCACTTTTGAAAGTTGATCAAATGGTCTCCGGGAGTCACAAAATTTTACCAGTGTGTTATTTGAAGGTAGGGGAGTATACCTATAAGATGGTTTTGCATAAAAAATGAACCGATCTCATTTTTTGATCTTCCAAAGTGGGCCCCTTGAATAGATTTTTCAACTGAGTTTTCTGACCATTAAAATCAAATTTCACAGTGAGAACCTAAAATTCACATGGAATTTTAGGCTCTAACAGAACTAAAGCATAAAATTCCTGATCATACACTGAATATATTCTCCTAACATCATTCAAATTATCACTAAAATAAGCTACGGGTCTCTCTTCTTGACTCAACATACTCCAATTGCATTTCCACTTGCATCACAGTCCACTTGAAATACCTTACTAAAATTTAGTAATGCCAATACAGGTTGTTTTGTCACTTTCTTCTTCAACAACTCAAAATTTTTGTTTGCTCCAGATGTCCATCTAAAATCCTTCCTATCTCCCCTCATTGTCTTTGTGATAGGGCCACAAAAAGAGCTAAAATTCCTAATGAAATTTCTGTAAAAACTAGCTAATCCATGAAATGATCTCACCTCTCAAAGGCTTTCTGGTGTAGGCCATTCAACAGTCGCTCTTACCTTTTCAGGATCCATCTTCAATCCATCCACAATTATTACAAATCCAAGATACACCAATTCATCCTTCATGATACTACATTTCTTAATATTTATCGGCAATTGCTCTTCTTTCAACCTTTATAAAAATTGTCTGATATGCAACAAATGTTCTTCCCTACTCTTACTGAAAATCAAGATTTCATCCAAATAAACAATCACAAACTTACCCAAGAACTTCTTCAATACCTCATTCATCAACCTCATAAAAGTACTTAGTGCATTTGTCAATCCAAAGGGCATCACAACCATTCATACAATCCTTCATTTGTCTTGAACACTATCTTCCATTCATCTCCTTCTCTGGTCCTGATTTGATGATATCCACTCTTCAATTCTATCTTTGTAAAATATCTAGCTCCACTCAAACAATCCATGATGTCATCCATCTGGGGCAAAGGAAATCTATACTTCACTATGATCTTTTTTATTGCTCTAGAGTCTATACACATCCTCCATTCTCCATCCTTCTTACGTGCTAACACATCAAACACTACACAAGGGCTTAAGCTTTCTCTAATCAAACCTTTCCTCAAAAATTCTTGCACTTTAATGTTCAGCTCCTCATTTTCTATGGTTGTCATCCGGTGTGTTGCTTTATTAGGAAAACTAGCTCCAAGAATCAAATCCATGCAATGACTAATACTCCTCATAGGTGGAAATCCATTAAGAACATTTTATGAAATGATCTCCTCATACTCTATCAACAACTCCTTTATCTCTTCCAGGTGTGCTTCTACATGCTTCAATTCATCAGCCTTCTTAGGAACTAAAGAAAAACACACATTCTCATGTCTCAATCCTTCAAGGAATCTCCTCCCATTAACTAGAAAAATTCTTGCATTCGTACAAATTTCAACTTTAGGAACATCTTCCAAAGGTAACAAAATTTGCTTCATCCCATTAGCAACAATAGTATACACATTCCTTCTTCCATCATGAATAGCCTGTCTATCATACTGTGAAGGTCTCCCCAAAAAAACATGGCATACATCCATAGGCATAATATCACACAAAACTTCATCATGATAATTTCCTATCTTCAATTTTACTAGACATTGTTCACTTACCAAAATCTTATGTTCATCTTGAATCCAAGCTATCTGATAGGGCTTTAGGTGGTTCAGTCTTTCTAACTTCAACTTAGTCACCATCTGTTCAAACACTAGGTTCTTAGAGCTTCCACTGTCAACAATCACCTTGCAACATTTTTTAGCTACTTTGCATCTAGTTTAGAGAAAATTATTCCTCTGCAATGGTTCCTTCTCCATCTCACTTTGACATAATGCTCTTCTATTCACCAACACTTCTCCATCTTCTGGTCCATTGGGTGTTTCAACATGATCCTCTTCAATAAGGGCTATTCTCCTACCATCTTTTGTCTTCTTGTCTCTCCCTAATTACATTCAAATGCCCTATGTCCTTCACCTCCACATATAAAACAAGTTCCTCTGAATGTCTGCTTCTCCTATCCTCTATCATCTCTCCTGTGACCTTTGTTCTAGTAACCACCATATCAAAATCTTTTGTAATATTTTCCATCACCTCTATGGTATGCGTTATCATTTTTACTAACCTCCTTATCCTTATTTAGATCTGGGAAATATCCTCTTCCTCCTCTAGTAAAAGTTCTTCCTCTCTGAAATCTTCCACATCTTTCTCTCTGTCTTTGCTCATGTCTATTATTCAGCTTCTCCTATGCTTTCAGGGCACACCGATATGCCTCTTCCACATTCTATAGCTTTACCAGACTAATCTCATCCTATATAGATGACATCAAACCATTCACATATCTTGCTACTTGTTCCATCTCATCTTTTGAATCTCTAGATCCGATATTCAACTTATACAATTCTTTAGTATACTCTATTACACTAGACTCCTTCTACTTCAAATTCTGGAACTTCTTGAACAAAATAATTTGATAGTCAACTAGCATGAACTTTGTCTTCAACTTATTCACTATCCGATCCCATGAATTTATCTTTTCTTGTCCTCTTCTCTGTCTATCTGTCTACAAATGTTCCCACCAAAGGGACACATGTCCTTTCAACTTTGTACAAGAAAACTTCACATTCTTATCTTAAGTGGTGCCTTTAAATTCAAATTATTTTTTCATCTCAATAATCCAATCGAGCAATTCTTTAGAATCCAACTTACCATTGTAATCTGGTGGGTTGAAATGTGGTCTGGTATTAACCCTAGTTAGGGCTCTTATAAACCTCTCTTCTTCCTAATCAAGGCTAGGCTGATTTCCTCTCTCTTTAGGTACTTCTACCTCTTCATCATTCACATCATCAACTGGTCAACCTCTTCTTTGGTCCATTTCAACTTCATCTAATCTAGCAGTAATCCCTCACAACATATCCATGATTGCTTGGTCTTCATTTCTGCGCACTCCATTTCCTCTAACATTTCTTCTTCGAACCATCTTTTACAAGTGCTTTGCAGTTGTGGGTCAGATCCTCAATCTGCCACCCCACAAAATATCTTCAACATGACTTCATGAATTCCAACGACCTCACAGGGATTGATCTCACTTTGATACCAACTGGTACAAATGACGGTGAAGGAGGGTCCTCAAAGAGAACAACCTCAACCATACAACAAGAGTAACACAATAGAAACAACACATAATATGGAGGAAAATGTAGAAGCATATATTCTTATTGATAGAAAATTTAGTTACATTTGGTTGGCAACATCTGGGCTTTAAGATTCGGGCTCACAGGCCACTTAGAAAATATTTAGAAATACAACATTCTAACATGCTCAACTTGCGAGCAAAAATCAATCTAAAATTCTTCTATTACATTCCCTATAATTCGTTCCTCCTATTTCACTATCTATTAAAAGCTTTTATATCACATCCATGGGCCAAGAAACATCCACATCGGCCAGGAAAATAATTACAATCTCATAGAGGAAAATGTAATAGTTATATAAATTGGTCAACCTTCAATTTGAATTCTTCATCACAGGTGCAAGGAAATGAAGTTTGGACCTAAAATATAGGTCAAAAACACTTGAACGAACACTTAAAATCACATCATAGAGATCTGCAAGTCATGGGGATGACCCATGAATGATCTGATAATTGATAGGTTTGAAATCTATTCCGGTGTCGGATCAAAAAACTACCACTTATTCTGGAAGCGATAACTTGCCGAAAAAATATCCAATCAAGCTCAAATCTTGGGATAAGGAATAAGACCATGTCCAAGAGATATACTGAGCTCTACAGGGTCTTTTGAGAAAAATATGATGAATCTACTTATCGTGAATTGAACAAGAATAGGAATATAACAAAACTAAAAGAAAATATTTTTGGTTGATGCAAGATTTCCAAGAACCAACAATGCTCTTGCATCATGCTATGCTCAAAGCTTACTCCAAGTAACCTTGTTATCTATATATTCATGTAGCATGTTACAAGTTTTGGTATGTCACATTATGTTTCTCCAGTTGATACTGAAATCGATGATAATCAAGATTTTGTCTCGGTTGTGGCATTCTCATCGGCTCTGAAATATATTTCATGTAACTCAAAGTTTGATAACTATGTCATGTAATGAACCTATCTTATGTATGGCCTATTTATGGGCCCCTTGGTAATGTGGTAGGGAGATATTTATGTGCAATCTATCTTTTAGGTCTAGCACTAGCTGCAAGGCCTTATTGAATATTTCAAGTTTGTTCTTCATGCTGACATATTTTTGTGGTGATCTAAATTCAAATTGTGTTTGGAGAACTTAGAAGACTATGAAGACATTATGTTTGGCTGACCTAGGAGATTATGAAGACATTTAATGGTATAAGTAAATTTTTTTTTTGTTTGATTGAATAAGAAGAGTGTTGTGTAATGTGTGTTAGTAGATAAAAAGGTGCAAAGGAAGAAGTAAATCTATTTTGTAGGGGTTGTGCAAGGAAGGTGTGCAGAAGATTCTTGAACATATCTGTTGCAGACAGTTATTATGATCTTAACTGGAACTAAATTCATGCATATGTAGATGCAACTTCATCAGTTCACTTTTGTTAGTGAGACTATTTTATAATTAGATGAATTAATTGGGTAGTGAGCCCATTGGTAGTGATCCTTACATGCAATGAGCCTTTGTAAAAATCACCTTAACATGTGTCACCTTAACTGGTGTTCTATAATTGAGAATTAACATTCTTTGTAGTTTTTCCCTTCTTGGTTTTCCACATAAATTATGATGTCTATTGCGCATGGTGTTGTTATGTGCTTTCATGTTCATATTTGTTTGATTATTACCTAATTGATAGAAGCCTACTCTAGATTAAATAATGTAAAGATTTTTTTTTTTTTGTAAAGGATTCACCCCCTCTTAGTTATCCAGATTGTTCAACACTTTTCTCGTTAATGGGTGAGAATATTTATTTAGTATCATTTGCATTATTGCAACCTTCATCTAATATAGATAATTGTCTCTTTATTTCCATACTTTCAAAACCAATAGAAGGAATGACTTTACACACCTCATCCATCTCATCATGTCTTACATCCTGGCTAGTATGGCTACAATCTTCATCTACACACATTATTTCTATGGGCTACTAAAAAACAAAATCATGACCACTAAATGATACAATATTATTTTTTGTTATATTTTGTTCATTCCTTTGATCAATCAGGGAAAGAGTACAATCACTCATCACAAAAATAAAATCATTTCCACAACTCATTTTGATTTCTTCATAAATTGAAAGCCATGGGTATAAACATTTAACACTTGGGTTCTTCAAATCCTATGATATAGTACTCAAACCTGGCTCAATATTCTCACATAATAAATCAATGCATATTATTCATCATGTCTTTCTGATTCTAGCACTGCAAAAAATGATTTCTTAAATGTACTGTGAAAATCATATGAGGTTTCACCCTCATGTATCTTTATATCACACAATGCATCAATAGGTGATATAGATTCAACCTTGTTTTCAAATTGTTCTTCAAATTCTTATTGGATATGCAGATGTCTATTGTCAAATAGGTATTAATTGTTTATTGATATTCCTTCAAACTGATCATTGAAAATTATTCTAAGCTCTCACCATGAAAATATGCAATGCATTGGTAGAATAGAAAACCAATATTCGACATCATTTTCTAAATTTCTTACAAAAATTTCATGACAACATCCTCTTGTGTTATTTGACAATCCACCATTAAGCTAATGAAATCTTGTAGATGCTTTGATGTCGATTATTCATAACCCCCTCTAAATTTAGGCAGGTATTCATTTATTTTTATTGGTAAAGAGTGTGGATAACCTTGGATTTTATTGAAATATAGAGGGTTATATCTCTCAATAGAGAACATTCTTCTTTGAGGAAATGATTGTTGTTCTATCATAACATTATGGCTTGTACAGGGAGAACCAAAATAGTTATATATATTTGCAAAAGAAGACCTATTCCCTCTACACTATTTTCTTATCAGTACTTCTTCCTTTTAGAATATTATGCTTTCTCTGTTCCCTTTCTCCTAGTGCTAAAATCACTCAATAAAGAACCAATTTATTCTTTAGACTTTTCAAATATGGTTCTCATACATAACCTTATTCTTCTTGAAAAGAAAAACATATAAAAATACTTGGATATGTTACAATTATGGTAAAATTTATTTCCTGACTGTAAACCTTTGTAGATCTAAAATATTCTTCTCATTTTCATCAATTTCTTTTCACATATTGGCCACCTTTCTTCATAGAAGACTGAACTTTAAACAACATGAAGCCCTTCTAAAGCTTAATTTCATTTTAGGTATCCTCAAATAGCAGAGTCACACATAACTTCTTTAAATAAACTACAAGAAAACCTCTTTCAAGTCTGAAAATTTTAATATCTAGAAACCAAATGTTCAAATTCATCAAATTCTTGACTCTTTTCTCATAGATTTATCACTGTTTCCTAGCAAAGTCACCAATCTGTTAGTGTTTTAATTTTCCAACTAAACCTTGGAAGTCTTGTAAAGGAAATCCAATCCTTTATGCTCAAGAACTTCAACATTAGTGGCCAACAAATGGGAGATGAATTTTATACTTTTCTCCCCTACACTTCAATCTCTACAAAAACTAGGAGGGTGGTCCTATGTGACACTGGATATAGATATTTAGCTTATGGTGCAACACAGTGTAAAGTAGATAAACTTCATACAATATGACAAGGATGTGTATGGATACATCAAATAATGGTACACCCCTTGTTCTCATTTCATTATAAGAATGAAGTATAAGACACAAAATAAACATACAACTAAAGCATTAAAAAGCTTTATCAATTTAGATTTGTTTATGAGGATGAGGAATGGAAAACCATGCAAGACTAGTGCCTACCCTAGGCAATAGAGTCATATGTTATGCATTTTATGACAGAGCCAAATATATCTTGGGGGTCTTTTGCTAGATTATCACCTTATGATAATTAGACCCGAGCAAGCTTATTATACAACATACTTATTAATCCCTAGTAAATGATAACATAACCATTAATTCATGGCAAACATTTACTTTACGCCTTGGACAATAACAAACCAATAAACCAATTTATAATAGAAAATGTGCTTAAAAAATGATATAACCCTTGACTACATAGTTTAAAGCATATTATCACTCACACATTAAGAAAATTACACAATAGAGTATATTCGTATATGACCTAGTTACAAGATATAGAGACATTGCCAAGTAATGCCTAATAAACATAGTCCTTCACCATCATCATTCAACATTTTTTTGGACATAGCCCCTTCCTTGGCTAGAACCCAAAAGCTAAGAGCCTCCCAAAACTTAGAAGCCCCATAAATGAAGAAAATATTACATTTAAAGAAAAGAAGAAGGCTCAAATTTAATATCTACATGAGATTTTTCATATTGAGCTCCCTTTGATCTGTCATTTGAAAAATGCCATCTAACCCTAATCCCCATCTTACCTCACACTTGTAACTAAAATTTTCTTTTCCATTTTGGTTGCTTTCATTTCCATGCAACTTCTTTACCTATATGTAAAAATACATTTACAACTATATTTCACCTTAATACTGAAATGTTTTCACCTATGGGTAAAAACCCATTTCACTAACAGTTAAAAATGCCTTTCAACTTGTATTTTAACTTTGCAAATTGATCTACAAATCCTTCATTTCAACCTTTGTTTCCTTACAATTAATTTGACATTTAATTTAAACAATTATCCTATAGCCATTTCATCTACAACTGGTTTGACATTATGTCAAATACTTATCTTGCAACAACTGTCATAAATATTCTACCTACAACTAAATTATTTTCACTTGTCTATTTCATTTTGTATCTAAAATTTTCCCCTCTAGATCTCCATTTTTGTCCCTTAAGATACATAGAAATTAAGCAAACAAATTGGTGGGTTGTTTTCACTACTACAAAGGTGTTTATGGCATGCCTAGCAACTTGAAAACATTAAGAATCATGCTAAAATGTTGCCAAGTCATGAACAACACTTCTAGGAATATTCTAGACAAGGAGGAAGCACATTCAATCTCACAAAAAAAATCTCCAAACTATTTGCATGAAAATATACACCATTGAACACTGAATCCAATTCAATCTACCATTTAAATACTCAAAATAGCAATCAAAAAAGTACTTTGTGGTATTGGAAATGCTTGTTGGGTTATGGAACCATGTTATAGGCCGTGGAAAGGAGTTGTAGGGCATTTTTGACCTTGCTGGCAGCAAAAAACTAAATAAATCACCCTTACAAATGTTGCCTAGGAATTGAAAAGGTTTTAGGAAATATTTTTCAAGTTAAAACAACCATTTTCAATCCTTAAACAACCCCAAAACTGCCCCAAAATTTCCTATATGTGATTAGAAATCATTTTGGTGCCTAGGTGGAGCTCCCCACAATTCTGCTAGACTTCACTTGGAGGCCTTTTCTCTTTCCATGGAATGGTAGAAAATGAATTTTTGAAATAAAAAACTCCTTTCATAAAGTTTTATAAAGTTCCTTGTAGATATTTAAGTCATCAAATTATTTAAAACATTTAAAATGTTTTAAATATCAACATATTAAAACATTAGGACATAAGTAGATTTTTAATTTCTCTTACTAGAAAAATGGTGAAAATTCATTGCACATAAACCAGAACCCTTGGAGTCATGAGTTCTTGTTCCTGGGCCTAATCAATTAAATAAAAGATGTGTTTTCCATTAGATCTCGCCTGAAAAACTAATATTTGGTACCTCCTTTGTAATTCGGTCTGCTAGAGGGGTTCGCTACACCTGAAAGACTTTCAAATAATGCATCATTTTTCCTCGCACCTTGATGAAACTAAAAATGTAGATATTAGAGACCAAAATAGGAAATGGGTTGCCCTCATATTCTTGAAATTTGTAACTTTTGGGAACACCAAATCTATCTTGGTCACAGTTAAAAACACATTAAATGGTATATCAGAACTCATCCTGGAAGCACGAAACTGAATGATCATTCTACCATTTGTTGTAAAAACCTTTCTACCACATGTATTTGCATGACAACCTCTAAGTTAAAAAATTTTAATTGTGAAAGATGGACTTCGAGGTAGATGCAATAGGAAGTAGACCTAACCTTTGTCATCAAATTGAAAGTGTAGACATGGAAAATATATTGATTGACATTACACATTTGATCCCGACTACTAACACCATTTCATCCTAAATCATCCATTGGTCTAACCATTTAATTGAATACCCTTATTTGATTAAATTAATCAATTTCCCTCCCTTAATTAAATAAATCAGGTATTTGATTAAGTCTCTCTCTTTTGTTAATTAAATCAATCAATCTAATCTAATTATCCCTATTTAATTAAATAAGTAATTTTATTTGATTAAATCTCTAAAGTCTATCTCATTAAATTAAATAAATCAAAGCCTTATTTAAATTAATCTAACTCCATCCCTTTTAATTAAATAAATAAAAAATCTTTATTTAATTAATCCTTTTATCATATTATTCTCATTTTAATTTAAATCAACCCATAAATCTAAGTTAAATATGTCACATCATCTAGTCCTTCATTAAATTAATTAACCTTGATTAATTTAATCCTAATGCATGTCCCGTCCTCCATGTTTTTCCACTTGCACATGAAAATAGATTTAATTAATTTATTAAATCTCTATTTTCTTTTAACTTGGCATAATGGAGGAATATTCCTCAAATTTGAATTTCAAATCCAAGTGGACTTTGTCCTTCCAAAAACCTTGTGTGTCCTTTTGTATTGAGCCAAGTGGCCTTTAATGCATTTATTTCTCCCTCCAACATGTCTTTTCCATATTTTCAAATTTCAAATATCCACCTAATTTGCATTTATGGGCACATTCATCAAAATGTGCACATCCTTCAGACATTCACATGTTGACAAGTGGCACCTTGCCATTGGATGAAAGTTAGTCCCACATTGCTTCATTTTTGGCATTTATCCAACTTGTCAATCTATAAATAAGATGTTTCTCTCCTCATTTGATCATCCACAATTTGAGAAAACTTACTATACTCAAATCTATCTTCAAGCTTTAGCATTTTATCAAATCCATAGCTAGGTTATGCAAGTTTTTCATCACGGAGCATACTTGAATCTTCAAAAAAGTGGATCACTCATCATCACTCATCAACATTACATCATAGGAGTTGGGAAAGGGCCAATTTTTACGTCAAATTGACACCAATTCACCCATGGGATCAAGAGTTTGCTTGTTTAAATAGGATTTAATATGTTTTGTTGTGTTCTTCATTCTTGTTTCTTATTTTAAGCATTGCAAATGGATTTCATGGGGAATTTAGATTCTAACTTGTATTTCAATCCTCTAATGTGTGTGTTTGTTGTGTTTTATAGGTTCTAAGGGATCTTGGTTCACATTTTGGTGCTAGAAGGAGGGCTTTGTCCCAAATCTAACATGTTTTTTTTTCAAAATTTTGATGTTTTCCTAATAGGTTCATCTGTGAGGTCTCAGTATAGCGCATCCACAAAATTTTATAGCGCTTCTGAGCCCCAGTTTAGTGCTTCAAAGACCTATTTTAGCACTTCTGAGCCCCATTTTAGCGCTCCTTACCCACTTTAGCACTTCCGAAACCTATTCTAGCACTTCTGAATACCTGCAATAGCACCTCTAAGCATCTGTTATAGCACTTCTAACCCCTATTATAGCACTTCTAAACACTATTTTAGTGCTCCCAAGCTCTCTTCTAGTGCTTCTGACCCCTATTTTAATGTTTCTGAGTCCTATTTTAGTGCTTCTGCTGTTCTAGTGCATTGGCCCCCTATTTTAGTGCATTAGATCATAGAGATAGAGTTTTCCTAATGACATCATTCTCTCATAAATATCAAGTGTTTTTGAACACTTTAGTGTTTTTTTAACACTCTTAGAGGATGCACAATTTCTCTTAAATTTTTTTTATCTTTCATATGCTTAGGACTTACTAAATTTCATTTGGGCTCTAAAAAGAACATTTCAATTTCTTGTTACAAAGGGCTAAAATGAACTTTAGGGAAAACTTACTATATTTGGTTTGAGGATTAACAATTAAACAAGGAAAATCTTCACACTTCATTTGGTGCAAGTAAAAAGAAGTCATTATTGCTTTATGGGTTTAAAAAGAACATGTGCTATTTTGTTTTGTAATTTTTTACGCAAAGTAATATCATTGAAAAGACGCATGCACCTCTCTCGCACCTCACAGTGATCTTGAGAATCAAAAGGCTTTTCGGTGACATTAAGTTGCATAATTAATTGCCTCCACATTTCATTTGGGTTCTTAAAATTGAACAAAGCTTGTGAGTGTGAGGTATATCACGTGTGTTCTATCTTTGTTTCTAAATGGAGATTGATCAAACTACGGATGTGCTTGCTTGCTATTATTTACCTTTAGAGGGGCCTACCTAAGAGACACATCCACAAGGAGAACTCGAAGGCGATTCCAACTGATTTTTCACTTGGGCCGGTATATAAATGGATGAGACTAAACTGTCAAGTCCTCATGGTATGCAAGCCTTAGTCATACAGTGTCTTTCCGAATGAGGTACTACCATTAAAATTATAAGCACCCCTAGTAGGATTTATTAAATAATTTAGTGGCTTGTTGGACATTCGCAAGGTGCCATGTCCCCGATGTCCCGAATTAAGAACCTTGTTTAACAGCCCAAATCCTTATCTATTTGTTGGTGCAAGAACAGTCATTCTGAAGCCATCCCACATTTTTATGGCTCTTAGTAAGAATGAAAAGCAAGCCATGGGATTTTCATGGGTGTTGATGCTTGGTTTCCTCGTATATGTGAGTTTCATGGAGGGGAGCTAGTGGGGTCAAGCATCTAATCATTCACTAAGAGTAGGCATAGCTAGACTTGTCCAAGTGGGAACTCAATAAATATTGTCCTTCATATCCAGAGGGTAGTGCATGTTCTTGGTATCAAAACACTTGCTTGTTCAAAACATTGGGAAACATATATTCAACAAGAAAATCAAATTTCAAACCCCTTAGTTAGAGAAAATACCTTTGAAAAAACCCAAGAGCTATTACTTACCATAGGGATTATATCCTTAGAGGTTTCTAAGTAATTGGGTTTACATTTTAATTTTCTCTTACAAAGATCAACATTAGGCAACCCTTGTCTTAATTTCTTGGAACTTCCGCATAGCACTTTTGTGGGGTGAAAAGAAGTTTTGACTTTGGAAATTTGGTGTGAAAGATAACCAAGAGTTTAATTTTGGTAAAAATAAGTCATTAAAGCAAAGATAAACAACTGAATCCCACACATGATTTCTCAATGATTTCTTGTAAGATCAAAATTTGAAAACCCAAGGTCAAAAAGATTAGTCCAAAACAACACCAAAATAGTCTTCAAGAGCTTTACGGATTTAGACAAATATTGTTCAACTTTTACAAATGTGCATCAAGAGATAATCCAAATATGTATTCATTTTACTATACTCACAATCCAAGTCTGTTTCAACAATTTGAGCACCTTGTTTAGGGAAAAGAATGTTCATCACCTTGGTCTTGTAAAAAAGAGTCCTAGTAGGTACATTTAGGATCAAAGGTCCAAAACATCATCCATCATGCTAAAATCAACCATTCCATCCCATCGACAATTCTAGAAAATATTGATACCATCATTATGCTAGGCTTCTTTGGCAAATCATATCAACATCAAAACTTTGACACAACATCTACAAATCCTTGAGGATCAAAACATCAGAACATTTTTTTGAATTAGGTATGTGTAGATGCATCCTTTTTCATATACATAATTGGATTATCACCTTGTTTGGTTATTTGTGGGTAGATGCATCCTTCTCCCCACCTTTAAATGGATTATCATCTTGTTTGGCTAGTTGTGGGTAGATGCATCCTTCTCCCACCTTTAGTAAAATTATCATTTTGTTTAGTTAGTCATGAGTAGATGTATCCTTCTTCTCACCTCTAATTAAATTATCACTTGTGAGCTTAATTATCCCATAGATCATTATCCAACATCTTGGGGTCTAGTTCGCTCATTATCCAAAATCAATCCAGGAATCGAACATCAAAAATTGAAATCAAAATCAAGTCAAGTCAATCCAAACATCCAACAAGACAAAATCCCAAAGTGCCTAGCATCCCATCAAGATTTGAAAAAAAAAATCAATCATCCATTATCATTCACTTATCACACATTTTCTGTCACCATACCTTTGATCTTTTATTATCCTAAGTTCTCTCTTTTGAGCTATATTTTATAGTTCAAACAAGATCACAAATTAAGAACATGGAAAACAATCAAGAAACATCCACAACAAGCGACCTCATTCAAAATGCTCCCAAAAATTATCAAAGTGGACCAAGCAACATACTTCTTGACCTCTCTGTCATCACACACAATCCTCAAGGGGAGGCTCCAGTAGAAGACATCATTGAAACAAGAATGAACCAAGAAGAACTCACTAACATGCTTCGAAATCCCAAAAATCAAAAGCTTTTCAAACCCAGATTGAATTCCTCCCATTACATGCTTGAGTTAGCCAAAGAAGGGGGGAAGCTACCTTCATAATTTGACCTAAACACTATCATAGATAGGTCTCTTGTATGAAATAGCCAATTTACACAGAGCATCACTCAAACCATTCCACAATCCACCACTTTCATTTCCACCATAGAGCCCATTGTTAACAAAGGAAGTGCTTTCTTCAATTCTCTTCAAACACATCGCCTTGCCTATACACAAGATTTGGAAACAGATACTATCATGGGAACATCCAATACCATTTCAAAAAATCCACTCCATCAATATAATCCATTAGGTTTCATTGATACCTGTAATACATCTTTTCATGCAACCTCATCATATGCTCTTGACACGCAAGTGTCCCATCCTTTCATACAAGCAGGCTCATTCGAACCAGATAAACCTTTTGGGGTTTCATCCTCATTTTATTTAGAGAATTTTCTACCATTCCTATCATTTACACCCTAAATTCCACACTATTACCAATATCATCATCATTTCATAGTTTAGGGCTTCCCCCTTTACCTAACACCGGGCTTCCCCCTTTACCCAACATCAATCACTCCATCCAAATCAACCCATCCAACACCAACCAATTTGTTACATCGAATCCTTTGAATATACCATCGACATCACACCAATAAATGTTATCTAATCAAGTGACAACATCCATCCCAATGAATCAAAATGAGGTCTCCCAAGGACCTATCACCTCGATCATTCTGACTATCCCTATCACATCGATCATCCTGACCATCCCTATCACCTCGATCATTCTGACTATCCCTATCATCGTGATCATTCCCACTATAACTATCACACCCATCACATCTCAACCCCTCACTACCACAATGGCTCCTAGAATATCTCAAACACCCATCATGACATCCAACATGATTCAGAATCCACCAGCACTACCACCAAAACCAAACACAAGAAGTCAATATAGCATTGCACTAAAAGCTTACCAAGCCTACCAATGGTACAAAGCTGCTCAATAGGTATTTCAACAATATCAAGCTACTCAGTAAACCACTTAGGCTACCCAAGCCTCTCAAGCCACACAACAAGTGCAAGGTAGGGCATTGTTGCAACAACAACAAACCCAACAATTGGCACAAGCCCAAGCTTTGTTACAACAATAGTAGGCCCAACAAGTAGCATGAGCTACTCAAGTTGCATAGCAAGTCATGCAACAATGATAAGCATAACAAGTTTCCCAAGCTGCCCAAGCTACACAAGCCCAAGCACAAGCTCAAGCCCAAGCACAAGTGCAAGCACAAGCACAAGCACAAGCACAAAAACTTGCACAATAGCAAGTTGCTCAACAACTAGCATATTAGTAAGCACTGGAACAATACCAAGAGAAACAAGAAGCTATCCAACAAGCATTAGCAGATCAAAAAAAAAATCTTAGCCAACCAACAAGCACTAGCGAACCAATAGCAACAGGCTCAACAATAGGCCTTATTAGTGCAACAATAGTAAGACAAACAACAAGCATTGTTGCAGGCATACTTGGCATAACAATATGTATAGGAAGCACCCATTCAACTACCCATCCCACTAACAAGCGAACCACCTCGAAACATCTTCATTCCACCCCCTGACCCACAAGAGGATGTCTCAGCACAAATCAAGTTCTTGTCACAACAAGTGCTAGACCTCCAATCAGGGAAGGTCTCTAAAACCCAAAATAACCTATGCCCCTATCCATTTGATATGAGCATAGTCATGAAACCATTCCCCAAGGGATTCGAAATCCCTAAATTTGATAAATATCATGGCTTGAGCAACCCTAAAGATCATATTAGGGAGTTTCAATTATATTTCATGGAGGTAGCCTACGATGAAACCTATTTGATGTGGTTGTTTCCTCAGAGCTTGGCAGGGACAACTATTGATTGGTTTTCTTATCTTTCACTAATTAAGAAATTCCAAGACATCGTAGATGCCTTCATCCAAAATTATGCTTTCAATACCCCCATAGAGGTAAGCCTAGAGGAATTGTTGGCCATGAAACAGTCCAAGGGGGAATCCTTTGCTTCATTCTTGCAAAGATAGTGATCCAAGGCCAATCGAAGCAAATGGGTCATGCCTAAAGTACAACAAGTCTATACTGTCATATCCAATCTCATCAGAGCCTTGGCATTCCATCCCAAAGTACAGGGAATCACCACATATGACCAATTGATTTCCAAGGTGCTCAACATTGAACTAGCCCTTGTTCCACCAAGAGGAACTTCATCTTACCAAGAAAACCACCCATCAACAAGCTATAATGATAAACCTCATACATGGATGAAGAATTGAAATGTAACCAATGATGGTGTCATTGATGCCAAAGTTGTCATCAATGCCCCACAGAAAAATAATCAACCACCACCCCAACAACAACAACAAAACAATAACCAAAAAAATCTATAGGTCAGTATTGTGGTCCAACAACCCAACAATCAAATAGTAAACAACGTCAATGACAAAGAGTACCACAATGAAACAAGTACTCTCCCAAAAAGAAATACACAACCCTTGGGGAACCCGCTGAAGCAATCATGAAGAGATTGGTAGATGAAAAACTCATCACAGTCCCAATGTCCAAGAATTATCAAGAGCCCTTGGTTAAACCACCATGGTACAATGAGAATTATCTCTGCAATTTCTATAAAATCAAGGGACACACGACCAACAATTGTATGAGGCTCAAGAATTTGATTCAGGACCTCATAGACGATAAAATCATAGATTTTGAGAAACCATCTAGAAACCAAAATCTCAAGATCTATACAAACCAAATACCAAATCACAACAATAAAAACAAAGGGAACACAATAATGATAAAGGAAAGGCACCATTCAAGAATTTAAATCACATGTACGAACATGTCATCGCTTCCCTAGATGAATATTGCACAGTAATCACTATCAAAGGAGCTTAGGCCAATTGTGGAGTCACCACAAGAGGTGGAAAAATTACTGTCACAGGATCATCCCAACCAAATAGAGCCTTCACATCCAATTCAAGGTCTAATCCCAATGGTTACAATGTCCTTGATCAGTTGAAAAGAACCCCAACACAAATATCCATCATAGATTTGCTAAAAATTTCATCTGCCCACAAGAAAATCCTTGAGGAAGCATTGGCTTCATCCACCATCCCTGTAGATCTCGATGTGAAACAATTCCAAGCTATGGTCAAAAACATCATTAGTTCGAATATCCTTACATTATTCGATTAGGATTTTCTTGCTCAGCCATCTCACAACCGTGCACTCCATTTAGAGGTTCTAGTGCACAAATACAAAGTTAAGCAAGCCTTGGTGGATGGAGGTGCAGGTTTGAAAATTTTCTCCTTCAAATTCATTAAGAACTTAAAAATCTTAGAGGATTCCATAGACAAAGGAAAAGGTATCACAATCAAAGTGTATGATGGTCAAGAAAGAGTGTCCAAGGGCACAATTCAAATCCCTATTCAAGTAGGGCCAACTATCATGGAAATCACCTGTCAGGTCCTAGACCTGAACTTGCCTTATAACATTCTTTTAGTTTGTCCATGGATCCACACAATGCAAGTAGTAGCATCAACCTTCCATCAATGTGTCAAGTTCAAATATGAAGGCCAAGAGGTTACCATCCATGGGGAGCCCGAACCATTCTCTTACTGCAAGAACCTAGAAGCAAAATATTACAAAATCCCTAGAGTACCTAAAAATGATGAAGGCCCATCCACACCATACATTTACCCAACAACTCTCACCTCCACTTTTGGGACAAAGACACCTACCACTCCTGCCACTCCTACCATCCCCACCATCTCAAATATCAAGTTCATCATCTAGGACAATGGTTGTGGAAACTATACAATGCCCAAAAGTGCTTTTGTGGTAGGAGAGTTACCACAATCTCCTAGATCATGAGGGTGACCACAATCAAATGAAGCCTCCACATCCCAAACATCCACTGAAGGATATTCCAACTTCAGAAGTTGGGGAGGTCTCGTCCAAGAAGTAATAGAGGAGGACCTTTACAGGATGCTTTATCAAGATGAAAGACATGTAGCAAACCTTTCTGTGGATGACATAAGCAAAGGTTTGCAAAAGATGCTCACCATGGGTTATGATAGAAACAAGAAGATTGGCCAAAATGACATTGGGCTCCTAGAACCCATTATTATTGAAAAACAAATGACAAATCTTGGCCTTGGTTGTACCCCTCCTAGAATAACCATAAGTGGATGATCCTCCCTAGTTAGAAGGAATAGGGAACCTCCTTAGGTATTGAGATCCCCTTCACAGATGTCAGTACCATCCCTGAGGTCATTAGTCACCGCTCAAAGATTGCCTGTATCTATAGGTCAAGTCATAGACAACTTTACCTTTGATATCACCAATGTATGTAGTAGTAGTGAGGATGATGAGTCCAAAAGAGGAATACCCGCTTTATTTGAAGACTCTGATCTTTTTATGATTAGTACCTTATCTTATGAATCCGAGAACCAAAATCTAATGAAATAAGACTAGTTTACCCCGTTTGGTTGACTATGACCAACAAGGACCACCAATTCTTGACACATTCAAAAATGATGAGGCACTCTCTAAGTTCATGGGACTAAGGGATAACATTCCATGTGGTGATCACAAAGTAGGATTCATGATAGAGCTAGACACACACACATACTATGGGGAGATGATTGAATCCCTCAGCCACAAAATTGAAAGACTAAGAATAATATCTAAGTACTTGAGTAAAAACCACTTTGTGGCACTCTCTGACTCTAAAATAGTAAAAATAAAGAATGCATATGATAGTGAAAACCTCTCTGAGGCACTCGAAGATGGGGGATTCAATCTTCCTCTAGTAGCCTTACATTAGGAGAAATCAATAGTGTTGGAAGAAAAATGTAATCTAGTTAAATTAGGGATAGAGGAGACTCCACACATTACATTCTATGTAGAATCACTACTATTAGAAGAACATGAACTCTTAGCTACCTTCTTGAGAGAGAGAAAAGTTAACTTTTCATGGACACACGCTGATATGCCTAGACTTGATCTAGAAATAGTGGTTCATCACTTAGCAGTCTATCCTGAAGCTAAGCTGGTAAAACAAAAGTTGAGAAAGATGCATCCTCAGATTTCCCTACTTGTCAAAATGGAACTAAAGAAACTACTAGATGTAGGATTTATACTGACAATCACCTACCTAGAATGGGTATCTAACCTAGTGCCTGTTTCAAAAACCCACTTGGGGCATCAAAATTTGCACAAACTTTAGGGACCTAAACAAAGCATGTCCAAAAGATGATTTCCCACTGCCAAACATTGACATGATTGTGGACATGACTGCAGGGCATGAAATGCTCTCACTAAGGGATAGTTTCTCAGGGTACAACTAGATAATGATTGCCAAAGAGGATCAACTCAAGATGACTTTCACTTGTCCGTGGGGGATGTATTACTGGAACATGATGCCATTTGGCTTGAAGAATGTTGGGGCCACCTACCAAAGGGAAATGACACTGAT
Organism: Sequoia sempervirens; assembly: GCA_007258455.2. NCBI lineage: Eukaryota > Viridiplantae > Streptophyta > Pinopsida > Cupressales > Cupressaceae > Sequoia > Sequoia sempervirens. The sequence continues at coordinate 356,352,136 of VDFB02353493.1, forward strand.
CTTCCATGACATGATTCATAAAATTGTGGAGGACTATGTGGATGTAATTCTTGCTAAATCCAGGAAAAGGAGAGATCATATAGCAACCTTGAGTGCAATCTTTGATAGGCTAGAAGAGTACAAAGTCTGTCTGAATCCTAAGAAGTGTGTCTTTGGTGTACAATCAGGAAAGCTGATAGGATGCATATTATATATGAGAGGCATTGAAATAGACCCTGCAAAGGTAAAATCCATTCTTGAGATGGAGGCTCCTAGAACATTGAAGTAGTTGAGAGGTCTCCAAAGAAGACTTCAATCCATTCATAGATTCATAGCACAACTCATAGATAAAAATGTATTGTATTCTCACTTACTTCACAAGGGATTAACGTACAAATGGGATGACAAGTGTAACTAAGCCTTCAACAAAATCAAATAATACCTGCTTACACCTCTAGTCTTAATGCCACTAATTCCAAAGAAGCATTTGATTCTTTACATTTCAGCGACTGCAACAACCCTTGGTGTTCTCTTAGCATAACATGATGAAAATGGAATAGAGAGGGCCATTTATTACATCAGTTGTACAATGGTTAGGCATGGGTTATACTACACATTTATTGAAAAATCTTTCCTAGCTATGGTGTTTGCTTCCCAAAGATTTAGACATTACATGTTGGCATATAAAATCAAGCTCATTGCCAAAATTGATCCTCTCAAGTACCTGTTGTCAAAAGAAATTCTCATAGGAAGAATGGATAAATGGGTTATGATTCTATCAGAGCATGACATTGAGTATGTAGAAAGAAAGGCAATCAAGGGTTAGGAAATTGCAGATTAGCTGGCAGAAGCACCCATCTACTTAGAGAATCTAGTCATATCAAAGTTTCCAGATGAATCAATTTTCAATCTCAACATAGCTAACCATTGGAAACTCTACTTTGATGGCTCATACACCCATGATGGATTAGAAGCTGAAATATTCTTCATTACCCCATAGGGGGATTGCATACCAAGGTCCTACAAACTGGGTTTTCCTTGAACTAACAACATAGAAGAATACAAGGCCTTAACTATAGGTCTTAGAATACTAGTGCAGTGGCACATAATGGCTCTTAAGGGATACATAGACTCTCAACTTATCATAAATCAAGTAAATGATGAATACCAAACAAAGAATGATAACCTGACTCCTTACAAGAAGCTGGTGGAGAGCCTTAAATAATCCTTTATAGAAATCACATTTGAGCATATTCCAAGAACCAACAACAAAGTAGCAGACACCATGGCAACTATCAGATCCCTCCTGGATATCCCTTGCAACATCCCAAGGCATGAATTCTTGGTAGAGAAACTTCTCATACCAGCATTTGAGGTACCAGAATCAAAATTTGTGTGTGAAATTGTTGGTCCTCGTGATCATCGGTATCATAAAAATTACACCTACCTTAGGATAGGATTCCTCCCTGCTGATTTTCCATCAAGCCTTAAGAGAACATTCATCAAGAAAACATCTCGCTTTGTCATCCTAGCAGAAACCTTGTATCATAGAAGCATAAAAGGAACCCTGCTAAGGTGTCTTAATCCTAAGGAGGCCTTGATCGCTCTAACTGAGGTGCATAATGACATCCATGGTTCCTCTTTGAGTAGTATGATCTTAGCCAAGAAATTGCTAAGAACTGGGTACTATTGGCCTACTATGGAAAGGGAAGCCATGATTGCGTCAAGAAATGCTTACAATGTCAACAACATGGAGATCTCATCCATGCTACAGCTCAAGAGCTCCACCCTATTGTTACACCATGGTGCTTCTCACAATGGGGGCTTGATCTCATTGGAAAAAACACCCCAACTTCATCCAATGGCCTCAAGTTCATCATCACCACCAAGTACTTCATGAAGTGGGTGGAGGTCATACCCATGACATATATAACTAGAAAGAAGATATCAAAGTTAATCCTGAACTACCTCATATGCCATTACTGTGTCCCACAAGCCAGTATCTTAGATAATGGGACACCATTCAAGAATCAAGATGTCCACGATCTATGTGAAAAATTGAAAATCCAACATCGCTTCTCTACCCCATACTATCCCCAAGGAAATGGCCAAGCAGAAGCTACCAATAAAACCATCCTAAATATCCTTAAGAAAATAGTCAATGACATAGGTTGTGACTAGCATCTGTAGCTAAATCTCGCCCCTCTGGGCCTATCAAACTAGCATCCATACTCCCACTGGAGCCACCCCATTCTCCCTGGTCTATGGATTAGAGGCCATATTGCCTATCAATATCGAGCTACCATCTCTCAGGATATCATTGCAAAACAAAATCACAAATGAGGAATATAGAGTTTCACTCCTAAATGAGCTAGAGTTTCTGGATGAGTGGAATTTGAATGCCCTGAACCATCTGCAAGTATACCAAAACTGAATCAAGAGGAGTTATAACAAGAAAATCAGAAGTAGGACCTTCCAGGTCAGAGAGCTGGTATTGAAACAAAATTAGAAGAATGTGCCTAATCCAAACAACAAGGGCAAGTTTGAGCCTAATTGGTTGGTCCCATTCATCATTACAACAAGCTACAAATCAGGGGCACATCAATTGTCAATACCTGAAGGGGAACCCCTGCAGGAGCCCATGAATAGCTCTCATCTCAAAAAGTTTTATGCCTAGTCTTAAGGTATGGAACCAAAAATCCATAAAAATTAGAAAAAGTCCTAAAAAAATGGTCACCTTGATGAAAACCTGGAAAACAGGCGTCTCGGTGACAACAAAAAAAATGCAAAAATTCAAAAAATTAGAAAAAGGATTCAAAGTAGTAAAAAAAAAAATAATAGTCCTCTAGTGAAAACCACTTCGGTGGCACTTTGGGCAAGTATCTTGGTGAAAACCTAGAAAATAGGTACCATGTGTAAATAATCACTTTCCATCCATCTTGGTCTCTGTGACTTGCTTGGTGTCATTCACTTGTCCATCCATCCATCACATTTCATCACATCACACCCATCTATTTCACATCATAGCTTGGTCTTGTGTTCATGTCATGGTCCCTCCTGGAGCTACTCAGCCCATTTCGAAGGTTAGTTTGTCCTGCCTATATCAGAGTAGTCTATCACATCACACTGGGGCATGTTCTACATCAGATCGAATTCATGTACATTCTTGAAGTCTTAAAATTGAAAAATCCAAAAACATTAGAAAATTATAAAATCCAAAAACATCAAAAAATCAAAAAATCCAAAAACATCAAAACATCGAAAACCCAAAAACATCCAAATCATATTAAAATCCAAAACAGGTAAAAAATTCAAAAGAATAAAAAAATAGAGTCCTCTTGATGAACTACGTCATCTTTGAGTTTTGAATATAGGCAAGGTTGATCTTTAATCATCCCTTGAGACATTTAGGTCAGTCCTATAGGATTCCATCATAATAAACTGACATCTCATCATGTTCATATCTTCATCTATAAATTGGTCAATTCATCAGTCGAACTACGTGGTCTCTACGTGTATAACATGTTAGAACTGTAAAATTTTGAAAATTTCATGGTTGTTTATACTCATTAGTTTCCTAAGATTCCTAGACCATAAGCATAAGAATCTACTTTGCATAACATATTTTCCCATGTTCTAGTTAGTCTTCATCATTTGGTCCTATAGAATTCACCTAACCCTGAGTATTTGAATTTATAAGTCATATCAGAATGAGATGATGTAGGTCTCACCGACCCAAAAAAATTATTTTATACTAATGCATGTCTTTTTTTAGCATATCAGCAAGAAGTTGTGAATGTCATACCGATAATATTTCACTTGAGGATACACATCAAGTAGACACAGTTCATAGTCTTAGAAACAAAAGGATCCTATCGGCAAGACAATGGTCATCAAGGTGAATCATATCAAGCTTATATGAGTCTTACTGATCGAAGCACAATGAGAGATGTCACCTAGACTAAAGCTATCAGAGTAAGGTCCTACAACATTCATCTGATCTTGCCAACAAAACAGAGGAGGATTTTGTTGATGTTATCAGGATGAGTTCGTGGAGTCCTACCGATCCCCCTATGTCACAGTGACAAGATTGCATTGGTAAGGACTTGGTGTTACATTTTGATCATCAATGAGATAGACTTCATTAGAGAGAGATAGGAGAGTCATACCGAGTGTTGTTTCATCAGAAAGAAAAAATTATGTCTTAGCAATTAGAAAATAGACTGAAGGAAATATCTCGGTGAGACACAAAGTAAGCAGAGGAATGTATGTCCAACTTAGTCATAGTGACATGTTTGCATTGGTGGGAGTCATAGCAGCATACTAAAGACTGAAGGGACAAAACCGTTAGGGAGACTTGGAGTGTCAGTGAAACTGCATAACATTTTAGTAACATTTGACCTATTGAGCATTGGGAAGACTCAGAACATTGGTGAAACTGCAGGACATCATAGCGGTATATGATTGGATAATAGTTGAAGAGACATAGAATGTTAGGGAAACTACATGATGTCTTCACGGGTGTCTAATGAACATTGGTAAAAGCTCAAGTAAATGTGATCACCCTGAATTTGAATACAAAAGGATGTGTCCTTTCATGTAGCCGATGTATAAATACTCATTTTGGTAGCAAATGAAAAGTGGAGAAAAAAATTGAATAAAAATAATATAGATCATAATGTTTTTCAATTTTGAGACTATGATGCATGTATGAAACAATGGAGATATCAATGGAAGTTATTTAATTTGGTGGCGTATTTCTGGTATCAATTGTTTGTTGTTTTAATTAAAAGTATTGTTATAGTTGTCTCCAAGGTTGTCATTTCTTGATTATTTAAATTGAAATATCAAGGATATTTTTCAATTAATTGGTTCCTGCAAGATAGGATTAAATCCTTTTGATTAATCACAGTAATTTGGAAAAGGACATTCGGATCATTAAGAAGAACTTGGTAATCATATCCTTGAATGTTTATACAAGTTATAAACTTAAAGTTGTATGCCAAACAATTAGAGTATCTACCATAAAGAAGTGACTTATTTCAGATCTTTCATTTTACTTGGTACACCCAATAAGGCACTAGTCTCTACCATTCCACTATTTAATTTCATTTATTTTTACATATGAACATATTAGATTTTAGCCTTGATATTGCTTATACAATTTATATTAGAATAAACTCATTTATCCACTCCTATTTGTCTATGTGGGTAAATTACTTTAGGAAATAAGAAAAATCCAAGTTTGCTTCGTTGTTATAGGTATACCCACTAGGTCTGGTAGCACCTTAAGAGTGGGAGGATCAATTCATTTGGCCTTGTCTGTTACACTGAAACATTGTGAGAGCTTGGCAACGTCTCGTGATTCAAACCTGTGTTTTTGAGAGCTAACAAATTGGCGACTTAGTTGGGGAGGTTATTGTAGAATATCCATTTGAAGATCATGATATAGAGTCATTGAAGAAAGATTCATAATTTGATAAGTTCTAGAAAAAGTGATTCCATTGGGGATAAAATCAAGAATATTTAATCTTTTCTCACTTTTAACAAAGTGAGTGGTGACTCTGACAAGAACATTTCATCAATTCAACATGAATGGTAGAAGATCCCAATACAAAGGAGGTCCTAGTGGTAATAGTAAGTGGCTACATAAGGATGATAAGGGTAATAAGATAGTTGATGACATGTGCATAACAAAAAAGGACAAAGCATCAAGGCCACATTGTGAGACATATGGCCATTATGATACATGGAGAGATAGTTCAAGTGGAGAACCTTGTACCCCTAAAGAAAAAAGAAATATTTTTTATAATCCTTGAAAACAAGTGGAATTTGAGGCTAAACTCGAGCCTAAAAGAGTCACATATCAACAAGAAAATGATCAAAGAATGGAGGGTAACCAAAAATGAGCCCATTGATAATGTAACCCCTTAAGAAAATTTTGAGTTCTTGACTAACAAAGAACTAGACATACAATTGGAGTTTCAGAGACAAGAAGTAGAAAGAGAAAAAGTAGAACTAGAACAACAGAGGCTCCAAAAGATAAAGGAAATCCAAGACATGAAATTGTAGGAAGCCCAAATTAAGGCTCAGACATCTAGTCTTTCAAAGTATGTTCCATCTCATAAGCAAAGAAACAATAATGCAGGGACTTCAAATCAACCAAAGGTTCCTCAAAGTAAGACTGGAAATCAATACAAGCAACCAAACCATCTACCGTATACTGCATCACAACATACAAGTACGCAACCACCTCATGGTCAACAATATGTGCCATATCTTCATACATAATACAATAATCTAGTGTACTAGTATCAACACTTGCATAATCCTCCCCCTCAACAATATACAACAATGATTAGACAGTTTGATTTGACATGGTTTCAATTATACCCTTACCCTATGGATAGCAGTTGGAGAAGTCTTGTTCCTAAGTTTATAGGGAGTAGTGTAATTACTGCTAAAGATCATTTGAGGAATGATGTCACTCACCAAAGAAGCTAGGGATTGGTTCAATAGCCTACCAAAAAATTCTATTGATTCTATCCAAGAATTTTAGGATCGATTTCTTGAACAGTATGGAAATCTATGTGCACCAGATGCTGCTTTTCATGAATTAGTACGGATTCAAAAAAATCAAAATTAGTCAATTTATGATTTTAACCAGAGATTCAACAAATTGCAGAATAAGATACCACCTGGGTCAAAGTTCTCAAACTCTGGAGCATTGAGTATTTATTCAAATATATTCAATCCAAAAATAGGGTATGAACTAAGAAATATGTTTCCAAGAGATTTAGCTGAAGCCCAAAAGATAGCACTAACCATTGAAAACAATAGGAAGGTTGTTGGGATAATCAGTAAGAGAGATAATCCTAAGGTTCCTCAAAAATTCAATAATTATCAGTACAAACAGGAGAACACATATAGAAATGAGAGGCCTAGGTTACATGACATGCCTTACAATACAAATTGGAAGGATGGAAAACCTATAATACATAGACTTAGGAACAAAGAAACACCTGATCCATTAAAGAAGACGGGAGCGTATATGGTCAATAGTAATCTCTGGTGTGAAGATTGTGATGGGACACATTCCCTAGACCACTGTGTTGTACCCAAAGAAATGTAGGAAGAAGTAATGTTAGTGGGTAACAGTGGAGAGGATCACACAATGTATTTGACCTCAAATATTTTTCACCCCGTTGAGGAGAAATATTCATCTTCAGAAGATGAAGGCTATGAGTACAATGTTTCAAATCAAAGGTGCAATGTCCACATGGCTAAACAACAAGTCTTTTCTGATTCTAAAGAAAATCATGTAGAACAACACCCTATTGAGGTGCCTGTTCAATGCAATATGAGGAGGCCCACTGAAGAAGAAATAAAGAGGTTAGCCATTGCTATAGTTGAAAAAGCAAAGAGCAAGTATTGGTTAAGAAATAGGACAGTGAATGAAAAAGAAAGTGTTCCTAGGGGAATATTTATGAAAGAAAGAGAAGTAACACAAAGATTTTTGAAGAAAACAAAAGATATGCAACATGATAAGAATGAACAGATGCTTGTCCCAAAGGAGGAGAATAAAGAGTTATACAGAGAAAAGTAGAAGCCTGTCTAGAAGGAAGAAAACAAAGGAGAAATGTTAGCACAAAAGAAAATTACTAAGGCAGAGGGTTCTTCTTTTGACTTCTCTCAGGCTTTATCTCAGGTAAAAATGTCTATCCCACTACTCGAGATGATGAGAATTAAGGAATAGAGGGATAGTGCAATTCAATTGATATCAAATGGAAACGAGAAAATTATAAGTTTTGAAAATCAGATGGCCTCTAAAATGGTTAATAAGCAAGAGAAGGTGACTATCCCAGAAGTGTGTCTAAATGATGTATTGGTAAATTCCCCACAAGTTGATCCTTTTTTCACCACGCTGCTTATAAAAAACAAATTGTTGAGGAATTACATGATAGACTCTAGTGCTGCTATCAATATCATTCCATTTGGAGTTATGAAACAACTTGGAATGTGGGTGGATACTAATGGAGGGAAGTTCTATGCAATGTATAGCAGGCCTACTCTAGTAGTAGGTGTTATGAAAGATGTTGAAATCAAATTAGCTGCTTATCCTCAGGTGCCCTATAATATAGATATAACTGTAATTGATACCCCTTCTCAGTTTGGGATGCTTCTACCAAGACAATGGATGGTAGCGGTTGGGGGAAATGTCCAACTTTATTTATCTTATCTGATAATTCTAGTGAATGGTCAAGAAGTTAAGTTGTATAGGGAGCCAAGGATGAACCAAATTGTATATTGCATACCTCAAGATAAAGTCAATTGTTTTTTTGATGTGGATCTTGGGAATTTTAAGATAGAATCAACTCAGCCAGAATTAGTCAATGTTGATCCAATTGATAAACATGTTACAAAAAACTATGATGGTGTGTGGAAAATGTACTTTGATGGAGCATGTAGCTAAGAAGGTAATGGAGTTGGAATAGTATTTGTTTCACTTGAAGGAGTTACATTTAAATATTCATTTTTTTTGGCATTTGAATGTACAAACAATATAGTAGAATATGAAGCTTTATTAATAGGTTTGAATATGGTTGTAAAACATAAAATCAGGCTACTAGCTATTCTAAGGGATTCTGAGCTAGTTGTTTCTCAAGTTAAATCAAAATATACAACAAGACACAAGAGGCTGAAGTAGTATAGGAATGTTGTATGGGATACAATTGAGTTGTTTGATGCTTACTCTATTGAGGGGATTGATAAGTCAAAAAACATAATGGAATTTTTTTAGCCTATGTAGCATTAAGAAGGGATGACATCATATTGGTTGGAGTGTCTCAAATTGAGTTCAAAATGAGACCCACTGTGCTTGAAAATATATACAGATGATAGGTTTTTAATGATGATGTTGACCTCCTAAAATTTCTTCACTGTATAGATCAATATGAAGCTGAAGAAATTGATTTCAATGCTTTTGTAGAAGAAATGGATGGAAAGCAGATAGTATTTGGGAAGGAGGTCTTACAACTTAGAACTAATAAGATTCCCAAAGGGATAGTATCATTGGAGAGGGTATATGATGGAAATGATCAGTCCCTCATGAAGCAGACACCAGTCAAGAGGGAGGATATTGAAGAGGTCAATTTAGGGACTTAATTGGCACCAAGAAAAGTATATATTGGAAAGAAAATAAGCCCAACAATTTGAAGAATGTTGATTGCATTATTGAGAAAATACAAACATGTTTTTGCATGGTCTTATGAAGATCTCAAAGCATATAGGGAGGATTTGTTTCAACACAAAATCCCGTTCAAACTAGATGCAAGGCCATTTAGGAAAAAGCAAATTATGTGTGGACTTTAGAAATCTAAACATGGCATATCTTAAGGATAATTATCCTCTACCTAATATGGAAGGTGTACTACATAAAGTAACAGGGTGTGAGTTGTTATCTATGATGGATAGGTTCTTTGGTTACAACCAGGTTAAAGTCAAAGAATTTGAGCATTACAAGACAACTTTTACAACCCCATGGGGAACATACGTTTATGTGAGAATGCCATTTGGTCTCACAAATGCAGGTGCAACCTTTCAAAGAGATATGGATGTACCATTTGCAAACTTGATTAATGCTATAATGATCATATATCAAGATGACCTTACTGCCTATTCAAAAAGGGCTGAAGATCATGTAGAACATATGGAAAAAATATTTATTAAAGCTTTAGAATATGGTATTAGTCTGAACCCTAAAAAGTGTCATTTTTCAATCACAAAGGGAAAAATCTTAGGACATATTGTGTCAAAGGAGGGAATTAGAATAGATCTTGAGATGGTTGAGGCCATAGATAAAATACCTATACCTAGAATTGTCAAGGCTATCTAATCATTTTTTGGACAGATCAACTTTGTTAGGAGATTTGTGTCTAATTTTGCTAAAATCATTAAGCCCATATCAGAGATGCTAAGGAAGGGACAAAAAATAGATTGGACTGCAGAAGCACTAGAAGCTTTTTTTATCTATCAAAAAGGGCATTAAAGAAGCCCCTATCCTTAAATCTCTAGATTTTGCAAAACCTTTTCAAATATTTAATTTTCTTCAATGCACACTATATTTGTTGTTATGTTATAGAAGAATTAGGAAGGTCATGAGCAACCTGTCTTTTTTCAACAAGTCAGTTCAGGGGTAAAAATTCAAATATGATATAATGGAAAAACAAGTGTTTGCATTGGTTAAAGACACAAAGGTTTTTAGACCGTATCTTGTTGGAGCCAAAGTGATATCTTATGTCCCTCATGTAGCTGTTAAAGATATTTTGACACAGTCAGAAGTAACTGGAAAGAGATGCAGGTGGATTAATAAAATTCAAGAATCTGATATGGAAATACAAATCACCAAATTAGTAAGAGGTTAGGGTTTGGCCAAATTAATGGAAGAAACAAATATTGAAGCAAATCAAATTTGCAATGTAGAAAATGAAGGAAATGCAATTGCGAGTATTGAGCATACTTCTTGGTATACAAACATCATGTATTACCTTAGATACGTGAAGTGCCCTAAAGGATTAAGTGATAATCAAAGAAGAACTTTGAAGCTACAAGCATCAAAATATGTGTTCATGGAAGGTGATTTATTTTGGAAAAACAAGGACGGGATGTTGTTGCTATGCCTAGATGAGTCACAGGCCAAGCACTTTTTAAGAGAGATGCATGAAGGGGTTTGTGGAGGCCATTATTCTACAAAGAAACTGCACATAAGATTCTTAGGGTAGGTTATTACTGGCCAAAGGTCTTTAATGATTCCTTTTCATATGTAAGAAGATGTGAAGCATGCAAAAAGTTCTCGGGGAAAATGAAGTATCAGGGAGCTTTACCACTCAGACCTTTGCAAGTTGAAGCCCCTGTTCATCAGTGGGGAATTGATTTTATTGGGGAGATACAAGAGAAATCAAGTGGAGGACATAAGTGGATACTGGTAGCTACTAATTACTTCAACAAATGGTTAGAGGCAATCCCAACCAAGCAAGCAACAAGTAAAGTTGTGATCAATTTTTTAATGGATAACATTATTACTAGATTCGGTACACCATTAAGATTGATTACAGATAATGGGATGTGTTTCAAATCTAATGAGTTCAAAGATTTTTGCAGTTTGCATGGTATCACTGTTTCTTATGCATCTCCTTACCATCCACAAGCTAATGGTCAAGAAGAGTCCAACAACAAGACTCTTCTGAAATCATAAGGAGAATGCTAGGTGGGAATAGGAAGGCTTGGGATTCAAAGTTGAAAATGGTTGTGTGGGCTAATAGGATCACTCTAAAAAAGGCAACTGGAAAATCCTCATTTGAATTGGTATATGGAACACAAGCTAGGATGCCTTTACAAAATTTGTTACCAGTTTACAAATTTATCCTTTAGGAAGATATAGATATTCCAGAACCAATGGAGGAAAGAATGGAGCAGTTGGTAGGGCTAGATGAAATAAGAAGAGTAGCTCAAAACTAGAATATGAAGTTGTAGGCAAAAATGAAGTATTTATTTGATAAAAGGGAAAAAGATAGAAAATTTGAAGAAAATGATCTAGTGCTAAAGTGGAATGCAAGGTGTTAGGAGAAGAGAAAACACAAGAAATTTGAAGCTTTGTGGCTAGGACCCTTTGTTGTTGTTGGTAAGAAGGGAGAAGATTCATATTACTTACAAAACATGACTGGTAAAGAACAAGAGTTTCTTGTGAACAAAAAATTTTTAAAGCACTTTTTCTCTTGAACAATACTGAGGATTAAGGGTTTCCAGTGCATGGACAACTCTTGAGAATCCTCTCAATTTTTTATCCATGCACAGTAGTTTAGGAAATAAAAAGGAACATGAATTTCTAGTACATGCACAATCCTGACATTCCTTCATTCAAAATAAATATTTCCATGTATAGTAGTATAGGGTCATGTTCATTTCTACTTCCATTCATTCCATCTTTCTCTCTAGTACATAGCCTTGAGAGTTTGGTCTACTCATCCAAAGATCTAGATCCTTGCAATGATCTCGCAATCATCCATCCCTAGACAGAGGCACTGTTAGAACTATAAAATTTTGAAAATTTTATAGTTGTTTATACTCATTAGTTTCCTAAGATGCCCATACCATAATTATAAGAATTTGGTTTGCATAACATATTTGGCCATGTTTTAGTTAGTCTTCATCATTTGGTCCTATAGAATTCACCTAACCTTGAGTATTTGAATTTATAAGTCATATCGGCATGAGATGATGCAGGTCTCACCGACCCAAAAAAATTATTTTATACTAATGCATGTCTCCTTTTAGCATATCAGCAAGAGGTCGAGAATGTCATACTAATAATATTTCACTTGAGGATACACATTGAAAAGACATTGTTCACATTCTCAGTGATAGAAGGATCCTATTGGCAAGACAATGGTCATCGAGGTGAATCATATTGAGCTTATATGAGTCTTACCACTCGAAGCACAATGAGAGATGTCACCTAGACTAAAGCTATCGCAGTAAGGTCCCACAACATTCATCTAGTCTTTTTGACAAAACAAAGGAGGATTATGTCGATGTTATTGGGATGAGTTTGTGGAGTCCTGCTGACCCCCCTATGTCACAGTGATAGGATTGCATTGTTAAGGACTTGGTGTTACATTTTGATCATTGGTAAGATAGAGTTCATTGGAGAGAGATATGAGAGTCATACCAAGTGTTGTTTCATCAGAAAGAAAATAATTATGTCTCAACAATCAAAAAATAGACCGAAGGAAATATCTTGGTGAGACACAAAGTAAGCAGAGGAATGTCTGTCTAACTTACAAAGTCACAGTGACATGTTTGCATTGGTGGGAGTCATAGCAACATACTCAAGACTAAAGGGACATAATCGTCAGGGAGACTTTGAGTGTCAGTGACATTGTAGAACATTTTAGTGATGTTTGACCTATTGACCATCAGGAAGACTCAAAACATCAGTGAAACTACAAGACATCATAGTGGTATATGATCAGATAATAGTCAGAGAGACATAGAACGTCGGGGAAACTACATGATGTCTTTGTGGGTGTCTAATGAACATTGGTAAAATCCCGAGTAAACGTGATCGCCCTGGATTTGAATACAAAAGGATGTGTCCTTTCATGTAGCTGATGTAAATGGTAGCAAATGAAAAGTGGAGAACAAAATTGAATAAAAATATAGTAGATCATAATGTTTTTCAATTTTGAGACTATGTTGCATGTATGAAACAATGTTGATATCAATGGAAGTTATTTTATTTGGTGGTGTATTTATGGTATCAATTGTTTGTTGTTTTAATTGAAAGTATTGCTATAGTTGTCTCCAAGGTTGTCATTTCTTGATTATTTAAACTGAAATATCAAGGATATTTTTTAATTTATCAGAGCACACTTGTTGATTTTGTGTGGTTCAATTAACTGGTTCCTGCAAGACATGATTAAGTCCTTTTGATTAATCACAATAATTTGGCAAAAGGACATTTGGATCATTAAGAAGAACTTGGTAATCATATTGCTGCATGTTTATACAAGTTATAAACTTAAATTTGTATGCTAAAAAATTAGAGTACCTGCCATAAAGAAGTGACTTATTTCAGATCTTTCATTTGACTCCATACACCCAATAAGGAACTAGTCTCTACCATTCCACTATTTAATTTCATTTATTTTTACATTTGAACATATTAGATTTTAGCCTTGGTATTGCTTATACAATTTATATTAGAATAAACTCATTTATCCACTCCCATTTGCATGTTTTGGCAAATTACTTTAGGAAATAAGCAAAAGCCAAGTCTGCTTCATTGTTATAGGTATACCTTCCTAGGTCTGGAAAAACCTGTAGAGTGGAAGGATCAATTCATTTGGCCTTGTCTATTACCCTGAAACGTTGTGAGAGCTTGGCAACCTCTTGTGGTTCAAACCTACATTTTTGAGAGCTAGCATAATGTATGAAAGGCTAATCTATTGATGAGCCCGTGAGGCCCCTAGGATAGGTCTTTAGGCTAGTCCTTTGGTCAAAATATCAGAAAACAACTAAAAATCAGAAAACTTGAAAATCAAAACATCAAAAAACCTCAAAAATACCAAAAATAGCTTCAAAACATTTTCAAAAGATCAAAAACATTCAAAAAACCCAAAAAATCATCTGTCCCCATCTCGCTTACACTTGAAATAAACATCGAACCATAATAAATCATCGTCACCCTCAAAATTTGGTAAAACAATTAGAAACAAATCTAGCAGTCAAACGTGAAAACTTAAACATCAAAATTCTCAAGCCTAAGTCGGTCAGTAAACAAGGTAGTCAACTTTTCATATCAATAGCTTATCATCAAATCAATCTCATCATCGTCTAATAAAATCATGTCCTAGGATGAATCCTTCCTACAATGGAAACCTTTTATCAGACCAAGCACTTTGGATAAATGAAATGGTGTGTTGCCATCCACTAACATGTCCTAGGATATATCGTTCCAACAATGGGCATTATCTATTGGCAATAAGTTTTGGTTCTTATCCTTCAAAGCACATTTCCCTTTGGCGAGCGGTATGAATAACATTAGTTTGTTTGTTTACTTAATTTTATCTTGTTGGATTTATCTTATTGTGCTCATTTGAAGGACCTCTCGATGATGTCCAAATGAAGGACTTAGAGAGATAGGAATGGGGCAATGATCATTACTTTTGTCTGTTGTGCTTGTTGGATAGTCTTGTAATATAACTTTGGTTATGCGTGCTTTTATTTGGTTTATAGGGAGAGCATTTTGAATGTCTTCTTGACCACATAGGAAGGCTTTCCTTTCTATGTTTTTGTTTGAGATGTTTGAAATGTCTAAACTGCACTTCGAATAGGGTTCTGTATACCGAGTCTGAACAGGACTACTATCTAATTGTCAAGTCAAATTCCATCACACTGTGTACAACACCATCCTAGTTCTCTATACCTTGATGCATCGTACCGTGTGTGTAATCAAACATAAGGTAATTGTCCCTTTGAAAATCCCAACTCCTCGGCAAGTAGTCATCATCATTTGCATCATCATCTTCATTGTCTTGTTGGATCATCTTATTCCATCTTATTCTTCTATCTTTACTAAAATTTCTATCCAAGTTTGTGTGATGCCTTAAAATATACATGAGGCTACCCATGGCTGATGACTATCTATGCATCATCTAATTTGTCTACGTCAAATATCTAATCTTTCTAAAAAATTATCTTGCATCCTCTAATCAATAGAACCACTCCTCTCACATTTTATCGTGATCTCGACTGAAAACTAACATTTTCATTCAATCTCTCAAGGGGGCAATATACCAGCGTAATTCTTCTTGTTGGGGAAGTAGTGGGGAAATAAAAAAATCAGATAATTTTTGAATTTTGATAATGGAAAGGTTATTCTTTGAACCAATGTAATGAGCACTTTGCTTCAAAGAGGGGTAAAATGTAGACATGGAAAATATACCAATTGACATTGCACATTTGATCCTGACTACTAACACCATTTCATCCTAAATAATCCCTTGATCTAACCATTTATTCGAATACCCTTATTTGATTAAATTCATCAATTTCCCTCAATTAAATAAATCATGTATTTGATGAAGTCTCTCTCTTTTGTTAATTAAATCAATCAATCTGATCTAATTATCCCTATTTAATTAAATAATTAATTTTATTTGATTAAATCTCGAAAGTCTATCTCATTAAATTAAATAAATCAAAGCCTTATTTAAAGTAATCTAACTCCATCTCTTTTAATTAAATAAATGAAAAATTTCTTTATTTAATTAATCCTTTTATCATATTATTCTCATTTTAATTTAAATCAACCTATAAATCTAAGTTAAATATGTCACGTCATCTAATCCTTCATTAAATTAATTAACCTTGATTAATTTAATCCAAATACATGTCCCATCCTCCATTGTTTTTCCACTTGCAAATGAAAATAGATTTAATTCATTTATTAAATCTCTATTTTCTTTCAACTTGGCATAATGGAGGAATATTCCTCAAATTTGAATTTCAAATCCAAGTGGACTTTGTCCTTCCAACAAGGCATTTATCTCACCTTGTGTGTCCTTTTGCATTGAGCCAAGTGGCCTTTAATGCATTTATTTCTCCCTCCAACATGTCTATTCCATATTTTCAAATTTCAAATATCCACCTAATTTGCATTTATGGACACATTCATCAAAATGAGCATATCCTTCAACCATTCACATGTTGACAAGTGGAACCTTGCCATTGGATGAAAGTTAATCCCACATTGCTTCATTTTTGGCATTTATCCAACTTGTCAATCTATAAATAAGAGGTTTCTCTCCTCATTTGATCATCCACAATTTGAGTAAACTTACTATACTCAAATCCATCTTCAAGCTTTAGCATTTTATCAAATCCATAGCTAGGTTATGCAAGTTTTTCATCATGGAGCATACTTGAATCTTCAACAAAGTGGATCACTCATCATCACTCATCAACATTACATCATAGGAGTTGGGAAAGGGCCAATTTTCACATCAAATTGGCACGAATTCACCCCTTGGATCAAGAGTTTTCTTTTTTAAATAGTGTTTTATCTATTTTGTTGTGTTCTTCATTCTTGTTTCCTATTTTAAGCATGACAAATGGATTTCATGGGGAATTTAGATTCAAACTTGCATTTCAATCATCTAATGTGTGTGTTTGTTGTGTTTTGCAGGTTCTTAGGGATCTTGGTTTATAAAAAGTGCATAGTCACTTCAAATTTGCAAAATTTGAAGGTGCCATCAATATCAATGACAACACCCAAAAAACTCATGCTTCCAATAGAGTTATAATCCTAGATAACTTTGATAAGTTGCTAAAAAATGATCAATATCTTATATTGATGCAACACTAAGTTCAATGTACGTGAATAAAGTGAAGCAAAAATTCTAATATCAATGTACCACTAAGTTTAATGTGTGCGAACAAAGTGAAGATAAAATTCCAAACTCAATAATAAGTTGCACAAACTCGCCTAAGAAGGGGCATAAATGATTACAAGATTGTTGGAAAAACAAGGACAAACAACTAAGAGGGGGGTGAATCAGTTGTCATAGATTTATCAAACTTTTCAACCTTAACTTTTTCACAGATTTGATGAATTAGAAATTAACCACAAACAAATAGCACATCAGAGACACATAGAACACCAAGATTTCTTACGTGGAAAACCTTGTTAGGGGAAAAACCATGGTGGATGTCAGCCCACAGTATTATACCCTGTTAAAAGTATAAGAATAACATGGGGAATGAACTTGCATTCAGGAACACTACCTAGATCTCACTGCTCAATTACAAAGGAAATCTCACTGCCTTACAATAGTTGGATTAGATCTGCAGGGTATTGAACTAAAAGAATAGCTTCTCCACAAAGCCTGATTATAGTTCCAGTTTAAGCACACAAAACTTCTTCAAGCTTCACACAAAATCCTCCACACTCTTCTTTGAAATCAAATGATATGATCAATTTTTGCACATCTGCACTCACACACTCTCTTCCATACTCTACTCTTCGCTAAAAAAAAACTCTCTTATATATCCACAACATAGATTTACAACAATGAATTTATTAGCTTACACAAGAAATAAAATATTTACATTGTTTCGGCTCAATTACAAATAAATTTATAATGTGAATCAAATTCAGTTGGCCAATATTAAGTTATATCCCAAATCAACATCCTTGAGCACGCTAACCAATCAAACTATGATTATCAAGGATTCACAACACATTACATTCACCATGTCGGCCGAGAACAAGAAAATTGAACAAGGAAAGGAAAAATCATCATCCACGAACACCTCGATGAACACAGATGTACCACAAAGATAGAGTATGATCTAGAAGCATCCACAAACATCATCAACCATCAAAGAAATATTTGTAGCAGCTAACATTGCAAGAATCACACCAAATTTACTCAGGAACTCTATCGGAACACAACAATTCATAAAATTCTTCAAAACATCATGTGGACCTCTGAGACTTCTGGTGGATAGACTAGATATACTCAGCTTCAAACCATTTTGAATGCAACATCTGAACATCAACGTACACATCAAAGCACCTTCATGACTTTCACTGATACACTGGCAACCTGTAACACTTCCTTTAACAATTTTATCAATATCCTCAACATATGTAGTATCTGAAGTAGATAGGACTGATAGTGTTGACATCAATGACAACCACATATCAGCAACATAGTCACAACATCCAACAATCTCCCCCTTTGGCATTGATGGGAACATAGGATGTGAAAAACACCGTCAATATAACTCTTCATCAACACTTACTCCCCCTGAGAGTCTGACTACTCTCCCTGAGTAGTAGCCATAAAAAAATCAATCTAAATAAGAATATAGCTATGATACACATAGATTGATGCATACAAAATACATCTCTATTTCTTATCAGGAGGGGCGAATACCCCTAGCAATCCAAAAGTATGTTTCAACTTCCTCTTTAACTTAGTCTTGTAAATCAAAAAATGCTTGTCAACAATTCTCCTTTTGGTCTGAACACCTTTACTCTTATCCCCTATAATTTTATCTTTTGAATGATTCAATCTCACATACCTTGGAATTTTAGGGTTCTACTGCACTTCAAGTTCTTTTGCTCTTTCTTTTGTACATGCACTTGTCTCACCTTCTTGAGATTCTTGTTCTGCCGGAACAATTTGGACTTGGTTTTGTATCTAAACACTCTTCCCTTTGTTTGTACTATCCTACTTCTCATTTGAGTGATATCTTCAATATCTGAATGATCTAGCAGAGTTCTCATCAACTTTGACATTTGTGCTTTCCACCATCTTCCTCAGTGTTTTGTTATAGCACCGGTAAGCTTTGCTCTTTGTAGAGTAACCTAGAAATATTCCTTCATCGCTTCTTGCATAAAATTTTCCTATATTCTCATCTCTCTTGATGTAACATTTTCTTCCAAAAATATTGAAATATTTCATAATAGGCTTATGACCATACCAAATCTCATAAGGATTCTTACTAGAATTATTGTTGACATTTACCTGGTTCAAAGTATACACAATAGTGCTTACTGCTTCTCTCCAGTGCATGTGAGGTATGTTTCCTTCTAACATAATTGTTCTAATAGCATCCAATACTTTTCTATTATTTCTCTCAGCAATTCCATCATGTTGAGGGGTTCAGGGAGCAGATAGATGCCTTTTGATTCCATGTTCTTCATAGAAAGTATTAAACTCTTGGGATGTGAATTCACCTCCTCTATTTGACCTTAAGCACTTTATCTTTAGACCTATCACATTCTTTTCCATGGCTTTGAAAATTTTTAACTTTTCTAATGCTTCAAATTTTTCTCTTAGAAAGGATACCCATATCATCCTAGAATAGTCATCAATAGGCAACATAAAATACCTATCTCCTTGTAGACTTCTCACTCTGGAGGGACCACATAGATCTATATGTACAAGCTCCAATACTCCATTTGTATGATGTTGTTTTCTCTAGAAGTAGATTCTTGTCTGTTTACCCATCTGACACTCGCATATTGAATTAGTAGGCTTCACTAACTTAGGAAATCTCTAATTACTTGAGTGGAACAAGACAATGTTATCAAAATTCACATGACATAACCTCCTATGCCATAACCAGCTCTCATCTATCTGAGAAATCAGGCAACTTTCATTAGAAAAACTCAAGTGAAAGATGTTACCTTTTTTCTATGTAACTGATGCGATTATATTTCTAGAACTTCCAATTATCTTGCACTTTCCATTCTTGAACAAAAGACCATAACCCTTGTCCACCATCTGTCCAACACTCAACAAGTTATGTTTCAATCCTTCAACATATAGAACATTATCAGTGATATTCTTACCACCAAGACAAATAGACCCTTTTCCATGAATTACGTAGGCATTGTTATCTCTGAATCTTACAACTCCACCTTCATGTTTCTCTAGGTTCACAAATTTTCTTTTATCTCCAATCATATGGTGTGAGCATCTGCTATCAATAATGCATTCATATTTTTCTTCAATTCAAGCTGCAAGAGCTTTCTCATCAATTGCAAATTCAATGGCTTCCAGACAATTTTCCTGAATGGCAATGAACACCCAGTCATCCTCATTTCCATCATACTCTTCATTTATTTCATTTTCTTTAGAAAAATAACACTTCTTTTGAAATTTAGGTTTGTTAGATCTAGGTCTTGGAACTCTGTCAGGACACCTCAAAGAAAAATGACCAATTTTATTGCATGAAAAACATATAAGTGGCAACTTTCCTTTGTGCTTACCTTGTCCTCTTCCTTACCTCCTTGCAATTAGTGCTTCCAACTCTTATACTTCTCTTTCTTCATCTTCAAGTTGTTTCATTTCTTCCTCATATTTGAATGTCCTCCTTGAACTTTCTACCAATTCATATCTTTGATAGTTTTTACTGGATACAAAATCCCTAAATGAAAATTCAACCTTAGGCATAGAATCACCAAATTTTCTCAACTCAAAGGCTACAAGTTTTCCAATCAACTTGTCCCTTGTCACTTCTGCCACTAATCTCATCTCTTCAATGGCATGGGATTTTTATTTTTATGAAGTAGGAAATGATCTGAGCACTTTCACTACAACTTCTTGTTCATCTGGGGTACCATCAACACATCTAATACCCATCACTAGTTCATTGACTCTTTGCATAAAAGAAGATATGTTTTCATCCTCACCCATCTTTAGGGTTTCATATTTCCCCTTTAAAATTTTTATCTTAGCGACCTTCACAAAAACATCTCCTTCATACTGTAGACATCTAAATTTGGACATCTAATTTATCCAAATTCATCCCCTTTCGTCTTATTTTCATTAATTAAGTAATACTGCTATTATTTAATTAATAACTTTAGTTCTGTCAAATCCCTAAGGTATTTAATCAATAATACCTTATATCTTAAATACCTTCCTCTTTCATCAAATGAATTAAATAAATATCACTTTTATTTAATTCCTCCTCATGTCACATCCTCCATCTTTTATTATCTAATATTAATCCTTCTTCTAATCTCATCATTAGGATGTGCACATGCCTAATCCTTGATTAGGAGGTGTCACATCCTCCAACTTTTGCAAGTTGGCCTCTAATCTTTCTTAGCCACCTAAACTTCCTCTAACCCCTCATCAACTTGTCTAATCACCCCCTTTAATCAACTCTTCCCATCCCCAAAGGAATTTTTAATTCCTTTTGTCTTCCCAAAGTCCTTTGAGGAATTTTTAATTCCACTCTCATCTTTCAAGGATTATTAAATTCCTTTTCTCTTCCCCATGTCCTTTATGACATGTGTCCTTGGTCAACCTTATTAAAGGCTTTCTCCTTTTGGGCAAGGCACTCCACTTCCCCATGTGAAATTTTAATTCACCTTTTAATCCCCCAATGCACTCAAAGGAATTCTTTATTCTTTCCCCTCTCCCCATAAGGATATTTGAGGAATTTTTAACTCCTCACATGTCCTCTCACCCACATGGGACAAGGACATCCTTTATGAGGATATCTTGACCAAATCCCTATGGTCCTTTGAAGTACATCTATGTCATGTACTTCCCTTACACCTCATCTCCACCTCATCTTTCTCAAACCTCTCCCCTTGCCACATGTCAAGATGTGAGGGCTTGTGAGTTCTCAACTCACCATAGCCCTACATCTTGGCCATGTGGGGGATCAATCTCAACTGTCCATTTCTTCTAGGAATTCTCAAAATTCCTATAAATACCCCCTCTTTTCTCTCATTTTGGAAGAGATCATTTTTCTAGCCAAACTCTTGCAATTTTGTTTCTCAATCTACACTTAGCCATTTGCATCTATTTTGTCCAACTATCTTGCATCTCACACTTCACATCTTGCATCTACTTGCCATCAAGGAGCATACATCTCATCTACAATTGAAGGGCCAACCAAAGAACACCTCTACAAGGTAAAAGGTTTCATTTTTATGTTGTTGAGTTCATCATTTGCCCAATCTTGAAGTGTAGGGTGCTTTTAGTTGTTATTTGCACTCTCTTTGGTTTGTTTCTCATTTTCTAACAATTATATTTGCCCTATCACATTTCTAGCACGCCCGGTGGGACCCACAAACAGGTCTTTTTCTTTCACGTTTGCTATTTTTGGCATTTTTGTAGGTTCAGGTTACAGAGTGGTGGACTTGACCTCTCCAGTGGTGGACCTGACCTTCTGGTGGTGGACCTGACCTCCGGTAGCGGACCTGACCTTCTACTCTTTCTTCCCACGACCGCCATTTCCACACTGTTTGTCCGATTGACTCCATTCAAAGGCAATTCTTATTGATTTTTTGTGCTCTTTGCAATGATATATAACACTTCATACTTTTGAGAAGTTGGCTGGGGCACCTTTTTCTTCTCCAGTGGTGGACTTGACCTCTGGTGGTGGACCTGACCTCTCCGGTGGCGGAACTGACCTCCCGAAGGTGAAATTTCAACTTTTTACCAATTGTCCTTTGGTAAATTAGGCACATAGTTTAATTAGAGGGGTCAACAAACCTTGTTTGGCATGCTTGTGGAAGGCTATTTGACGTATCCAATCCCCTTGCACCATTTGGCTATCCTGGGTGATGAGAAATCGTAGCTTTCCAAGTCCTTTGAGTCACCCTATTTTCTTTTTCTTAGTGGGACCTGCTTGGGGATTTCATCACCCCAAGGGATGATTCCAACCACGCGTATCGGCAGGGTATATAAAGGGGGGGAGCAAAATTTGTGCCTCAATCCAACCACATTGTAAATGGCAAAGCATCAGGATGACGTGAAGAGTTGGTCTGAGCCTTTAGTATCTCGCTAAGGTTCCTGAATCACGCTTGTAATGGGTTGGTGTTCACGGTTTGGGCCTCACGTACTGGGTGTATATCGAGGACTCCTTAGCAACCATGTTCAATCCTAGAGTAGAAGACTTTGTTGGCCATACCCATTTCTACTAATCTTAGGGTTGTGCTATTTGAATTGTCTTTCTCATGCAAAACAAATCATTTTCAGTTTAGCCAAATTTGTTTATCAGTGTTTGCTATATTTTGGGTCCTTTTCCTTACCCATCCATCAAAAAATCAAGCTTAAACTTATCCTTTGGCGGACCTAACCTCATACTGTGGTGGACCTGACCTCATGCTATGGTGGATTTACCCTGATAGACAGCCATATATGCCCTGCCATTTACACACCGTAAGTCTACTTTCCTCCGTTCGAGCACCAATCTTCTCAAATTTTCGTGCTCTTTCCAACAACATATAACACTTGATACTTTTGAGCAACTTTTTCTTCGATGGTGGACCTGACCTCCCGGTGGTGGACTTGACCCCTCCGGTGGCAAACCTGACCTCCCGATGGCAGACCTGAGCTCCGGTGGTGGAATTGACCCCTCCGATGGCGGACCTGACCTCCCGGTGGCGGACTTGACCTCCGGTGGTAGACTTGACCTCTCCGATAGTGGACCTGACCTCCGGTGGCGGACTTGACCTTATGCTGTGGCGGACCTGACCTTTTACTTTTTCTTCCTGAGGCCACCATTTCCACACCGTTTATCCGATTGACTCCATTCAAAGGTAGTTCTCATTTGTTTGTGCTCTCTCTGATGATATATACCACATCATACTTTTGAGAAGTTGGTCGGGGCACCTTTTTCTTCACCATCTACCTGCTCGAGGGGGGTATACCCTACCATTCTCTCCGTTTACTCATTTCGAGTAAACATTCATCCATTCAACACATCCTTTCATCATTCCAAACTCTCGTTCTATCATTCTGATCATCTGTTTACTCGTTCTGAGTAAACGTTCATTCATTCAACACATCCTTTCATCATTCTGAATGCCCGTTCTGTCATTTCGCTCATCCGTTTACTCATTCCAAGTAAACGTTCATCCATTTAACACATGCTTTCATCATTCTGGACTCTCGTTCTATCATTTCACTCATCTGTTTACTCATTCCAAGTAAACTCTCATTCATTCAACACATCCTTTCATCATTCTGAACTCTTGTTCAATCATTTCGATCATCTGTTTACTCATTCCAAGTAAACGTTCATTCATTCAACACATCTTTTCATCATTCTGAACTCTCGTTCTATCATTTCGATCATCCGTTTACTCGTTCTGAGTAAACTCTCATTCATTCAACACATCCTTTCATCATTCCAAACTCTCGTTCTGTCATTTCACTCATCTGTTTACTCGTTCCGAGTAAACATTCATCCATTTAACACACCCTTTCATAATTCTAAACTCTCGTTCCATCATTTCGCTCATCTGTTTACTCATTCTGAGTAAATGTTCATCCATTTAACACATCCTTTCATCATTCTGAACTCTCGTTCTTTCATTTCGCTCATCCGTTTACTCGTTCCGAGTAAACATTCATCCATTCAACACATCCTTTCATCATTTTGAACTTTGATCCTATCATTCTGATCATTTGTTTGCCCATTCCGAGCAAACTTTCATCCATTTCTCTCATCTATTTCTCCAATCAAATCATCATTTTCCCCATCCAAATCCCCAGAACTTCATCTCGGGTTATTATCCAAATTGACCTAAGTATTTGATCTGATCGTCATCATCAACATCCTTTTAGGATTGTCATCCATCCTAAGTTGATCATCATTGTCAGCCCAATCAATCCATTTTCAATCTCAAAGTGGATTCGGTGCCGCAATCATCCATTCATCCTTTAATCTGATCAATCAATAGCCTACGTCACCTAGGGTAATCTTTGAATGGGGTTTACAGTCCCTTTCATCATCCTATCCAATTCATCATTTGATCTTTCAATCAATCAATCCAATTTGATCGCATCCCTATCCAATCAGCTTTGACCCAATCAATCTACTTCCATCTCGAGGTAGATTCGGTGTTGTAATCATCCTTTGATAATCAAATCCAATCATCAAAATCAATCCCATTGCATCATCCAATCATCCTAATTTGAGCTTTAATCCAATCCTGATCTGAGCTTGTCCTAAGTCCCGATTTAGGCTTTAGTCCATTTCCATCCAAAATCTATATCCATCATCTTTATCCTTTCATCATCATGAATTCTTATCCTCCATCAATAGTGGTCAAGGGAAACCCTAATTACGTCAATAATGATAATGAAAGTCTTGTTGATCAAGAGGTATATGGCATAGATCCCCTTGACACTATCATTGCCAGTAAGCTTTCTCCAACCACATTCCAAAATCCAATCACCCCATCGAGTTATCCCATCATGTCTTCATCTATGCCTAATCACACTCCTTATGCTACCTTTGACAAGGGATGTCCATCATATCCATCATATCCTTCATCTACATCATCCCATTATCCTAGTTTGCTGTCACAATATCCCTATCTTGATCCCCCATCCACATCCTCTTATCTAAATCCTTCATCCACAGGTACCCACTATCCTAATCTTCCATACCAATCTGCTCAGCCTAATCCTACATTCACACCTTCCTATCCTAGTAAAACACACCCACCAACTTACCCTAATCCAACATCCGCATCTCCCTATATTAATCCAACACCTGCATCTTCCCATCCTAATCCACCATCCCAATACCTTTATTACAACACACCACCCATATCTTCTACCAACGATCCACCATCCATGTCATCCTATCCTAATTCCCCATGCCCATATCCTTACCTTAATCCTCCATCCTATCTTAATCGTCCATCTAATCCTAGTCCACTCATCCATAAACCTTCATCCACTCCCACCTCGCCATCTTAGCCTAGCATATTCAATTTTCTCCAAGGACTTATAACAAAGGAAACATCCCCCACTCCACACATTGCAGTCGTGGAACCATGCCATCCCAACCCATCATCCATGGTCGTTAGTGATGAGACCCTTCTCCATCCAACACCTATCATTGATGATACCATCACATCCTTTGAATCCACTGAGTCCCCATCTCCTACCATCACATCCTCTGAATCCATTGAGTCCCCATCTCCTACCATCACATCTACCAAATCCATTGAACACCCACCCCCTACTCTGAGAGCCGTCGAACCTATCGATGACACCCAAATCCAATCCACTTCCTCCACTCCTGGTATCCATTCCTAGGAATATTTTAAATCCTCCATCCTTCCATCTTCCCCATTTGAAGAGTCCCCCCATGACTCCATTATCATGCCTCCCACACACGATGAGTGATGCCAAGAGCCTGATCTAAAGCATGCCAACATATCCCCTCCTTTAGATAAAGATCCTACCATCCCATCTAGTCTACCACAAGATCATAGTCCCCCATCCATTCCATCCCATGATCCTCTTGACATTCAAGATTCTACCGCTCCATCTCTGTCTCCATTGCATGAGCCTGCTACCACAAAATCAGATCCTATCATATCCCCTACTCCCTCTCCAGATACCACCCATCCAAATGCTGCTATCCCATCATATCCTTCTCAGGATCCCCCATCATCGCCTAAAAATGCTATCCCCACATCGCTTGCATATCCCCTTGGTACTCTCACATTCTTCCATGGTGGCCTCCTTGTAGAAGAAAAAAATAGTGTATATACCACCCATCATCCCCCACCTAATAATGGACTCGCATCATGTTTTCAGAATAAAAAAAATCCTATCATGGATCGAATGATCAAGAACATGAACTATCAAGGAAAAGGTCTAGGCCTTCACGAGCAAGGTATTTTAGAGCCCATCCAAGTCAAAGAAAAAATTTGCATGCAAGGTCTTGGATCTATTCCCCAAGACTCACAATCTAAACATGTTGGTACAACCTCTAGACGTCGTCAACGAGCCTTTTCCAAAAGAAATGTCAGCTCTTCCCATCGCTCCACCAAATCATATGCTACAATCCCTCCTCCTCTATCATATCACCTCAAAACAACCATCCATATTCCTCCTTCATCGGCTCCATCCATCTTGGGTCCTTACATCCCTCCATCCACCATATCCCATCCTTCATCTACTACATCCCTCTTGGGTTCTTATGTCCCTCCACCCATACTATCCATCTTGGGTCTGCATATCCCAAGATAACCTCCTCTATCTCATTTGCTCATCCATCCAACACCTATCCATGTCCTCCATCATAAAAATCCCTCTCGCATGTCCCACAATCAGGATCAACAAAGGCACATACTTGCACATCCTCCCTCTACACATAATCCTCATAATCCTACCTCCATCACTCCACATCATCCATCCCCTCACACCCATCCCATTGCTAATAAAAGCACTTTAGATGCTAACATAAAAATGCATAAATCCAAATATCCACATGAATCTAAAGCTCCCCATGTCCCCTTTAAAATACATGGTGAAGAGAAGAAAAATCTAAATCCAAATCAAATTTGTAGGCCACAAAGGCCCAGCAAAGCAAAGATCAAACCCATGTGGATCCCAAAGAAAAAAGATGCAATGCCTTCAAATAAAAATTTTGTAAGAACATCCAAAGTTGCTAATCCAAAAGCTAATCATACACCTCCTCCATCTCCTAAGTCTGTTTTGGGTCCTTACGTCCCAAAATTCACTATTTCGTCTCCTCCATTATCCCCACATACTCCATCCATTAATCCTTTTATCTTTTCACATCCACCACCACATGTGCCAATGTTGGTCTTGAACTCACCACCCCATCACACATCCACCCCATTATTCTATTCATACCCTTTCCATCATCCCATCCATTACCCCACATATCTCCCCCGTCAAATCCCTCTAATTCATCCTTTTGCATAATCCATTTCTCCTAATAAGGTTGTACCAACATCCAACAGTTAGTTTGAACATGAGCTCTTAATACCTCATATAGAACTTGATGCTTGAGTCGTTCATCCATATCCTTATCGCATGTCTTCTAAATCCACTTATTCGCCTATCTATCCTTATCCATCTCCTTCTGCATGCAATCCAAAAAAGTCCAAAAACCCAAAAAAGTAAAAAAATTTCAAACAAATCAAAAAAAAAAAATAGTAAAGAGAAACAATTCGTCCAATGGTGGAAACTTGATAAACAAGTGCCTTGGATAGGTACCATGATGAAAACCTGGCAAACAGGTGTCATGCATAAATCCCCATCTGCATTTGGAGGCAGTTTCTTGCTATGCATTCCCTCCATCCACTATGCTTCTTGCGTTGCTTCTAGCTATAAACCCGTCTTCTTGCTATATGTCCTCTCCATTCATCCCCTCCATCCTACCTATCTTACACATCCTACTTGGCATATCTCATTTATTGTGTCCCTCCATCCTTCTTGTGATCTTGATACAAATAAAAAAAATAGGGGCACCTATCTATGCATGCTTTGGACACCTCTTGGTGCACATTCCCTTCACACATGCTCTATCATATCCCACTCATCCTATCCTCCTCTAGTTATCTCCTTCATTTTCCCATCTCTCATGCCTCATTATACATGACGTATCTAGAGTGGGGGCCATCTATCTTCCTTTGCGATATAGTCCTTGGAGACATCATTCATTCCATTAGAACAATCCCTTACATTTCCCTATCCTTATCTCCTTATTGATATATCCATCTCCCCATCCTTATCTTTTATCCCTCCACACAATCCTTATATCCATCCTTCCATCCCTATCTTCCTATCCTTCCATCATGGCATCCATTTTTATCTATCCCACTGGTCACCTTTTCCCCATCCAAATCCTTATCCCTCTATCCAATCCACCCAAACAATCCTTTTCCTCCCCCCATCCTCTACCCTCATCCCATCTCATAATCCCTTGTCATTGGTATCTAGCTATAGGCTTTTCCCCACACAATCCAATGTCATCTACCTTATCATCATCACTTCTGCTTCTTTTGCACATCTTTTCCATCTCCTATCCTTTCTCATCATTCATCTCTCCATCTTATCATCCTCCCAATTCATATTTTGTTGATTTGGACACCTATCCCATCTCTGAGCTTTGTGTAGTCACCATCCTCTGATCCAATCCAATAAGTCTATCTTGTCCCATCGTGTCAGTCCAATCATCTTATCCCCTTTATCTAGGGTTATCCCATCATCCTTCATACATTGTATATCGTTGATCTTTCTTCGAACTACGTTGCCCCTATGCTTTCACATAGGCAAGGTCGATCATTTGATCCACCCCCAGGGTTCCATCATCGGTCTTTTTGCTTTGTCCATCTGATCCTTTATCATCTATCTTCAATCTTCAACTCTTGTTCCTAATGTCTATCTCATCAATCCCATCCATTGAGGTCTGCTTGTTCCTATTGTCTATCTCATCAATCCCATCCATCGAGGTCTCCTATCTTGTGTCACGTCTCCTGTGTCGTGTCGTCAAGCTATGCCCTCATCTAGCTGGTTCTTCACAAACAAGATCCACTTGTATCATCATATCCAATCGGTTCTGAATATTCTATGTCATATTGGTCTCTTAGCTTAGTATCCATCATCAGTCTCAATAGGATGCATCCTTCCTAACAGACCTCATCAATCCCATCCATCCCCTGGATCCTATGGCAAAGGATGTTTGAAATTGATTGCGATCTTTTGATGCTTTTGAATTTTGTTTATCATTTGAGCTCCCTATCATCACTTGTCATAGTCGCCTTGATCCATCATATCATGGTGTGCTTTGACTAGTCAACATAGGGGTATATCTTGATCTTTTCTTTGTCATCTCGGTTGTCCCACGTAGTACCCACCAAGATCTCTAAGGTCTTGTGTTACGCTGGGGCATCCTTCTGTGCTTGTGGTTATCCCAACACCTGGCCCGACCAAGGTCATCATGACTTTGGGGTGTTGGGATATCCTTCTTGTTTGATCTATTTGTTTCATGCATTAGACACTAATCTGCCTTGGTCCTTTATACCTTGGTGTATTGTGTCTTCTGCTATAGCAAAAATCAGTGCTCCTAATGATGGAAAATTGCATCTCATCTTTTCATTACATCATCTTGCATGTTTTCCCCCATCCTCTCATCTATCAAAATCCCCCCATCCCTTCATCCTTCATCACATCTCAATCCTATCCTCATCAACTCATATCTCACACAAATACTCTAATCAAATCCTTCGTCTTATCCCCAGTCTTGTTACCAACCTTGAACCATCATCATCATCCTCATCATCCATCATTATCCTTCCCTATCCCGTTGGTGTTGTTTTGGGATGTATCCTTCCCTCATCAACAACACTTTCATCATCATCAAAAGGTATCCTTCCCAATCCTTTAGTGGTGTTTTGGGGATGTATCCTTCCCTCATCAATACCACTCAATGTTATGTATCCTTCCCTATCCTCGTGTTGTTTTGAGATCCCTCATTGACAACACTCCATCCCTCATCAACCCCCTTTTGGCTTGTACCTTGACTGGGGTAACATCACCTTTTGTCATCCATTTGTGCTTCATCATCTTCATTTTGCATCATCTTCCTCATCTCCTTCATCACTCTCCCCTTGCATCATCTCCTCCATTTCGAGAGCCCACCTGTGTTCTCTTGAACCCACATGTCCTCTCGAGGGGGCATCAATAATCCTTAATTTTCATCATCTTTTTCCCTTCGTAATCATTCAAAGGAATGACTAGGGCATCTTTCCCAATCTAACCATCTTCTTCTATGTTCTATGTTTAAATGATCTTTGAAATGATGCTACTTCATAACACCATCTCAAAGAGGGGCAAAATGTAGACATCTAAATTTGGACATCTAATTTATCCAAATTCATCCCCTTTCATCTTAATTTTGTTAATTAATACTGCTATTATTTAATTAATAACTTTAATTCTGCCAAATCCCTAAGGTATTTAATCAATAATACCTTATCTCTTAAACACCTTCCTCTTTCATCAAATGAATTAAATAAATATCACATTTATTTAATTCCTCCTCATGTCACATCCTCCATCTTTTATTATCTAATCTTAATCCTTCTTCTAATCTCATCATTAGGATGTGCACATGCCTAATCCTTGATTAGGAGGTGTCACATCCTCCAACTTTTGCAAGTTGGCCTCTAATCTTTCTTAGCCACCTAAACTTCCTCTAACCCCTCATCAACTTGTCTAATCACCCCTTTAGTCAACTCTTCCCATCCCCCAGGAATTTTTAAATTCATCTTCCCAAAGTCCTTTGAGGAATTTTTAATTCCACTCTCATCTTTCAAGGAATATTAAATTCCTTTTCTCTTCCCCATGTCCTTTATGACATGTGTCCTTGAGTCAACCTTATTAAAGGCTTTCTTCTTTTGGGAAAGGAACTCCACTTCCCCATGTGAATTTTTAATTCACCTTTTAATCCCCCAATGCACTCAAAGGAATTCTTTATTCTTTCCCCTCTCCCCATAAGGATATTTGAGGAATTTTTAATTCCTCACATGTCCTCTCACCCACATGGGACAAGGAAATCCTTTATGAGGATATCTTGACCAAATCCCTATGGTCCTTTGAAGTACATCCATGTCATATACTTCCCTTACACCTCATCTCCACCTCATCTTTCTCAAACCTCTCCCCTTGCCACATGTCAAGATGTGAGGGCTTGTGAGTTCTCAACTCACCATAGCCCTACATCTTGGCCATGTGGGGGATCAATCTCAACTGTCCATTTCTTCTAGGATTTCTCAAAATTCCTATAAATATCCCCTCTTTTCTCTCATTTTGGAAGAGATCATTTTTCTAGCCAAACTCTTGCAATTTTGTTTCTCAATCTACACTTAACCATTTGCAACCATTTTGTCTAACTATCTTGCATCTCACACTTCACATCTTGCATCTGCTTGCCATCAAGGAGCATACATCTGATCTACAATCAAAGGTCCAACCAAAGAACAACTATACAAGGTAAAAGGTTCCATTTTTATGTTGTTGAGTTCATCATTTGCCCAATCTTGAAGTGTAGGGTGTTTTTAGTTGTTATTTGCACTCTCTTTGGTTTGTTGTTCATTTTCTAACAATTATATTCACCCTATCACACATACAATGTCTCCAAATTCTTCCATATATCATGAGCCATCTTCAATTCCATTATATTAGTCATCTGTAGATTTGTCAAAGAGCTCAATAAAGCTTCGTTAGTCCAGATGTTATATTCAGCTTCTTTGATCTCTATAGTAATAGAGGTGCCATTTGCATGAATAACATACTCATCCTTTGTGATGTTCTAGTAGGGTTTTCCAATGCATCTCAAATGACATTCCATCCTTTCCTTCCACATAGAGTAGTTGGTTCCATCAAATCTGGGACTGTCCTTCTTGAAAGATGCCATCTCGGATAACCTCAAGCTTTTAAACTTCTTCAGAGGCACTAGCTCTAATACCAATTGTTGGAAAAAAAAAGGACAGTCAATTGAGAGGGGGAGTGAATTAGTTGTCATAGATTTATAAAAAATTTCAACTTAACTTAATCATAGATTTGATGAATTAGCAATTAATCACAAACAAATAGCACATTAGAGACAGAAAGAACACCAAGATTTTTTACATTGAAAACCCTGTTAGGGAAAAAACCACCGTGGATGTCAGTCCACATTAATATACCCTGTTAAAAGTATAAGAATAATATGGGGAATGTACTTGTATTTAGGCACATTTCCTAGAGCTCATTGCTCAATTAGAAAGGAAGGCTCACTGCCTTAAAAAGCCTGATTACAGTCCCAGTTTAAGCACCAAAAAAATCTTCTTCACACTTTGCACAAACTCCTCCAAACTCTTCTCTGCAATCAAATGATATGATAAATGTTGACACATCTGCATTCACACACTTTCACACACTCTTCCACACTCTACTCTTCACTCAAAACAAACTCTCGTATATATCCACAACACAAATTTACAACAATGACTCTATCAACTTACAAAAGAAATAAAATATTTACATGGTGTTAGCTCAATTACAAATCAATTTATAATGTGAATCAAAATCAGTTATCCAATATTAATTTATAGTCCAAATCAACATCCTCGAGCACAATAACCAATCAAATTGTGATTATCAAGGATTTACAACACAATACATTCACCATGTCAGCCAAGAACAAGAAAATTGAACAAGCAAAGGAAAAATCATCATCCACAAACACCGCAATCAGTGCAGACATACAAAAAAGATAGAGTATGATCTAGAGGCATCCACAAGCATTAACAACCATCAAAGAAATATCCGCAACAACCAACATTGCAAGAATCACACCAACTTTACTCAGAAACTCTGTTGGAACTCAATAGTTCATAACTTCTTGAAAACTTCATGCAGACCTCTGAGACTTTTGGTGGATAGACTAGATATACCTAGCTTCAAACCCTTTTGACTGGAATGGCCAAACATCAACGCACACATCAAAGCACCTTCATGTCCTTCACTGATACATTGGCAACCTACAACACTTCCTTTAACAATTTTTTCAATATCCTCGACACATGTAGTATCTGAAGTAGATAGGACTGATAGTGTTGACATCAATGACAACCACATATCAGCAATTCAGCCACAACATCCAACAATGATAAGGTGAAAACCTCAAGAGGTGTTATAATAGCACTGCCACAAATGGTGATTTAAAAAAACAATAAAGGGGATTTTCTCAATACATTAAAGGTCACACCTTAAGGAATATCACACATGAGATCACCACCAATAGAGGGATAATCATGGAATAAAAGACTCACACCTTAGGGAAGACTAGTTATAGCATTACCACTAAGGGGAACATCATATGTCAAGAAAGGTCACACAATTAGAGAACATCAAGCCCAATATCACCACAAAGGAGATGTAAGCTATCATCACTAGTAAGGGACATGTATCGAGAAGGCCACACTTTGATTAAAAAGGTCACACTTCTTATGAGATGTATGCTATCATCACTAATAAGGTACAATTTCTTATGAAAACAATGAGCAGCGTGTTAGAAAAATGAATAACATGTCATTTTGTTATTTTTTGTTGTCATTGATGTCACTATTATATATGAGGTGAAATTGTAAGATCAATTCTTAATTTGTTCTAGTATTCTAGTCTGGTATTTTTCCTACATCCTCTGGTATTCGAGTTTGCATTTCTCCAGAGTTGATAATCTCAGTTTGTAGTTTTGGGAGATTGTTTATGGTTGCTGAAGGAATGTATGTTAAGAATAATTTCTACCATGGTGCTCATTTGGTGAAGTGGTATTACTCTGTTGGCTACTTTTTTTTGTGTTGAAGTCTATTCCTGGCCAACTTCTTGGGTAATTGTGATGTTGTGAATTAATTTTTTTATGAAGAAATATGTGCGACCTATTTCAAGTTTGGGTTGACATGATGTAGTGTGCAGGATGTTTTAGTTTATTTTGTGAGAAGATTGTGTGAAATATTGAAGCTGACAGTTGGTATTTTTGGTGAATAAGAAGTGCATCTAATTAGGCCGACCTAATTGATGCTTGTGAAGAGATTGGATATATATAACAAAAAATTTTTGAAGATTTTGGAAGATGGTGATATGATGTGATGATGTGAAGAAGAGTGAATATGATGAAGTGTGTGAAGTTTGTTTACCAAGCTTCATTGGAACTAAATCTGCACTGACTAGGTGCTCTCTATTAGTTCATTCTCTGGCTGAAAGCCATTTTGTCATTGTAATTTTGTGGGCAGTTAGCGTTTCTTTTGGACAGTTAGTCCTGGAGTGAGCCACCCCTTTTTTAATATATTATAACTGGTTATACTATATTGTGA
>VDFB02353493.1:356386952-356645660 GCA_007258455.2 Sequoia sempervirens
CATAGGATTGATTGGTATGCCATAAGTCCCCATTTTTTGTGAGTGAATGTTTGCATGTTGTTGAGGGATGGGTTGTAGTGGTATGTATGATGTGTTCAGCTTTGTGTGTTGTTGGTATTGAAAGCTTGGATTGGGGGTATGTTGGTGACTATGAATGTGTGATGAGTATGTTGGGATGTGTCCCCTAGCCATTTGGGTTGATATTTGGGGAATATGGTGAAAGTGATGCTATGGGCTATGTGTTTTGACTACCTTATCCCAATCGTTGGATTGGTACAAGGTGAATGTTCATATTTTGTCCTTGGGAGGTGCGTGATGACATTTGATTGTGTTGATGTGTTAACATTTTTTTATTGTCCTTGACTAAAATTATGTCATTTACCCCCACCCAAAAGATTTTGTGAGATACCAATGAGAGGATATGTCAAAGGTGTACTCATGGTATTCAATGTAGTTGTAAAAGGGGGATTGGTATGACTTGATGATGCCCCTATGGCATTTACCATATTGGTAAAAAGAGGATTGGAGTAACTTGCCCACATTGTCGTAGAGCCAAAGGTGGTTCCAGCCGATTGTGATAGTGTTGTGGATATTGTGGGCACTGTGACAGATTGTGATCCTCTAATAGATGTAGCATGCACTATCGTTGTAGTGTCAAAGAAAGTATTGCTCATAGTGTTTGGAGGTTGACCATTATTTGCCATGTTATGCATGTTGTTAACATTAGGGTTTGGAGATGTTGGTCTCAATGTGTTAATGTTGAATCCTTGAGGTAATTTGGCTCCTTGAATTAAGAGTATGACTAAATATCTATCTCTGTCATATAGGACCATTTGTTCCACAAATTGAGAGGCCTCTGGGTCTTGTGCTGCTACCTCTAGGTTTTCCTCAAGTATTTGTCTGTATTCATCCTTACATAAGAATGGTTCAAAGGGACTATTTGACAAGAATGGTATGGTCATGAGAGGTTGATTATTTGTATTGGAAAATGGATTGTCAAATGTCCAATTTTGGTCATACATGGGATTGTTAATATTGGAAGTGGAGTCTTGTCCAGAATTTTCCATTTGTCATTTTTGTTTTTGGAGTCTAGTTTCCACCATAAAATGAGATTTCTCAAACGAACCTGATGAGAATGACAACTAAATGAGAGGATGATGCTAGCCTATGTTTTTTTTTTTTTTGGATTTTCAATAAAGAATGCCAATGCAAGACTATGTTTTCTAAAGAAAATGCCAACTAGGATTACTAGGTGATGATGACTAAGATGATAATGTTGACTAAGGACTTAATATGATAAATGCAAGGTCTAGGTTCAAAATGACAATGAGGATAAATAATTTTTGGGGATTTTTGGGAATAAAGTATGCAAGGTATAACCTAGAATGAAATTTGGAGAAAATGATACCTAAACACTTCTAAATTCAATCTTTGTTTTCAATTTTGGTTACTAAAGGACTTGTTGATAATGAAAAAATGATGAGGTCAAGATGACCAGCGATTTTTCCTAACTAGACTGTTGAGTTGGAAAATCTCACAAAAGGGACAATGACTAAAAAAGCGAATGATAATAAAGTCCAAGATAACCTAGTTTTGAAAGAAATGACATTGCAAATCGTGTTCATATTAACCTAATCCAAACTATGCAAGGATGAAAACCTAGGGTCAAGCTAATGCCTAATGTATGCAACTAAAATTTGAAAGATGAAGCCTATGGTCAAACTAATGATTGAAAAATTTGAGCAACTTCAAAGTTGGTTTCAAAAAGAATCCCCTTGGAAATAGTCTTTGACAAAATATTGAAAGAGTTTAGACTTAGATTTGACTTTGTATCGGGGTTTAACTTCTAATAGGAAATTGTGTTGTTTTAAGCTTCGAATGTGTCATAGTATTGTGAATGTGGTTTGGTTTTAGTGAATGCGGATTTGGGACTGACAAATGCAACTCAATTTGGCAGATGTGGCTTTGTGAAGTTTAGATGCTTTGTGATGCATACACATGCAGTGTTTGAAAGGTCAAATGTGGTTTAATAGAGCGATTGCATCTCATAAACTCGAATGCAGTTCAATAGATGCGACACAATTTGTTAAAATTGAGTTTCTTAACATTTTGAAGGAAAATTTGATCTATCTAATGTTGAATGTTTTGTCTAGAAATGTAAATGTGGTGAATAATATTTGAGAAATCCAACAAACACTTGAAAAACACAATGTTTTGAGAATTATGCAAGTGCACATAAGACAAGTACAGTCCTAAAAGGCCAATAGGCCAAGGGTTTGTATACTTGATAGAACCCACTAATATACCCCAAATTGGTGATAAATATTTATCCTTCTCGAGAGTGGATAGCTTAGAATTTTGGTGGCATTGGCTCCCCTCCATGACTCATTAAAATCATTCGAGCACACCAAATTCAAATTCTTTGGGTAATGACTTCCCAAGAATTGCTATCTCTACTCAAGGGGATCAATAGTGAGTGTCTTCAGGCATGATACTATACCCTACACTATATCAAGCAATGGCCAAAGAAGGTTGGACTCTAAAACAAGAGGTGTTTAATACGGGCATTCCGTTCGTAGGGCATGATCCATGCAGTGAGAGTCCCCTTTCGGATCCATCTGATCAAAACCATACGCGTGATTCTTGGGCTTTCCCCAAGAATCCACTTTTGTATACTAGCTGAAATTCCCTTGGGTTTAGGGTGCTACCATTTTGAGTCATCCTAGGGTGAGTACTTTTTCTCACCAGAACAGGCCCAAGTTCTAGAGTTAGTAACCATTTCTCTTACACCCAGGATCGCCCGAAAGTGTAAGGGGAGAGGATACTTCGATTACTAAATCATGAGGGTGACATAAAAAAAATAAGGTGGGTTTGGTTTTCTGATCACCTAGTTTTCACAAGGTGAGAGCATAATCACCTACCACCTTCAACCATAGTCAAACAGAATCAAGCACACGTTCATTTTAATGCACCAAAGCAAGTGTTTTCTACACTAGAAATTGCAAACATGTTTTTTGAGAAATGAGTCTTCGACTAACAGAGCTACAAAACCACAAGTTAGTAGTTTCATCCACCAATCTTGGACCCACGAAACATAACTGCCACACACTAAAAACCTTGATTAGTAACATGAAAACCTATACTATGTAGAATGCAGAAAATAAAACTAGAATGCTAAAGGAAACAAAAATAATAGAAAAACATCAAAAACCCAATGTTTCACAATAGAGTGAATGCGTCGCTCTGTGTTTCAAATGCAACTCAGTCCTACGTTCTGTTCTAACATGTAGATATAGCTTAGGAATTTAGATGCGTCGTTTGAAGAATCATATGTGACTCGATAGTGCAAAAGCGGCGTTTTCGACTACGAGTGCAGTGCATTAGATCGGTTGTGGCATTTTGGCTTGTGAATGCATCGAGATGCAGCAAATATGTCATGATAAAAGACAAATAAGTCACACCATACCTGTACCTACAAAAAAAAATAGAAAACCAAAACTATACGGAAACTATAAAAAAATAAATTCACGTCAAGTTCTCCAATGTATCAATGGGTTAAATTTTGGATTAAGGTTAGCAATGATTAGATCAATAATATAAACCCAAAGAAGTTATGAAGCACAATGAAAGCAAATAATATTGAAACAATTATACCATATATCAATGAAGCTTCCATGAATCACCTCCATAACACCTCCTAGCTTGTAGCGTATGATTGATGCCCTCAGATCGAGTGTGTGAGCATTATGATTATGACATTGTCCTATGCAAGTTTTGAAGGATTTAAATAAAATTATGCCCATTCCTATGCCAATGATAAATGACTAAGATGAATGATAAATGACTATAATGCCTATAATAACAAAATGGTCCCTAAATTATGAACAAAATTGACATTTTATAGAAAACACAATTTTGATTGGATGGACGAGATCAACGTTTGACAGAAACCTAAAATTAGAGGACAAGATTTAACCTAATAATCCCTAATCAAGGTTAGGGAAAAATCCTTAAGTGAGTGCTCAAGATGTCATATGAGAGAATCGAATTGACGGTGGAGAAAAGATGAGATAACTAATTAGGAAAATAAAGATTTTCAAAAATCAAGAAGATAAAGACTGCCTAATTTATGAGATTTTAAAAATCAGAAAGATAAGAGGTGGACTGAAAAGAAATTTTGAAAAATCAAGAATCTGCTTACTTCATTTGATTTTTGGAAGAAAGCTTCCAATTTGAATTAAATCAACTCAAAATATGGATTTTGTGAGACAATAAATAATCTTTTTTAGATTATTTACCAAAATGAAGTGACAGTTAATAAAATGAAACCATTTTAAATAATAAATTGATTTAAAATGATGGAAATGTTAAATTGAGTAATTAAATAATTAAATATAATTATTTAATTTTGGAGGATTATGACCGATAATTAAATAAATTCATAAATTCATTTAATTATGGAAATTAGTGACATATTGAATAAATAAATAAAACTTATTTATTTAATAATTAGAAAGAATAAATGGATAAAGGTAATTAAACAAATTAATAAATTTATTTAATTAAAGGAAGACTTTAGACAATTAAAGACATATGAATAAATAAATAAAATTTATTTATTTAATAATCATGAAGAATAAAAGAGTTGCGAATTAATTAAACAATTATGAATTATTTAATTAATAGTTAAATGTGGACCAAGGACATAATTAAATGTCACAATAACGCTAGGATGAAAATGGTAAAAATAGAGCTTGCAGGCCTAGGTCATTTTTAAGTGTCTACATCTACCAACTGTATATATTGCCAGGCACATCAAGTCTCATTTTGAACTCAATTTGAGACACTGCAGCTAATATGATGTCATCTCTTCTTAATGCTACATTGGCTAAAAAGTTCATCATTATTTTTTCAACCTATCAATCCACTCAATAGAGAAAGCATCAAACAACTCAATTGTATCCCATACAACATTTCTATACTGCTTCAGCCTCTTGTGTCTTGCTGCATATTTTTATTTAACTTGAGAAACAACTAGCTCAAAATCCCCTAGAACAGCTAACAACTTGATCTTATCTTTTACAGCCATATTCAAACATGTTAATAAAGCTTCATATTATACTATATTGTTTGTACATTCAAATGCTAAAAAAAATGAATGTTTAAATGTAACTCCTTTAGGTGAAACAAATACTATTCTAGCTCCATTACCTTCTAGGCTACATGCTCCATCAAAGTATATTTTCCACACACCATCACAGTTTTTTGCAACATGTTTATCTATTGGATCAACATTGACTAATTCTGGCTGAGTTGGTTCTATCTTAAAATTCCCAAGATCCACATCACAAAAACAATTGACTTGATCTTGAGGTATATAATATACAATTTGTTTCATCCTTGGCTCCCTATACAACTTAACTTCTTGACCATTCACTAGAATTGTCGCATAAGATAAATCAAATTGGACATTTCCCTCTGTATCAATGGGTTGTTTTTCTAAGGTTAGATTATCAAATATTAACCATAGAAACCCAAAGAAAGTAATGAAGATCAAATGAAATATAAATGAAAACACAAAACGAAACAAGCTCACTAAGTGTCTTGAATCTCCATGGCTGACCTCTAGTACACTTTCTAACTTGCTAAAAGATGTGTTGCCCTCAGATTCAATGTACGAGCAACTTGACAACAAAGACTATGTCCTACACAAGCTTTGGAGGATTTGCAATATAAATGTCCAAAATGAAATAAAGTGTCTATCCCTATGATGAAATGACTACTATGCTTAAGATAAATATTCCAAAATTACAAATAAAATGCAAGCATATGTGTATGTGAGTATATCTGTGTGTAATTGAAAATGTGAGAAAAATTGGCATTTTATAGAAAATGTAATTTTGGATAGACAGATGAGATTGAAAGTTGGTGAAAGCCTAAAATCTGTGAACAAGATTTCATGTGACAATCCCTAATCAGGGTTAGGGCAAAATCATTAAATGAGTGGTCAAGATGACATTTGAGAAAATCAAATTGGGGGTCGAGAATAAATGAGATAATTAATCAAAAAGATAAATATTTTCAAAAATCAACAAGATAAAGACTACTTGATTTGTGAGATTCAAAAAATCAATAAGATAAGAGTTGGAATAAAAAGTAGATTTGGAAAATCAAGAATCTACTCGATTGCTTGATTTTTAGAAGAATATTACCATTTTGAATTAAATTAATTCAAAATATGGATTTTGTGTGATAATAAATAATCGATTTTTAGATTATTTACTAAAATGAACTGATAGTCAAGAATGTCAGATCATTTTAAATAATTTCATTTATTTAAAATGAGGGAAATGTTAAATTTGGCAATTAAATAATTAAAAATAATTATTTAATTTAAAGGATATGATTAATAATTAAATAAATTAATAAATTCATTTAATTATGAGAATTACTGACATATTTAATAAATAAATGAAATTCATTTATTTAATAATTAGGAAGAATAAATGAATAAAGGTAATTAAATAAATTAAGAAACTTATTTAATTAGGGGAAGACTTAGACAATTAATGACGTATTTAATAAATAAATATAATTTATTTATTTAATAATCATGAAGAATAAAAGAGATATAAATCAATTAAATAAGTATAAATTATTTAATTAATAATTGAATGTGGACCAAGGACATAATTAAATGTCATGATTATGCTAGGATGAAAGTGGTAAAATAGAGCTTGCAGGCCTAGGTCATTTTTATGTGTCTACATTTTTCCCCTCTTTCTCATAATGTAGCATGTTGCATTGTGACAAAGAAAATAAGTTGAAGTCATGCCCCCGCAAAGGTATGGAGGATAGATGCCCCCTCAAGACATTTTTCAAATTTGGACCACGTCAAAATTTTTTGGCACAGATGGTTTCAGATTCTAACATGTTTAAAGTGGCCAAAGGGGTGGCCAAAGTTGGTCAAAAGGGCCTCCAGTATAACCTAGTTGACAAATTTCATTTTGACTTTATAAATAGGTTGAAAAAGGGGTAAAAGTCAATTCAATTTCACTATTTACTTTAGCAAATTTGACAGCTCAGAGAGAAGAGGACTTCTGCGAGGAAGGTGATTCTAATGACTGAGCATCATGGTGAGATCATGTAGACCTACAAGCAGCTAGAGGGTTCAAAGCTAGCGATATGTACCCCTAACCCACTTTGTTATTTTCTTGATTTATGTGCCAAATTTAGGGTTTTAGTGTGAACAACAAATGCGTTGTGATGCATATGCATGTGCATAAGCCACATTTGAATTCACATTTGATGCATTTGATGCATTTGATGCATCGTGATACAAGTGCAATGGGTATTTAGAGAAGGCTAAGGATGTGTAACGCATTTGTGAGAAGGTGCAACGCATTCGCAATATTGTGTTGCATTCGAGACTTATAATGCTGCATATGTCATTTTGTGATTCATTTTCCAGTCTGAGCAATGCATTCGAATGGAGTGATGCATGTGCCATAAACTATGATGCAAGTGCTCTCACGTGATGCAATTGAGTGATAGAATGACACAATCAATATGTCATGATGCATGTGAAG
The DNA here is from genome assembly GCA_007258455.2 of Sequoia sempervirens. Classification (NCBI taxonomy): domain Eukaryota; kingdom Viridiplantae; phylum Streptophyta; class Pinopsida; order Cupressales; family Cupressaceae; genus Sequoia; species Sequoia sempervirens. The sequence goes on from VDFB02353493.1 coordinate 356,394,542, forward strand.
TACAGAATAATGCAACTGTTGTTCCATGATGCAAGTGTAGTCAACACGATGCATTTGACTTTGAACTTGACTAGGACTAATTCTGATGCTTTTCAAATTTTAAATGCTTTTTAGTTATGATGATGATAATGACGATTGTCTAGAAGGTACTGACACATTGTTTGATGATGTGTAGAGATAGCTAGCACCCATATATAAGCAAGAGAGTAGACCATTGACCTTCTGGTTCAGAGATCAACTAACTCCACAAGAGCAATGATGATTAATTCAACTAGGCTTGTATTATGCTACCTATGTGCCTGTTATTCAAGCAAATAGGGGTTTTTTGGCTATATTATGTGACAGGTGGTGGTCAAAGACATGCTCATTCCACTTGTCAATGGGAGAGGCCACAGTGACTTTGGAGGACGTCAATCATATCTTATGACTATCGATATTAGGAGAGCGGATTTTTTACGACCCTCAGCATGGATATCATACATTCACATTGTACTATTGGGATGAGGGAGCAGGACTCAGTATCTAGGGCTATGAGATCCACTGGGATTTTATGGTGGAGCATTATGCTCAGTTTGATGCATTTCTAGAGACATTGATCAGCGGGATACTAATTCCTAACTAACGCGAGCATGGGTTTCCCATTGGTTGGGGAGATGTGATAGTGGGGTTGAGGTAGGACAGGATGGTGTATGCCTGGGGGCCTTGTTTTTTGGGCACACTCTACTATCAGCTTCATGAGGTGGTTTATAGGAAGGTAGAGATCATTTCTTGTGGCACCACCCTTCTGATGATATGGGCCTGGGACCATGTGGTGATATTATGACCTCCTATCTAGAGACCACAACTAGTCGAGGGGATGCCTTATGTCTATTACTATGTTGGTGCTCAACAACAGATTTAGATGGGAGAGATAGGTTGGTGGTGACATTGTATTGAAACCATGGTTTTATTCATCTAGAGGTCGTATAGAGACTACCAACAACGGGATGATGAGGATGACCACCTAAGCCTATGTAGACAATACCATTATCTAATTGGTGGGATAGTGTAGAGTCAGCTCATTATAGAGATGTACCTACCATAGCGTGTACTAAGACAGTTTGAAGAGTAGCAGGGTGTACCAGTAGGCACAGCTGAGTATGCCAAGTCCTCCAGGGAGTCAGGTTGGGGGCCACTAATTCCTGTAGCCTTTTCCAAGCAGTAGATTGATGGGTTAGTAGCCCAGCAATGGGGATGGAGAAGTGGGATTGTAGATCCTAGGACTACAACTAATTATGACTTATGGTGGTAGGCACATTGAATAGTGCCACTAATAGATCTGGATAGGCCAACGCTAATTGAAAGGAGGTTAGTTATACCACGTGTGTTGTGAGCCAGGTGAGGGGGCTGAGATGGTGATAGAGGTAGAGGTAAGGAGAGAAATGGTGGTACGGAGGGAGGCAGGGGGAGGGATGGAGGTAAGGGGAGGGATGGAGGCCAGGGTGGAGGGCGAGATGGGGGTAGGGATGGAGGTTGGGGTGGAGATGAAGGATATGATGGGGATGATGGAGGGGATGGCCGAAGATGAAGGAGAGATGGCCAAAGGTAGGATAGGACGGTGCAACCACTTGTGGCCAGAGCAGCATTATATGCCATCCCAGAGGTGGCTGAGGAGGGAGAGAGAGAGGAGTAGGAGAGATAGGAGGGGGAGTTGAGGCAAGATCAAGAGGAGAGACAAGAGGAAGAGAGACAAGAGGAGGTCAGATAGGAGTAGGAGCTTGAAGTGGATGTGGATGTGGATGTGGATGTGGATGTGGATGTGGACATGGATGTGCCTCAGGATGAGGGAGTTGGTGACAAGGAGGATGCAAAGAAGGATGATGATGATGATGATGATGATGATGCTATGGATGAGGTCAAGAGACTCCTGAGATGGAGGATGGTGGAGGGAGAGGAGGAGATACTATCTACCTTGACATTGCCCTAGGATGCCATGATAGACCAAACGGTGCCAAATCTATAGAGGAGGCTAGATGAGAGTGTGGTATAGGTCAAGGAATTGCAGGTAGAGCTAGAGGTGGCTTGAGTAAAGTGTGATCAGGAAGTGATCTGTTAGCAGGAGTTTGCACAATGGTTTATGGATTTTTCAGCACTATGTTCAGGACCTCCAAGGGATATGGCTCATGAGCTTGCTAGGGTGAGCACTCGGTACGAGCAATACAAGACCCTCTATGAGCAGGTAGTTCCTCTAGTTCCTCCCAAGTGATGAGATCCTACATTTTCATGCTCACAGACAAGGATAGGCAATGGTCATAGATCAGGGAGTGGGAGCATCAGTAGGAGTCACACTAGTCTAGGAGGGTCTACCTCGTCAGGGCACACATCAGGGTACCAGTCCCACCACTCTCATAGGCATGCCTTGAGTCATCATTCAAGCCATAGTCATGGGTCTAGAAGTTTGGAGTAGAGGTCAGTACAGAGGTAGCCACTAGTGATAGATCCTTTGTCCTTTTAGAGTCAGGTTGCAGTGTCAACACAAGTGCCTATTACCATGGAGATGTTGCCATCAGTGTCAGTTCCATTGGTTGCATAGACAAAGGTTGTTATAGGTCCACCCATTACCTCAGTGTTAGGCAGAGATCCTCAGTCTCCATGCTCTTCACCATGAGTGGATGAGGAGAGCATTTCATAGGGCCATGCTTAATACATTTGGCTTCATGTTTCAGTCCTTATGTTATGACACTTTATGTATTGATTATCGAGCCTGCATACTCTATTTTTGGGATATCTCATGACTCCATCCTGTGACATTGTAAATTTTGAGATGATGTTATATGATGTAGTTTTGATGTGGCCTACATGTGTGTTATACAATGTTATTTTATTTATGCATTATGATATAAGATGGATGACTCGTGTATGATATGCACTTATGATGGATGATGGTACTATTTATATGTCTTGTCATGTACGTCCTATGATGCTTACTTATGATATGATACCATGATGATGCAATGCTTATTTATATGTTATGTCGATTTTGTGATGATGATGATAATGATATGCATAATGTATTTATTTGAATGGATGCCATGTTTATCATTATGTTAATGCAATATGCAATGAAATGTATATGATTTAATGCTATGGATGATGTATGTATGGACCTAATGTAATGTTTATATGATTATGTATGCACTTATGTTATTGTATGTCATAGGATATCATAGTGAGATGGACGAGAGAAGATGACTAGACCAAAGGAGAAGCATGTTAGTTCCTAGACCAAATCCTTCAAAACTTTTCCATAGGAATTTAATATTTATTGCTCTTAATCATCGTTGGGTAAATTATTGTAATGGCCAAAAAACACCGTGATATGACATAAATATAGGTTTGCAAGTTCTTACCATCACATAAGATAAGAATTCAAAGACACAAATGATAATGACTCATACGAAGAGCACAATTGCCCCATTCTTTTTGTCATAACCAACCAAAAACAGAAGAAGACAAGAAGGACAATTCATAAAATGTCATTGCTTCTCTAAATCTTGTTTCCAGGACATCCTTGAGAAACTAGGAGCATGATTTCCAAAATACAAAATCAAGCCCTTAACATGACACGTCGTTGTTTTTCTAAATCCCAAAATGAGAACCTCATTGAGAAACTAGTAATCATGTGTGTCAAGAGTCAAGACAAACGTCATGATACGTCATTGCCTCTCTAAATCCTATTCTTGGGATCTCTCTGAAAAACTAGTAACATGATAAAAATCCAAAAGACAAGTGCCAAGTGTTTTCCAAGTGTGTCTGGATACCCAATGTTTTAATGTTAAGATGTCAAGGTGTCAAGGTTTTGACGATGCCAAGATGAAGAATGTCAAAGATTGCCAAATTTTGGAAGGACACATCCTAAAAAAAGTTGATGTCAAGAGGTTTGATCCCTAAATATCAAAAGGGATCCCTCAAAATTCTAGTGATAGGGATGGTGACGATGCCTAGGAAGGATACATGCCAAGGCATAAATGACAGAGTTTGTTCTTCAAAAGGACACATCTGAAGAATACTGATGTCGAGAGGAGTGATCCTTAGATGTCAAGAGGATCCCTCAAAATGTCGAATGACGGTGATTATGCCTAGGAAGGACACATCCTAAGGCATGAATGATAGAGGCTATTCTTTAGAAGAACACATCTAAAAGATAAACAAGAGTTGACAGTTTAATAGGTTATGATCATTTGACTTGTGTTGACTAAGTTTAGCTTGTGTTGACCATATGTTGATTTCTTGACATGCTGATGTGGTTGTCACATTTGAATAAATGATTTCCATTCTTTGTTTTAGGATTTTTTCCATTTGTAAAATGATTTGTCTTCACTTGAAGACTTTTGACATGTGTGCTAGTGTAATGCCATGAACCCTAATCGACTAACCTAGTGCGGCCTCAAGGACTCTTCCATAGATGGCCTTTCCTATGTCATACACTCAGAGACCTCATAGTTTGACATGACCAATGACATTGTCTTGATGACCAGAGATTGTCTCATGATTTTATTTTAACAAACCTAAAAGGACTGACATGATGTCTCAAGGAGTCGAAAATGAGTCTTGCTACGTAGCAAATGCACAGAGACAACGTAGTTCAGATGAATGATGAAGACTGATTGATTGACATGATGGACTTGATAAGATATGACTTTGTTTTTTCATTTTCTAGAAATTTTGACTTTGTTCGAGTTTCTTCAAAATGTTTTTCATTGTTTAGGTCTTTCTTTAGGATAGTTTGTGATGTTTTAGGTCTTTCTTTATGAAATTTTTGATGCTTTTTGTTTTTCTTAAGGACATTTTGTGATTTTTTTGGTCTTTCTTCAAGACATTTTGTGATGTTTTTGTTCTTTCTTCAGGACATTTTGTTATGCTTTTCGTCTTTCTTCAGGACATTTTGTGATGTTTTTGGTCTTTCTTCAAGAAATTTTGTGATGTTTTTGTCTTTCTTCAGGACATTGTGTGATGTTTTTTGTCTTTCTTTAGGACTTTTACAATTGCCGAGACCATGCATGATATCCACTATAGTGACATGATAAAAAACTTTCCCCTACTCAGGTCCAAGACTTAGCCAATTTTAAAGGATGAGAACAGGATGTGCCTAGGGTTCTGGATGGACAGTATTTAGGACTTGATGTCAACCTTTTGTCAACCATGAAAGGAAGGGTATGCTATCATGGTAGATGTTGTGGTAGTGATGGAAAATTTGTTTCATCATTGGACAAGATAGATAAAGTAATAGTAGATCATAGAGCAATCATCGATTATGCATGGCGCCTGTTTGCCAGGTTCTCACCATGGTACTTATCTAAAGCACTTGTTTGCTAGGGTTTCACTATTGGATGAATTATTTCTCTTTACTATTTATGCCAATTTTATTTTTTTTGGTGCCACCAAGATGCCTGTTTGCTAAGTTTTCATCAAGGCAACCATTTTTTACTGTTTTTCAATTTTTTTTGTATTTTTAAGGTTTTCAATTTTACCTTCTGATGCTATGCATAGAACTTTAAGAGATGGAGACTATTGATAGGCTTTGTCAATTTTTCTCCATCCGGAGTCGCCATCTGATAAGCTCCAAAACCAAAGGAGGATATGATGACATAGGGACCTAGCTAATTTGGTTCAAATTTTCTAGGTTTTTCTTTGTCAGCCCGATTCATAGGGTTCTGCAAGACGACTTGGTCACCAATGTCAAACTTCCCGACCATTACTCTCTTATTGTAACTATGACAAAGTCAGTTTTGATATCCCTATAGATGGTTTAGGGAATTATTTCTTCTTTCCTCTAACATCTCCAACTCCTATAGGTGTGACTATTTATACTCCTCATCATTAGTCAGACCCTTCAAGGAGACTCATAAAGAAGGAATTTCAACTACAATGGTCAAGATGGCCTTAGCTCCAAAGACCAAGGAAAAATGAGTGGCTCCCATAGGCATACAAATGCTAGTGTGGTAAGCCCACAGAGAAAGGTTGAGTTGAATATGCCAGTCACAACTAGCATCATTGACAGTCTTTTTAAGGATTTTAACAATGGTTTTATTTGAAGCCTCAGCTTGACCATTTCCTTGCAGGTAATACAAAGATGAAAAATGGTGTTGGATATGAAATCGCTCACATAACTCATGAACATCTTATTTTTTAAATGCATGTCTATTGTCAGTGATGATGGATTACGGAAGGCCATACTAGAAAATGATGTAGTTAAGAATGAATTTGGATATTTGTTTTCTGATTATGTATGTCAAAGGGATGGCTTTGATCCACTTCATAAAGTATTCAATGGCGGTTATGATGAATTTGTGGCCATTAGATGAGGTATGATGGCGGTTATGATGAATGAATGTCCATTCGAGTCCCCATTGTGCCAAGGGCCATGGAGATTTGATTGGCCTAAGTTCTTGTGCTAGAGCATGAATCAAATCACTGTGAATATGGAATTGGTGAAAAGTCTTGACATATTCTAGTGAATCTTTCTCAATTGTTGGCCAATAATACCCAAGTCTCGTAATCTTCTTGGCCAAAGTAGGACCACTCGAATGAGACCCGCATATACCCTCATGTACTTTGCATAAGGTTGTACATGCTTCGTTTGTGTCGAGACATCCAAGGAGGGTTTCATCAAAGCTACGGCGGTAAAGGGTGTCACTGAAGATGGCATATCTTGTGGCTTTTCAGATAAAAGACTTCCTCTGGTTATTCAACAGATTAGGAGGGAGGATCTAAGGCTTAAGGTATTCATGGATGTCTTGGTACCAAGGAGAATTAGGACCAACAAGCTTGCAAACCATCTATGATTCTGGAACATCATAGGCGGGGACCAACAGTTGTTATATCAGGAATTCTAGTTGAGGCATATTGCTTGGAATGTCGAGGAGAGAGCCTATTGTAGCCATTGCATCTACTACCTTGTTATTTTTTCTCAAAACTTGTTCAAAAGTTACCACATGAAATTACATTTGGAAACCGTCAACCATTTGTTTGTAGGGCATCAGCTTCTCATCTTTTGTGTCATAGTCATCATTAACTTGGTTGATGACTAATTGAGAATCCTTATAGACAAGCAATGCTCTGATTTTCCATTTTATTTCCATTCTAAGTCCCATAAACAGTGCCTCATATTTTGCCATGTTATTCGTGTATGGGAAAGCTATGCAGAAAAACTTGGGAATGGAATATCCTTGAGGGGTGATAAACAATATCCCTACCCCCGAGCCATGATTAGTATGCAATCCATCAAAGTATAGCCTCCAGGGAGACTTTGGTTCTATATGGAATATTGATTCATCTAGGAAATCTACCACTAAGGGATGATCACTTTGTATAGCGGCATCAACCAATTGGTCTACAATCACTTGTCTTTTGATCACTTTGCTTTTGACATACTGAATGTCGTATTCACTTAGAATCATGACCCATTTTTACAGACATCCTATCAATGCTACATGACTGAATAGATATTTGAGGAGGTCAATCTTGGCCACCAACTGTGTTTGAGGGCTTGACATATAATGTCTTAGCTTTTGAGCTATAAAAACAACTGCTAGACAAGTGCGTTCAATTGATGTGTAATTTAGTTCATACCCGACCAGTGTCCAACTAATATAATATATGGCCCATTCTTTTTCTTCTTGGTTGTTTTGTGCTAGCAATGTCCCCAGTGCTGAATTAGTGGCAGAGATGTATAGGATCAATGATTTTCCATGAATGGGTGGAATGAGGACTGACGGTGACAATAAGTAGTCTTTTATTTTCTAAAAGGCTTCTTGGCATTTATCTGTCCACACAAAGGGGATGCTTTTGTGTAGAAGATATTGGAATGGTTGACACTTGTCAGCTAGTTGTGCTATAAAGCATCGAATAGATTGTACCCTGCCCTGTAATGTCCTGAGTTTTCTTATTCCTCTAGGAGGAGGCATGTCCATGATGGCTTTGACTTTTGTTGGGTCAACTTCAATGCCTCTTCAAGACACTATGTATCCCAAGAGTTTACCCAATGTTACACCAAAGACACATTTCTTAGGATTCAGTTGGACTTTGTATTCTTCTAGTCTCTTGAAAATTGTGTTTAACACCTTCAGATGATCTTTTCTTGTTACTGATTTAGCCAATAGGTCATCTAAGTAATCTTCCATTATTTTAAGCATCATGTCATTAAATATTGTGGTCATAGCCCTCTGATATGTTGCACCTGCATTGTTAAGACCAAATGGCATGACATTCCAGTAGTATGTACCCCAAGGGCAAGTGAATGTTGTTTTATGCTGGTCTTCAGGGGCAATACGAATCTGATTATAGCCGAAGAAACCATCCATGAGGGACAACATCTCATATCCTACTGTTAACTTGACTATGATATCTATATTCAACAAAGGAAAGTCATATTTTGGGCATGCCTTGTTTAAGTCTCTGAAATCTATATAGACTCAAATCATTCCATTTGGCTTCATTACTGGCACAAGGTTAGATATCCATTCAGCATAATCAATAGAGCGTATGAATCTAGCATCTAGAAGTTTCTTCAACTCAGCCTTGACTAATAGAGTGACCTAAGGATGCATTTTTCATAACTTCTTTTTAATTGGTTTGGCATTAGGCAATAGTGGTAGATGGTACAGAACCAGTTCTAGGTCTAATCCCAGCATTTTAGCATAGGACCATACGAAGTTGACTTTGCATTTTGCAAAGAATTTTTGAAATTTTGGTCTCTCTTCTTTAGTCAAGGATGCAACGAAGAGGACAATTGTGGGATCTTCTACTGTTGATATGTTGTCTTCTATGGTTTCCTCTATGAGCATAGCTGATTTCTCTTGTGTTACAGGAAGAAAGTCGAGTCCTCCATCTTTGGGTACCTCAAAGAGGTTTTCACCCATAGATACATCATTTGTTTCTACTTTTTTTTCATCAGAAGATGCCTTCAGGTTTTTACCTAAAGACGTTTCATTTTTTTATTTTATTTTTAATTTTAATTTTGTGACTAGAGGATGAAGCAGTCTCATTGAAGTAGGCTACACAATCTAGGTCAATAGTGAATCCTGCCTTGTGATCACCACTGGGTATGCCCTCACATAATCCCATAAATTTTACAATAGCCTCATCATTTTGAAAGGTTTCCAGGACTAGCGGGCCCTGTTGGTCCCAATCGATTAATTGTGGATAGACTAAGGAAATGCCATCATCAGCATTGGTGAATTAAGGGGAGGATGCAGAAAGCATGCTGATGGATTCAAAGATATTGTAGATGAAATTATCATCATCCAATTCCACATCGGACTCTATCAAATATTCCCCTTCACTTGTTTCATATTCGTTGTCAAAGTAAGGGGTAAAGGACTTAGAGTCGTGGTTGTCCACATTATCTAGCAATTCAGATGGATTCAACTACTGGTTACTAGATTCAGGTGGTGGGTCTTGTATGTCATGGGGAAGGGAAATGGAATTGTGACTATTTGGTGCCTGATCGATTTTAAATGTTTGCCAAAATTTATGTTTAGAGGTAAGCTCCCCCATTTCAACAAACAAATCATTGAGGCAATAGTCGCTTAAGGATATTTGAGAGCCAAATTCCCACTCTTGGGAGTCAATTTTGGTGAAGGTTTCCTTAGTGGTCTCGACACTTTCCAAAGCATGCATGCGCTCACTCAAAAGCCCACTGGTATTTCAGTCATCATTGTTGGGAAATCCATACCCTAATACAAGATTCTTTGGTATTTTGAAAGATTCTATGGGCTCTCTTTGTCCAGTTTTATTTCTCCCTAGGCCACTAGTTCCGTCATAGCCCTTAGCCTTCATCATGTCATATTCCTTGCCATATTTCTTAACTAGTAATGGGGTAGGTCAACCATTTCCTTATAGAGCCATCCTGTAATATCGATAAGGTCCTCGTTACTCATGTCTCCCCATTTTATGAAAACCATTTTTGGTGGAACTTAAAAGATTTCTTTGGGTTCCATTCTAAAACATGGTTGACCATAGACCTTTGGAGACTTGGGTATTGTTGTGATGCTATATGCCATATGTAGTTTGAATTCTCCACAACCTAGGTCCTAGATCTTGACATTTGGTTTATCCTTAGCAAGTGTGGAAGATGGTGGTGTGGTGGAAGATGTGGACGTAGTGGACATGGAAGATGATGCGAGTGTGGATGGGTCAACGTATTTAGAAGAAGAGGAGCCAAGAGCTTCTCGATTGATGGGAACACTGTTTGTAGAAATACCCCTTAGGTTGGTATACTATTGAAAAGGGTCGGGGTCTCCATATATGGTGATTTTTGTGTCGTAAAATGGCAATTTTAAGCATTGGTGATATGTGTAGGGTACGGCTTTTAGGGCATGAAGCCATGGATGACCAAGCAAGATGTTGTAAGGTAATTCTAGATCCAGGACTTGACAAGTTGTATCCACAATGACTGGTCCCACTCTGATAGGAAGAGAAATAATGCCTCATGAAGAGTGTTCTTCGCCATCATATGATTTTATGACTATACTCTTTGTAGGTTCCACACATGCATCAAAAAATCCTAGAGCCTTAACCGGTTTCAAGGAGTATATGTTCAATCGTGCTCTTCCATCTACTAAAACTCTTCTGACCTTGTGCTTATGGATGAAAGTTTCAATGTGTAATGCATCATTGTGGTTAGTCTTAGGTGATGGGTAGTCTTGATCAGAAATGGTGATGTGGTGAGGCATAGTGAGGTATCCCACCATGGTCTCAAATTGATTGACATCAATATCTTTAGGAACTGATGACTCTTGCAGGGTTTTATCCAGTATAGCCTTATGTGTGGGAGAGAGTGAAGTAGCTCAAGTATGGAAATCTACGTGGGAGTTTTTCCAAGCTGGTCAATAAGGTTAAATTGACTCTTAGGTTTTCATTGCTTTGTGGTCGAGGCATGTTGTGACTACCTAAGAGATGGACCAAGTATGGTGATATTAGGTTGCCTAATGGGAGGAAAACTAGCTATGGTGACCTTACGACTTTGATTAGTGGCATTGCATTGGGGTGATAATTTGACTGTGATGGTGTTGATGTATTCATCATTAGTTCAGACATTGTGTATAGTAGGTCCACTGGAATAGTCACACCTAGCATGGGCAAAATTGGCTTGATTATTGTTTGTCTTAGGACCTGATGTAGAAGAATTATTAGAGCCATGGTCTTGCAATGGGTTCTTATGAATGGTATGGTCAGAATTTGATGGGAATTATGGCCCATCTTATTCAATTATTCAACTTTTGATAAGGTCTTGTACAATATTTTTGAGTTGTCAACAAGACGATATCTTGTGTCCTTTAGCTCAGTGGTAAGCGTAGAAGGCATTATCATCCCACCATGATGGTTTAAATTGCCCTTGGTCATATGGTTTTGGTTCTTCAAGTGTGATGAGACTGTTCTGAAGGCATTTCTTGAGGACTTCCTCCATGGGATCACCCAAGGGAGTGTATGTGCGACCTCTGGGGAATTGTCTCATCTGACAATATTGTCCTTGATTTTGACTGTTTTTACCATTTTGGTTGTTTGGGATGGCATTGGTGGGGGGTGTTAATATCGTCGTTGGCTTGTTTTGCAGTTGAACCCCTTTCAAAGCCAGTACAGGACCCATAGTGTTTACAACCTTGGCATCAATGACACTGTCATTGGTAACATATTTATTTATGACCCAATACTTATTTTTGTCAGTGGGAGGATTTGTGTTTGTGTTTTTAGTACCATATCTTAGCTCTCCCTTTGCAATAAGGGCTTTCTCAATATGGACACCTTTTTCAACTAGGTCCATGAAGGTTGTGCAACAATGTACTTGTAATGCATATTTTAAGGGTCCTAGAAGTTTTTGAATGAACATGTCCACCTTTTCCTTTTCGGGTATGTCAATGTGACAACGACTAGCTAGACTTTTCCATTTTTGAAAGAATGTGATAAATGTTTCACCAACATCCTCTTGCATGAGATTGCATAAGGTAGTAATAGAGGTGTCCATGTCAATGTTGTATGCATATTTTTTTATGATTTTTTGTTTAAGTTCCTCCAATGTTTGGATATCCTTTTGAGTACAGAACCATTCAAGGGCAGGACTTGCAAGACTTTTAGAAAAGAGTCTCATCAAGTACATTTTTTCATAGGCGACATCCATACAGTTGGTTGAAAATTCTTGGACATGTTCGATAGGGTTTGTCTTTCCTCTATATTTGGTAAAATTAGGTGACACATATCCTGGGGGAAATGGTGGCATGTATAAGTTCATTTCAAAGGGATATACGGATAGATCATATGACACTTATGATTTCTTGCCAGATATTTGTATGTTTTCTATGGTATTCTCTAGACCCATTAGTTTTTCTTGTAAGGAATTGATTCTACAGTCATTTGTGGCCCCATACATCAGATCGATTGGTACACCATAGGTCCCCATTTTTTGTGAGTGGATGTTGGCATGTTGTTGAGCTATATATTGTTGTGGCATGTATGATGTATTATGATTTGTGGGTTGTTGGTATTGAAAGTTTGGATTGAGGGTATCTTAGTGGGTATGAATACGGGATGAGTATGTTTGGATGTGTCCCCCAGCCATTTGGGTGGATATTTGGGGCATATGGTGACCATGAATATTTTGATGCACGAATGATGCCATAGGTTGTGTGGTTTGACTACATGTCCAAATTGTTCAGTTTGTACAAGGGGAATGGTCGTATTTTGTCCTTGGGAGGTGATGGCATTAGACTGTATTGATGTGTTAACATTTTTTGTTGTCCTTGAATAAAGATACGTCATTTTCCTCCACCCAAATGATTTTGTGAGATACCAATGAGAGGATATGTTGAAGATGTACTCATGGTACTAGATGTAGTTGTCAATGGAGGATTTGTATGGCTTGATGATGCCCCCATGGAATTTACCAAAGTGGTAAAGAGAGGATTGAAATAACTTTCCCACATTGTCGAGGACCCAAAGGTGGTTCTAGTCGATTGTGACAGTGGTGTGGATATTGTGGGCACTGTGACAGAGTGTGATCCTCCAATGGATGTAGAATTTATTGAATTGGAGTTTTTTGGAATGTTGGAGGTAGCATTCATGGTCATTGTGACATTTTGTGTGGTAGCATCAATGAAGGTATTGCTTGTGGTGTTTGGAGGTTGACCACTATTTGACATGTTATGCATATTGTCGATGTTATTGGCAAGAGATGTTGATCTCAAGGTATCAATGTCAAACCCATGAGGTAATTTACCACCTTGACTTAAAAGTATGGCCAAATATTTGTCTCTGACATATAAGACCATTTGTTCTACAAAGTAGGCCACCTTTGGCTCTTATGTTGCTACCTCTAGGTTTCCCTCAAGTATTTGTCCATATTTATCCTTACATAAGAATGGTTTAGAGGGGTTGTTTGATGAGGATGGTATGGCCGTGAGAGGTTGAGTATTCATGTTGCTAAATGGGTTGTCAAAAGTCCAATTGGGGTCATAAGTGTGATTGGTGAAATTGGAATTAGAATCTTTTCCAAAGTTTTCCATTTGTCTTTTCTTTCTTTGGAGTTTAGTTTCCACCATAAAAGGGAATTGATCAAATTAGGTAATGAAAATGATGACGAAATGCAAGGATGATACTAGCCTATGTTCTTTTGTATTTTTGTATTTTGAGGGATGACAATGCAAGGTGATGACTAAGGAAATAATTGATGCAAAATGACAAGGTTGTCAAAGCCAAAGTGTCGAATGAGGACTAAGATGGTAATGTTGATGAAGGACTAAGGAAATTAATGAGAATTATAAGTTCAAAATGAGGACTAGAGGTGGGCAATGCAAAGTCTAACTTAAAAAAATTGATGACTAAGTTTGGACAATGTTTGGAGAAAGGTTTGTCTAACCACTCTAAGTTTGACGTATGTCTCAATTTAGGTTATCCAAAGAACTTGGTAAAGGGACTGAATGAATAGTTCAAAATGACAAGTGAGCCTGCCTCACTAGACTATTGAGTTGGAGGTTCTCACAAAAATGACAATGATCAAAAAGAGGAATAATGACTATGTCCCAAGATACCCTAATTTTGAAAACAATGGTTTTTACAAAGTGAGGAGATTTGGCCTAATCCAAAGTTTTTCCAAGATGGATCCTAAGGGAAAAATAATGATTATGATGCCTAGGGAATGCAATTAAAATATGGAAATTTTAAGCCTATGGTCAAAGTGTGAGCTAATGAATGCAAATGATGGACATTTTGAGCAATTTCGATTTTGGTTTCTAACAAAAACTTTTGAAAAAGATGTTTGATAGTAGGCTAAGATGTCTAAACTCAGATTTTGGTCTGAAATAGGATTTTCTTTGTGGATAGGAAAATACATCGTTACAGGTAGCAAATGCGCTGCAGCTATCAAATGCAGCTCTGGGAATGGCAAATGCAGTTTAGTTTTGCAAATGTGGTTCAGTATTGCAAATGTAGCTTTACAAAATGTGAATGCATTTTAAGATGGAAAATGTAGTGTTTTGAGCAGAAAATGTGATTTATCAGAGCAGATGTGTTGTGAAGTATAGAAAATGTGGTGCGATAGAGTGATTGTGGTTTAACAGATGCGTCTCAAGATGTAAAAAAGTTAATTTTTTTGATGTTTTGGTGAAAAACCTAACTTGTTGAAAGTTTGATTATTTGTTTCCAGATGTTTGAGTTTTTTTTTTTTTGTTTAAGTAACCAACAAACACTTGGAAAGCATGATATTTAAAAAATTAAACAAGCACACAAGAGAACAAGTATGATCCTAGGTTAGGCTAGGATAGTATTCACTAGACTCTACATGGGTTTTCCTAGCCACATATTAGTAGCGTGTGAATCCAAAAGATTGGCTGCACAGGCTCCCCCTTATAGTGCACTCTCTTCTTAGGCCAACCAAGCTTCCAACCCCCATGAAACTCCCATGGCAGATTGATCACCTATGCTAAAGACTGCGAAGATGTGGAAGGCTTCATAGTGACTCATGTTGTACTAGCAAATAGAAGGTTTTGGGCTTACTACATAAGAGTTTTTAATTCAAGACCCCCATTTGAGTGGCCATACATGGGAAAGGAGATTAATCACCAATTAGGTGGCACTATAGCCTAAAGAGGTTAAGCTCAACAGGGTATATGGGAGTACAAATCTGTCTGTATGACACATCCACACTCGTAATCTTAGGTTTTCCCTTAAGATTCACATTTATATACCAGTCGGGGGTAGCTTGGATTTAGCTCCGTTACTGGTTTGAGTCATGTTGGGGTGATGAAATCCCTAGGAATGCCCTATTTCTATAGGAAATAATCATTTCTCTTACACCCAGGATCACATTACTATGCAAGGGGAGAGGACACTTTGGTTATTGCATCAAGGTTACACAAGGACAAAGTGGGTCTGTCTTTCTGATCACCTAGTTTGCACAAGGTGAGAGAATATTCACCTACCACTTTCAAACATAATAAAAAATGAAAGACATGTTTATTTTAAGTGCACCAAAAATAAATGTTCCTAAACTAAAAATCACAAACAAATGGTTTGAAAGATTAGCCTTTGACAATTAGGGCTGCAAAATCGCATGTCAATAGTTTCAAAAAATGCCTTTGACCCACAAAAATTCAAACACCACAGGTTGCAAACCAAGATCAGTAACACGAAAAAAATATGCTAGAATAGAAAAATAGAATGCCAAATAGAAAATAAAAGAAAACAGAAAAATATAAAGCAACACAGAGAAGTATAGAAAGCGGAAAAACTAGAATGCCAAGGAAAGAAAAATTCACTAGGTAGATGCATTGCAGCAGAGTGAATGCATCTCAATTTGATAGGTAGGTGCACCTCATTTCTATCAAATATGGATTTTCGTACTTCAAATGCATCACCACAGGTCGATTGTTTCATTTTACCCTTCAAATGCATCGTGACACATCAAATGCAGCGCGATAAAAAAAATGTGGCATGTTTGTACCTCTACCTACAAAAATGACAAAAAACACAAAAAAAAACATACGAAATAGAAAATAAAACAATCGGGTTCACCAATGTATCAATGGGTTACTTTTCTAAGGTTAGATTATCAAATATTAAGCATAGAAACCCAAAGAAAGTAATGAAGACCAAAGGAAATATAAATGAAAACACAAAATGGAACAAGCTCACCAACTGTCTTCAATCTTCATGGGTGACCTCCATTACACCTTCTAACTTGTTGAAAGATGTGTTGCCCTCAAATTCTCAATGTACGAGCAACTTGACAACAAAGACTATGTACTACAAGAGCTTTGAAGAATTTGGAATATGAATGTCCAAAATTAAATAAAGTGTCTATGCCTATGGCGAAATGACTACTATGATTAAGATAAATATGTCAAAATTACAAATAAAATGCAAGCATATTCGTATGTGAGTATGTGTGTGTGATTGAAAATGTCAGCAAAATTGGCATTTTATAGAAAATGTAATTTTGGATGGATGAACAAGATTGAAAGTTGCTGAAAGCCAAAAATAGATGGACGAGATTTCATGTGACAATCCCTAATTAGGGTTAGGGAAAAATCATTAAATGAGTGGTCAAGTGTCATTTGAGAAAATCAAATCGACGGTCAGGAATAAATGAGATAATTAATCAAAAAGATAAAAAATTTGAAAATCAAGAAGATAAAGATTGCTTGATTTGTGAGATTCGAAAAACCAATAAGATAAGAGTTGAATTGAAAGGTAGATTTGGAAAATAAAGAATGTACTCGATTGCTTGATTTTTAGAAGAATATTACCATTTTGAATTAAATTAATTCAAAATATGGATTTTGTGTAATAATAAATAATCAATTTTCAGATTATTTACTAAAATGAACTGACAGTCAAGAATGTGAGATCATTTTAAATAATTTCATTTATTTAAAATGAGGGAAATGTTAAATTTGGCAATTAAATAATTAAAGATAATTATTTAATTTAGAGGATATGATTAATAATTAAATAAATTAATAAATTCATTTAATTATGAGAATTAGTGACATTAAATAAATAAATGAAATTCATTTATTTAATAATTAGGAAGAATAAATGAATAAAGCTAATTAAATAAATTAAGAAATTTATTTAATTAGGGGAAGACTTAGACAATTAATGACGTATTTAATAGATAAATATAATTTATTTATTTAATAATCATGAAGAATAAAAGAGATATGAATCAATTAAATAATTAAAAATTATGTAATTAATAGTTGAATGTGGACCAAGGATATAATTAGATGTCATGATTATGCTAGGATGAAAGTGGTAAAATAGAGCTTGCAGGCCTAGGTCATTTTTATGTGTCTACACCCCCAACCATTGCCCTCCACTGTCTTGATAGAAGCATCCCAAACTGAGGAGGGGTATCAATTATAGTTATATCTATATTATAGGCCACTTGAGGATAAGTGGCGAATTTGATTTCAACATCTTTCATAACACCTACTACTGGAACAAGTTTGCTATCCATTGCATAGCACTTCCACCCACATTCCAAGTTGTTTCATAACTCGAACTAGCATGATATTGATAGCAGCACCAAAGTCTATCATGCAATTCCTCAACAATTTTTTATTTATAAGTAACATGGTGAAAAATGGATCAATTTGTGGGGAATTTACCAATACATCATTTAGACACACTTCTAGGACAATCACCTTCGCTTGCTTATTAACCATTTTAGTGGCCATCTAATTTTCAAAACTTATACTTTTATCATTTCCATTTGATATCAATTGAATTTCACTATCCTTATATTCCTTAATTCTCATCATCTCGAGCAGTGGGACAAACATTTTTACCTGAGATAAAGCCTGAGAGAAGTCAAAATAAAAACCCTCTGCCTTAGTCATTTTCTTTTGCTCTAACGTTTCTCCTTTTTTTCTTCCTTCTGGACAGACTTTTGCTTTTCTGTATATAACTCTTTATTCTCCTCCTTTGGGACAAGCACTTTTTCATTCTTATCATGTTGCATATTTTTTGTTTTCTTCAAAACTCTTTGTCTTACTTCTTTATCTTTCATAAATATTCCCCTGGGAACAGTTTCCTTTTCATTCACTATCCTATTTCTTAACCAATACTTGCTCTTTGCTTTTTCAACTGCATTAATGGTTAACCTCTTTATTTCTTCAATGGGCCTCCTCATATTGCATTGAACAAGCACCTCAACAAGGTTTTGTTCTACATGATTTTCTTCAAAATCGGAAAAGACTTGTTGTCCAGCCATGTGGACATTGCACCTTTGATTTGAAACATCATACTCATAGCCTTCATCTTCTGAAGAGGAATATTTCTCCTCAATGAAGTGAAAAATATTTTAGGTCAAATACATTGTGTGATCCTCTCCACTATTACCTACTAACATTCCTTCTTCCTACATTTTTTGGACTACAACACAGTGGTCTAGGGAATATGGCCCATCACAACCTTCACACCAAAGATTACTATTGACCATATATGCTCCCTTCTTCTTTAATGGATCAAGTGTTTCTTTGTTCCTAAGTCTATCTATTATATGTTTTGCATCCTTCCAATTTGTATTGTAAGGCATGTCATGTAACCTAGGACTCTCATTTTTGTATGTGTTCTCCTATTTGTATTGATAATTATTGACTTGCTAAGGAACCCTAGGATTATCTCTCTTAATGATCATCCCAACAACCTTCCTATTGTTTTCAATGGTTAGTGATATCTTTTGGGCTTCAGCTAAATCTCTTGGAAACCTATTTCTCAGTTCATACCCTATTTTTGGATCGAATGCATTCAAATAAATACTCAATGCTATAGAGTCTAGAAACTTTGACCCAGGTGGTATCTTATTTTGTAATTTGTTGAATCTCTAGTGAAAATCATAAATTGACTCATTCTATTTTTTTTGAATCTGTACTAATTCATGAAAAGTAGCATCTGGTTGACATAGATTTCCATACTATTCGAGAAATCGATCCTGAAATTCTTGGATAGAATCAACAAAAGCTATTGGGAAGCTATTGAACCAATCCCTAGCTTCTTCGGTGAGTGACATCATGAACAACCTCATATGTAAATATTCACATGGTATATCCAAATCTTGAACCAAAGCATTAAAATTCCTCAAATGATCTTCAACAGTAATTGCACTACTCCCTATAAACTTAGGAACAAGACTTCTCCAACTGCTATCCAAAAGGTAAGGGTATAATTGAAACCTTGTCAAATCAAACTATTCAATCATTATTGTATATTGTTGAGGGGAGGATTATGCAAGTGTTGATACTGGTACACTCGATTGTTGTATTGTGTATGAATATATGGCACATATTATTGACCATGAGGTGGTTGCGTACTTGTATGTTGTGATGTGGTATATAGTGGATGGTTTGGCTGCTTGTATTGATTTCCAATCTGACTCTGAGGAACCTTTGGTTGATTTGAAGGCCCTACATTATTGTTTACTTGCTTATGAGGTGGTACATACTTTGAAAGACTAGCTATCTGAGCCATAATTTGGGCTTCTTGCAATTTCATGTCTTGGATTTCCTTTAACTTTTGGAGCCTCTGTTGTTCTAGCTCTACTTTTGATCTTTCTACTTCTTGTCTCTGAAACTCCAGTTGTATGTCTAATTCTTTGTTAGTCAAGAACTCAAAATTTTCTTGAGGGGTTACATTATCAATGGGCTCATTTTGGTTACCCTCCATTCTTTGATCATTTTCCTCTTGATGCGTGACTCTTTCAGCCTTGACTTTAGCCTCAAATTCCACTTGTTTTTGAGGATTATAAAAAGGATTTATTTTTTCTTCAGGGGTAGAAGGTTCTCCACTTGAACTATCTCCCCATGTATCATAATAGTCATGTCTCACAATGTGGCCTTGATGCTTTGTCTTTGTTTGTTATGAACTTGTCATCAACTATCTTCTTACCCTTATCATCCTTATGTAGCCACTTAATGTTGCCACTAGGACCTCCTTTGTATTGGGATCTTCTACCATTCATGTTGAATTGATGCAATTTTCTTGTCAGAGTCACCACTCACTTTGTTAAAAGTGATAAAAGATGAAATATTCTTGATTTTATCCCTAGCAGAATCACTTTTTCTAGAACTTCTCAAATTATGAATCTTTCTTCAATGACTCTATATGATGATCTTCAATCAGATATTCTACAATAACCTCCCCAGTTGAGTTGCCAACTTTTTAGCTCTAAAAAATGCACGTTTGAACCACGAGAGGTTGCCAAGCTCTCACAATATTTTAGGGTAACAGAAAAGGCCAAATGAATTGATCCTTCTACTCTTCAGGTGCTGCCAGACCTAGGCAGGTATACCTATAACAATAAAGTAGACTTGGCTTTTTCTTATTTACTAAAGTAATTTACCCACACAGGAAAATGGGAGTGGATAAATGAGCTTATTCTGATATAAATTGTATAAATAATATCAAGGCTAAAATCTAATATGTTCATATGTAAAAATAAATGAAATTAAATAGTGGAATGGTAGAGACTAGTGCCTTATTTAGTGTACAGAGTCAAATGAAAGATCTAAAATAAGTGACTTCTTTATGGAAGATACTCTAATTGTTTGACATACAACTTTAAGTTTATAACTTCTATTAACATGCAGGGATATGATTACCAAGTTCTTCTTAATGATCCAAATGTCCTTTTCCAAATTACTATGATTAATCAAAAGGATTTAATCATGTTTTGTAGGAACCAGTTAATTGAACCACACAAAAGCAGCAAGTGTGCTTTGATAAATTGAAAAATATCCTTGATATTTCAATTTAAATAATAAAGAAATGACAACCTTGGAGACAACTACAACAATACTTTCAATTAAAACAACAAACAATTGATACCAGAAATACGCCACCAAATCAAATAACTTCCATTGATATCTCCATTGTTTCATACATGCATCATAGTCTCAAAATTGAAAAACATTATGATCTACTATATTTTTATTTAATTTTTTTCTCCACTTTTCATTCGCTGCCAAAATGAGTATTTATACATTGGCTACATGAAAGGATGCATCCTTTCGTATTCAAATCTAGGGTGATCATGTTTACTCAGGCTTTTACCAACGTTCATTAGACACCTGCAAAGACATCATGTAGTTTCCTCAATGTTTTGTGTCTCTCCAACTGTTATTTGATCATATACCGCTATGATGTCATGTAGTTTCACCGATGTTCTGAGTCTTCCCAACAGTCAATAGATCAAATGTTGCTAATTTTTTTTGTAGTTTCGCCAACTCTCTAAGTCTTCTTGATCATTATGTCCCTTCAGTCTTGAGTATGTCGCTATGACTCCCATTGATGCAAACATGTCATTGTGACTTTGTAAGTCAGAAAGACATTCCTTCGCTTACTTTTTGTCTCACCGAGATATTTCCTTCAGTCTATTTTCTGAACACTGAGACATAATTATTTTCTTGCCGATGAAACAACACTCGGTATGACTCTCCTATCTCTCTTCAATGAAGTCTATCATGATCAAAACATAATGCCAAGTCCTTACCAATGCAATCCTATCACTATGACATAGGGGGGTCGGTAGGACTCCACGAACTTATCCTAATAACATTGACAAAATCCTCCTCTATTTCGTCAGCAAGACCAAATGAATTTTGTGGGACCTTACTCTAATAGCTTTAGTCTAGGCGACATCTCTCATTGTGCTTCAAGTGGTAAGACTCATATAAGCTCGATCTGATTCACCCCGATGACCATTGTCTTTCTGATGGGATCCTTTTGTTACTGTGACTATGAATTGTGTCTTCCTGATGTGTATCCTCAAGTGAAATCTTATCGATATGACATTCCCAACCTCTTGCCGATATGTTGAAAAAAGACATGCATTAGTATAAAATATTTTTTTTGGGTCAATGAGACCTACATCATCTCATGCCGATATGACTTAAAAATTCAAATACTCAAGGTTAGGTGAATTCTATAGGACCAAATGATGAAGACTAGCTAAAACATGGGAAAATATGTTATGAAAATTGGATTCTTATGCTTATGGTATGGGAATATTAGGAAACTAATTAGTATAAACAGCCATGAAATTTTCAAAATTTTATAGTTCTAACATGTTATACACACAGAGACCACATAGTTTGACTGACAACTTGACCGATTTACAAATGAAGATATGAACATGATGATATGTCAGTTTATTATGATGGAATCCAATAGGAGTGACCTAAATGTCTTAGGGCATGATTAAAGATCAACCTTGCCTATGTTAAAATCTTAGATACGATGTAGTTCATCAAGAGGACTCTATTTTTTTATTCTTTTGAATTTTTGACCTGTTTTGGATTTTAATATGATTTGAATGTTTTTGGATTTTTGATGTTTTGATGTTTTTGGATTTTTGATTTTTTGATGTTTTTGGATTTTTTGATTTTCTAATGTTTTTTGATTTTCTTATTTTCTGATGTTTTTGGATTTTCTAATTTTTTTTATGTTTTTGGATTTTCTGATTTTAAGACTTCAAGAATGTACATGAATTTGATCCAATGCAAAACATGCTCCCAGCGTGATATGATAGACTACTTCGGTATAGGCAAGACAAATTGACCTTTGAAATGGGCCAAGTAGCTCTAAGAGGGACCATGACATGAACACAAGACCAAGCTATGATGTGGAACGGATGGATGTGATGCAATGAAATGTGATGGATGGATAGACAAGTGAATGACATCGAGCAAGTCACGGAGGCCAAGATGGATGGAAATTGCTTATTTACACATGGCACCTATTTTCTAGGTTTTCACCAAGGTACTTGCCCAAAGCACCACATAAGTGGTTTTCACTAGAGGACGATTATTTTTCTTTTTATTGCATTGAATCATTTTCCTAATTTTTTGGATTTTTGCATTTTTTTGTTGTCACCAAGATTCCTGTTTGCCAAGTTTTCATCAAGGGGACCATTTTTTTAGAAAATTTTCGTATTTTTATGGATTTTTGGTTCTATACCTTAAGACTAGGCATAAAATTTTGTGAAATAAGAGCTATTCATGGGCTCCTACAGGGGTTCCCCTTCAAGTGTTGACAACTGATATGCCCCGTATTTTTAGCTTGTTGTAATAATGAATGGAACCAACCAATTAGGCTCAAACTTGCCCTTGTTTTTTGGATTAGGCACATTCTTTTGATTTTCTTTCAATACCAGTTCTCCAACCTGGAAGGTCCTACTTCTAATTTTCTTGTTATAACTCCTCTCAAGTTAATTTCGGTATACTTACAGAAGGTTCAAGGCGTTCAGACGCTACTCATCCAATAACTCTAGCTCATTTAGGTGTGAAACTCTATATTCCTCATCTGTGATGTTGTTTTGTAGTGATATCCTGAGAGATGGGAGATCGATCTCGATAGGCAATATGGCCTCTGATCCGTAGACCAAGGAGAATGGAGTGGCTCCAATGGGAGTACAGATGTTGGTTTGATAGGCCCAAAAGGTGGGATTTAGTTGTAGATGCTAGTCATGACCTGCGTCATTGACTATTTTCTTAAGGATTTTTAGGATGGTTTTATTGGTAGCTTCTGCTTGGCCATTGCCTTGGGGATAGTACGGGGTAGAGAAGCGATTTTGGATTTTGAATTTTTCACATAGATTGCAGGCATCCTAATTCTTGAATGGTGTCCCATTATCTGATATAATGGCTTGTGGGACACCATAATGACATATGAGGTAGTTCAGGATTAACTTTGATATCTACTTTCTAGTTATATATGTCATGGGTATGGCCTCCACCCACTTCATGAAGTACTTGGTGGTGGTGACGATGAACTTGTGGCCATTAGATGAGGTTGGGGTATTTTTTCCAATGAGATCAAGCCCCACTATGAGAAGGGCCATGGTGTAACAATAGGATGGAGCTCTTGAGCTGTAGCATGGATGAGATCTCCATGCTATTGACATTGTAAGCATTTCTTGATGTAATCATGGGCTTTCCTTTCCATAGTAGGCCAATAGTACCCAGTTCTTAGCAATTTCTTGGCCTAGATAATACCACTCAAATGGGAACCATAGATGTCGTTATGCACCTCAGTTAGAGCAGTCAAGGCCTCCTCAAGATTAAGACACCTTAGCAGGGTTCCTTCTATGCTTCTATGATACAGGGTTTCTGCTAGGATGACAAAGCAAGATGTTTTCTTGATGAACATTCTCTTAAGGCTTGATGGAAAATTAACGGGCAAGACTCTTATCCTAAGGTAGGTGTAAATGTCATGATACCAATGATCACTAGGACCAATGATTTCACACACAAATTCTAACTATGATACCTCTAATGCTAGTACAAGAAGCTTCTCTACCAAGAATTCATTCGTTGGGACGTTGCGAGGGATATGTTGGAACTCAAAAATTTGATGTTTTCACATGTTGGTTTTACTCATGATCTTCCAGATTTGGTCCTACCATGTGCATATTCCACTCATATTTTTCCATATTTCCCCATTGAATCCATTAGGTCATGCATTTTTTACATCATGCTCTGTATCGGCGTGAGAATACCATTGTCTCCCCGAACCGTTGTGCATTTTTTGCTAACATGATTTTGTGTTTCCTTTTGGCAAGACTCATTTGATGTCATGGCAATTTTATTTTCATTCACTGGTGGCTTTAAGCAAGACTTTTTATCTGTCTCGGTGATAGAAGACATCGGTAAGTGTAGGTGGATTTCAGGGTGATGTTTCATTGAATTCATTTTGTCTTCCCGACCCGCGTTTGGAGGAACTTATCGGCGTGATATTGGTCCTCGATGTGAGCTCTTACTGAACTCACTATGTCTCGCCGACTTGTGCAAAAAAGGAATTTTCGATGAGAGGCTTTGTCATCGAGGAGAGGTCATAGTGAAGGGGTGTGTGTTATGCCAACCATATGCACTTGGATAAGTTTTAGCAAAAGATCTTTCCCATTGACATAACATCATAGCGAACTCAAGGGGTCTCACCGACAAGTACATTGAATGTTTCACTTTGACAAGACTCATGAGCCTCAATGAAATGTCTTGGCGAGCCCATCAGGTCTTTCCGATGGTGTCTTGGAAAATAGCATAAATGTTGGTCTCTTTCGGTAAGAGGGTTGAATTGTCTTGGCAACTCAGGATATATGAAGGAACATTTCGGGCAAACATAAAGCGATCTATAGAATGTCTCCCTGATATCTAAAAGTTACAGTGACTGTGAATAGAACAAAAGAACACTATTTGGTATGAGGTTCCTGGTGTCTCAACAAATGGAAAGCACGTGAAGATATACATTTTGATATAACATTTTGTTATCTGTGAGATGTCTCACCGACATCACAGGGTCACGATGAAATAGAGAATTGGGGGCAATCAAAAGTGATATTGTTGCCTTTGGCATACTTGTAGAAATGTCTTATCAACTCTTCAGTGATGATAAACAAAGTCTTGAGCACTGTGGCTGACATATGAATTGCTATATGTTGTTGAGGTCGACACGACTGAGCCCAATTTCTACGATGACCAACATGATTTTGAAGTGATTTGTTTCCTAATTGCTGGTGTATATATATGCACCCCGATTGTAATTGGCTATCATCAGATCTTACATAGAGACAAGAGATTTAGATGGATACATTAGAATAAATTTCTCTTATCAGAGACTATGTGCAGGTTATTTCTGGTGTCAATTGTATGTTGAGTTTATTGAAAAGCATTGCTAAGCTCTCTCCAAATTGATTCTTTCTAGTTGTTTAAATTGATGTAACAAGCTTATTTTTAGTTTATCAGTGCACATTTGTTGTATCTGTGTGATTAATTGACTGGTTCTCTCAAGTAAAGATTAAATCCTTTTTGTTGATCACAGTAATCAGGGAGATTCATTTGGATTATTAAAGTAGAGCTTAGTAGTCATAATCCTACATTATTTATACAAGTTATGAATAGATCATATGCCTACAATTTGATTTTCTGCCAGAATAAGTTACCAACTTCTATTTCATTTGACTTCGCATACCCAACAAGGCATTGGTCTCTGCAATTTCATCATTTGAATTCCTTTCAGTTTCTTTATATATGTTAATTAAACATTTTAGGATTTAGATCAAAAGATTGCTATCAAGTTTGATTTCATTTGTTCACTATCATCTATCATTGTGGACAAATCATTGCATGAAGGATAATCATAAGATAAGTCTGCTCAATTCAAAAAGTATACCCGCCTGGGTCTAACAACACCTGAAGAGTAGAAGGTTGAGTTCTCTTGACCTTGTATGTTACCCTGAAACATATCAAGAGATTGGCAGCCTCTTGAGGCTTTCAGCCTGCATTTTTGAGAGCTAACAGGATATCCAAGAGGGATCTGATAGTTGCCATGGTGTCTGTTGCTCTGTTGTTGGTTCTTGGAATTTTCCCAAATGTGATTTCTATGAAGGATTCTTTAAGGCTCTCCACTAGCTTCTTGTAAGGAGTCAGGTTATCATCCTTTGTTTGTTATTCATCATTTACTTGATTTATGATAAGCTGAGAGTCTCTGTATACCTTAAGAGCCATTATGTGCCACTACATTACTATTCAGAGACCTATAGTTAAGCCTCATATTCTACTATGTTGTTAGTGCAAGGAAAATCCAGTTTGTAGGACCTTGGTATAAAATCCCCCTATGGGGTAATGAAGAAGATTTTGGCTTCTGATCGACGGTGGGTGTATGAGCCATCAAAGTAGAGTTTCCAATGGTCATCTATGTTGAGATTGAAAATGGATTCATCTAGAAACTCTGATATGACCAGATTCTCTAAGTAGATGGGTTCTTCTGCCAGTTGATCTACAATTTCCTAACCCTTGATTTCCTTTCTTTCTACATAATCAATGCCATGCTCTAATAGAATCATAACCCATTTATCCATTTTTTTTGTGAGCATTTCTTTTGACAATAGGTACTAGAGGATCAATTTTGGTGATGAGCTTGATTTTATGTGCAAACATGTAATTTCTAAATCTTTGGGAAGCAAACACCACAACTAGGCAAGCTTTTTCAATAAATGTGTAGTTTAACTCATGCCCAACCATTGTACAACTTATGTAATAAATGTCCCTCTCTATTCCATTTTCATCATGTTGTGCCAAGAGAACACCAAGGGTTGCTGCAGTCGCTAAAATGTAAAGAATCAAAGGCTTCTTTGGAATTGGTGACATTAAGACTAGAGGTGTGAGCAGATATTCTTTGATTTTGTTGAAGGCTTGGTCACACTTGTCATCCCATTTGTGCATTACTCCCTTGTGAAGTAAGTGAGAATATGGTCCTTGTTTATCTACGAGTTGTGCTATGAATCTATGAATGGTTAGAAGTCTTCCTTAGAGACCTCTCAACTACTTCAATGTTCTAGGAGCCTCTATCTCGAGAATGGATTCTACCTTTGCAGGGTCTATTTTAATACCTCTCATAGATAATATGTATCCTAGCAACTTTCCTGACTGTACGCCAAAGACGCACTTCTTAGGATTCAGACAAACTTTGTACTCTTCCATCCTATCAAAGATTGCACTCAAGGTTGCTATATGATCTCTCCTTTTCTTGGATTTAGCAAGAATGTCATCCACATAGTCCTCCATTGTTTTATGAATCATGTCATGGAAGATCAATGTCATTTCCCTCTGGTAGGTGGCCCCAACGTTCTTCAATCTGAATGGCATCATGTTCCAGTAGTGCGTCCCCCACTGACAAGTGAAATTTGTCTTGTTTTGATCCTCTTTGGAAATCATTATCTAGTTATATGATGCAGAGGGTCAGGGATCTCAAAAATTCCACATAGAATTAAAGATTAACAAAGCTTTGCTCTTCAATTTCTCAACTAGTCTCCAACTTGGAAATAGGGTCTTCACCTTGCAACTAAGGATGTTCTGCCTCCCCTTGTGACTTTCAATCACTGAAATGAATTCACCAGACCTTAAATAAACTTGATTCAAATGGGTTTCAAACCCTAACCAAAATTTTGAACAAAACTCCTTTATGCTGCTCAACCAGTCCTACTAGCCTTATTAGTCCTTTGGCAATGGAATATTGTCTTTTCTCTCAAACTTTGCACTTTAACCTCCAACTTAATGATTGTATCAGGTATGTTTTGTGATGCCTAATAACATATCAACTTACTTGCACCACTTTTTTCAGACCTTCTTGCTCCTAACCCTGTTGTTTCCTTGAAATTAGGCCTAATTAGCCCTATTTAACAAAGCAACCCATCTTTAGATTTGTCTCCTGGCCTTGAAACTCTCAACAGTCTCCTAAAATACTCCCAAATAAAATATTTTCACACTTTTAGTCTACAAGAATGCTCACAATATGCCCAACTACAAAACCCTCACTAATTTGGCTTAAAACTAGGGCTTTTGGTTTTTAGGGTTTCCTATCACTTCCAGGTCTTGGTTTTTGACTTCTCACCATCCTTCATCATTTCACAACTACTAGAACTCAGAAATATGCCTCTTATTAATTTAGTTTACTCACTGCTATACCCTAGGGTCAACTTTCTTCCCTCTTCCTTTGCCAATTCACTATGCACAGTCAATTTTCCACCTTTTCCTGCATATTTTTGGTTCGTTTCGGTTTTTAAAAGTTAGGTTAGATCCATTTCATAGGGTTCCAGTCATACATCCCTTGAAATGGATCATTCTTTCATTGAAAGACCCTCAAAACAGTCTATTTCAGCCTTTTCCTGTAGACAGTCAGCAAGAACACGTGCTAGAATTGATTTTTATGAACTTTTAGAGCATTCAACAATTTGAAAACATGAAATTTATAATGCTTAGGCCTTCACATTTAATGAAACTTCAAAGAGAATTCAATAGACTGCAAAAACACAAGAGAAAAATGCAAAAAACAGTGATTTTCTGCCCTTTCTTGGAAACAGTCCGTACAATGTCCTTCAATCCTTCATCAAATCCCATACAATTGAATTCCCTGGGGTTATAGGCCAACTAAAAAACTATTCCAACCAACAAAAATCGGTTCACACCTCATTAAAGCCAATTAAGCCCCTAAACCCACTTTCCCGCCCAAACAAATTTTGAAATTTTGAAATAACAATCTTGAAATATATTAATAGGCATCAACTAAAGACCATTGGATATTTAATATCAAAGCTTATTTAACCTATCTAAAGCCTAAGGACATTTAATCAAATCCCTTAAAACATACTTTTCCCCTTACATTGCATTTTTTGATTTGGATTCCTTATCAGGAATCTTGAAACCTTTAACACCTTTAGCACACTCATTCAATTCAAATGCCATTATAGGCTTCAACACATTATAATTAATGCTTTGACATGCTTGGAAGGTCCTCCTGACCCCTGCTCTCTCCTGACTCTTGGAGTGTTCCCTGAAGGTCCTGGGTGCTCCTGCACCATTCTCCCTAGGAAAGAAAGAACTCTTGTCCCAAGAAGTGTCCCATGTGTTGCCACTAAAAAATTTCTTGCTCATATGTGCTTTCATCTTCCAATGAGAAGGCAGGTAGTCCCCTAAAGTTACTATTTTTCTCTTCTGCCATTCTGCATCCTTGACAGAATCAAAACAAGGATTAGTATGTCCTCTTTGCTGCTTGAAAACAGTGAGTTCTTGTGTCCTATTGCTGCCCTCATTCCAATGCCTCCTTTGTGGAAGAACTACACCACTATTACCCTCATTGATAGGGCATTCAATGCTACCAATCTTGATAGTATTCAGATCCCACAAGGACTGATTTGATGGACTATCCACCACATAACCCTACTGCAACTCACCACTTTTCAATTTGCCAATGCCTTCCCCTGTTTCACCCTGCTTATTCACCTGCAAACTCTTCTCAAAACAGATTACAAACCTATCATTAGACTGTTCCAAAGGTAAAGGAACCAACTGATATTTAACATCTCCCTTGTGAACCAAATAGGTGTTAAGAAATCCATCATGCAAAGTTCTTCTAACATACTGCCATGGCCTTCCCAAGATAATATGACCAAAAGTCATAGGAATAACATCACAAAGCACCCTATCATGATATGAACCAATTGAGAAATCAACAAAAGCTCTCTTACGAATCTCTACATGCTATCCTTGAGTTACCCAAGTGGCCTTGTAGGGAGCAGGATGATCAAAAGTTTCAATCCCTAGCTTGGTTACCATATCAACTAAAACTAAAGTGCTATGTGACCCTGAATCTATAAGCAACCTACATATCTTACCATGACTGAGACAATTTGTTTTGAAAATGGTTACCTTTGGTTCTTGATGAAGTCTTTCTCCTTGCCTGATCATGAGAAACTCACCATCAGTCACAGGGTCTGCCATGAGTGTTCTTGGTTCCTCCTTATCTTCTTCTTCTTGCACCAAGGTAGCTCTCCTTTCCCTGCCTTTATCAGCTTGTTCCCACTTAGGACATTTGAAGGAAGGATGCCCTGGTTCATTGCAATTAAAACATTTTCCTGTGAATGGTCCTCTACCTTGTCCAAATCTGCCTCCTCCTCTTGGAGTGTATCCACCTCTTTGATCAGAAAATATCTCCTTACCCTTGTCATTGCTGCTTTTATCATTACTACCTTGTCCTTGCTCTCTATTACCTTTTCCCCTGTTTGAACTACCTCCTCTTCCACTATTTTTTGATCTTTCTTGCTTCCTTTTCACCTTTTCTTCTACTCTAATGGCCAACTGGAAACATTCTCCCAATGTTCTTGGCAATTGCAAACCAATCTCATCTTGCAGATTGTACCTTAAGCCATTGATGTACCTGGCTATTTTCTCATCTTCTTCCTCATATCCTCCTCTAATACTAAGCTTGTGAAATTGCTCAGTATAGGCCATCACATCCAAGTCCTTTTGCTTTAAATTCTGCCTCATTCTTTTCACATGAATGGTATAATCAGATGGTAAAAATTGCTCCTTGACCAAACTCTTCATTCTTGCCCATGTAGAGACCTTTGCCAATCCTCTAGCCATCCTATCATTCTGGAAACTTGTCCACCATGTCAATGCTGTGCCTCTCAACTTGGTTTTAGCAAACTTGACTTTCCTTTCTTCATCCATCTCCTCAAATTCAAAGTAGTTTTCCATGGCATCAAGCCATCCCAATACCTCTTCACTGTCCATCTTCCCTTGATAGATAGGTAAGTCTATGTGATTCTTCCCTCCATGACCCTGTACTGCCTTCAATAACCTCACTAACCTCCTTTCTTCAGGGTCCTCTGTATCATCGGCTTGCTTTTCCTGATTTTCCCTCACATGCTCTTCATCCTCTTCATTGTTTTCTTGGTCTTCTTGGTCTTCTCTCCTCCTACTCCTCTCAAGGTTATTGATCCTTGCCTGCATAGTGTCTCTTTCTCTTCTCCATAGCCTTTCCTCTCTTGCTCTTGCTGCTTCTTGTTCCCTTCTTTCTCTTCTCTCCCTCTCCAAGATCTCCTTCAACTCTTCCAACTCTCTTGCCAATTGGTTTTTTGGTGCCATTGCTATTTCTCCAACCCCTAAAGGATCTAATCACTGCTCTGATACCACTCTGATGTAGAGGGTCAGGGATCTCAAAAATTCCACAAGAATTAAAGATTAACAAAGCTTTGCTCTTCAATTTCTCAACTAGTCTCCAACTTGGAAATAGGGTCTTCACCTTGCAACTAAGGATGTTCTACCTCCCCTTGTGACTTTCAATCACTGAAATGAATTCACCAGACCTTAAATAAACTTGATTCAAATGGGTTTCAAACCCTAACCAAAATTTTGAACAAAACTCCTTTCTGTTGCTCAACCAGTCCTACTAGCCTTATTAGTCCTTTGGCGATGGAATACTGTCTTTTCTCTCAAACTTTTCACTTTAACCTCCAACTTAATGATTGTATCAGGTGTGTTTTGTGATGCCTAACAACATATCAACTTACTTGCACCACTTGTTTCAGACCTTCTTGCTTCTAACCCTGCTATTTCCTTGAAATTAGGCCTAATTAGCCCTATTTAACAAAGCAACCCATCTTTAGATCTGTCTCCTGGCCTTGAAACTCTCAAAAGTCTCCTAAAATACTCCCAAATCAAAGATTTTCACACTTTTAGTCTACAAGAATGCTCACAATATGCCCAACTACAAAACCCTCACTAATTTGGCTTAAAACTAGGGCTTTTGGTTTTTAGGGTTTTCTATCACTTCCAGGTCTTGGTTTTTGACTTCTCACCATCCTTTCATCATTTCACAACTACTAGAACTCAGAAATATGCCTCTTATTAAGGCAGTTTACTCACTGCTATACCCTAGGGTCAACTTTCTTCCCTCTTCCTTTGCCAATTCACTATGCACAGTCAATTTTCCACCTTTTCCTGCATATTTTTGGTTAGTTTCAGTTTTTACAAGTTAGGTTAGATCCATTTCATAGGGTTCCAGTCATACATCCCTTGAAATGGATCATTCTTTCATTGAAAGACCCTCAAAACAGTCTATTTCAGCCTTTTCCTGTAGACAGTCAGCAAGAACACGTGCTAGAATTGATTTTTATGAACTTTCAGAGCATTCAACAATTTAAAACATGAAATTTATAATGCTTAGGCCTTCACATTTAATGAAACTTCAAAGAGAATTCAATAGACTGCAAAAACACAAGAGAAAAATGCAAAAAACAGTGATTTTCTGCCCTTTCTTGGAAACAGTCCGTACAATGTCCTTCAATCCTTCATCAAATCCCATACAATTGAATTCCTTGGGGTTATAGGCCAACTACAAAACTGTTCCAACCAACAAAAATCGGTTCACACCTCATTAAAGCCAATTAAGCCCCTAAACTCACTTTCCCGCCCAAACAAATTTTGAAATTTTGAAATAACAATCTTGAAATATATTAATAGGCATCAACTAAAGACCATTGGATATTTAATATCCAAGCTTATTTAACCTATCTAAAGCATAAGAACATTTAATCAAATCCCTTAAAACATACTTTGCCCCTTACATTGCATTTTTTGACTGGATTCCTTATCAGGAATCTTGAAACCTTTAACACCTTTAGCACACTCATTCAATTCAAATACCATTATAGGCTTCAACACATTATAATTAATGCTTTGACATGCTTGGAAGGTCCTCCTGACCCCTACTCTCTCCTGACTCTTGGAGTGTTCCCTGAAGGTCCTGGGTGCTCCTGCACCATTATACCTTGAGAAATTGTTCATTAGTGAGAGCATTTCATGCCCTGCAGTCATGTCCACAATCATGTCAATGTTTGGTAGTGGAAAATCATCTTTTTGACATGCTTTGTTCAAGTCCTTAAAGTCTATGCAGATTTTGATACCCACTGTGGGTTTTGAGAAAAGCACTAGGTTGGATACCCATTCTAGGTGAGTGATTGTCCATATAAATCTTGCATCCATTAGTTTCTTTAGTTCCATTTTGACTAGTAGGGAAATCTGAGGATGCATCTTTCTCAACTTTTGTTTTACCAGCTTAGCTTTAGGATAGACTGCTAAGTGATGAACCACTATTTCTGGATCAAGTCTAGGCATATCAGTGTATGTCCATGCAAAGTTAACTTTTCTATCTCTCAAGAAGGTAGCCAAGAGTTCTTGTTCTTCTAATAGTAGTGATTCTGCATAGAAGGTAATGTGTGGAGTCTCCTTTATCCCTAAGTTAACTAGATTACATTTTTCTTCCAGCACTATTGATTTTTCCTAATGTAAGGTTGCTAGAGGAAGATTGAATCCCCCATCTCCAGGCACCTCAAAGAGGTTTTCACTATCAGATGCATCCTTTCTTTTTACTATTTTAGAGTCAAAGAGTGCCACAGAGTGGTTTTTACTCAAGGACTTAAAGATTATTCTTAGTCTTTCACTTTTGTGACTAAGGGATTCAATTGTCTCCCCATAGTATGCATGTGTCTCTAGCTCTATGATGAATCCTACTTTGTGATCCCCACACGAAATGTTATCCCTTAGTCCCATGAACTCAGAGATTTCCTCATCATTTTTGAATGTATCAAGAATTGGTGGTCCTCGTTGGTCATCAACTAGGGGTAAACTAGTCTTATTTCATTGGATTGGTTCTTGGATTCATAAGACAAGGTGCTAATCATAAAAAGACCCGAGTCTTCAAATAAAGTGGTTATGCCTCTTTCAAGCTCTTCATCCTCACTACTACTACATACATCAGTGATATTAAAGGTAAAGTTGTCTATGACTTGACCTATGGATACATGTAGTCTTTGAGTGGCAACTAATGACCTCGGGGATGCTACTAACATCTGTAGAGGGGGTCTTGATACCTAAGGAGGTGCCCTATTCCTTCTAACTAGGGAGGATCGTCCACATATGGTTATTCTAGGAGGGGTATAACTAAGGCCAAGATTTCTCATGTTTTTTTCAATAATAATGGGTTTTAGGAGCCCATTTTCATTTTGGTCAATCTTCTTGTTTCTATCATAACCCATGGTGAGAATTATTTGCAAACCTTTTCTTTTGTCATCCGTGGGAAGGTTTGCTGCAAGTCTATCATCTTAATAAAGCATCCTGGAAAGGTCCTCCTCTATTACTTCTTGGTTGAGATCTCCCCAAATTCTAAAGTTGGATTATCCTTTAGTGGATTTTTGGGATGTGGAGGCTTCATTTGATTGCAATCACCCTTGTGATCTGGGAGATTCTGGTAACTCTCCTACCACAAAAGCACTTTTAGGCATTGAATAGTTTTCCCAACCATTGTCCTGCATGATGAGCTTGATATTGGAGATGGTGGGGATGGTAGGAGTGCTGGGAGTGGAAGGTGTCTCTATCGTAGAAGTGGAGGCAAGAGTGGCTGGGTCAATCTATGGTGTGTATGGGCCTTCATCATTTTTAGGTACTTGAGGGATTTTGTAATATTTTTCCTCTAGGTTCTTGCAATAAGAGAATGGTTTGGGATCCCCATGGATGGTAACCTCTTGGCCTTCATATTTGAACTTGACACATTGATCGAAGGTTGATGCTACTGCTTATATTGCGTGGATCCATGGATGTCCCAAAAGAATGTTATAAGGAAAGTCGAGGTCTAGGACCTAACAGGTGATTTTCATGATAGTTGGCCCTACTTGAACAAGGATTTGAATTGTTCCTTGGGACACTCTTTCTTGATCATCGTACACTATAATTGTGATACCTTTTCCTTTGTCTATGGAATCCTCTGATATTTTTAAGTTCTTAATGAATTTGAGGGAGAAAATGTTCAAACTTGCACCTCCATCCACCAAGACTCGCCTAACTTTTTTTTATGCACTAGGACATTTAAATGGAGTGTACAGTTGTGAGATGGATGAGTGGGAAAATCCTGATTGGAGAATGTAAGGATATTCGGAGTAATGATGTTTTCATCCATAGCTTGGCATTGTTCCACATTGAGATCTGTGCGGATGGTGAATGAAGGCAATGCTTCCTCAAGGATTTTCTTGTGGGCGGATGAAATTTTTAGCAACTCCATGATGGAGATTTGTATTGGGGTTCTTCTCAACTTATCAAGGACATTGTAACCACTAGGATTATACCTTGAATTGGATGTGAACAATCTATTTGGTTGGGATGATCCTGAAATATTAATTTTTCCACCTCTTGTGGTGACTCCACAATCAACTCAAGCTACTTTGATAGTGATGACTGCACAATATTCATCTAGGGAAGCAATGGCATGTTCATACATGTGATTTAAATTCTCGAATGGTGGATTTCCTTTATCATTATTGTTGTTCCCTTTGTTGTTATTATTGTGATTTGGCATTGGAATTGTATAGATCTTGAGATTTTGGTTTCTAGATGGTTTGTTAACATCTATGATTTTATCATCTATGAGGTCCTGAATCAAGCTCTTGAGCCTCATAAAATCAATGGTCATGTGTCCATTGATTTTATGGAAATTGTAGAGATAATTATCATTGTACCATGGTGGTTTAACCAAGGGCTCTTGATAGTTCTCAGACGTTGGAACTGTGATGAGATTTTCATCTACCAATCTCTTCATGATTGCTTCAGCAAGTTCCCCAAGGACTATGTATTTCCTTTTGGGAGAGTACTTGTTTCGTTGTGGTCCTCTTTGATCATTGACGTTGTTTACTATTTGATTGTTGGGTTGTTGGACCACAGTACTGACCTGTCGATTGTTTTGGTTATTCTTTTGTTGTTATTGTTGGGGTGTTGGTTGATTATTTTGTTACGGGGCTATGATGACAACTGTGGCATCAATGACACCATCATTGGTTACATTTTGATTCTTCGCCCATTTTATTGGTTTATTGTTATAGCTTGTTGATGGGCGATTTTCTTGGTAAGATGAAGTTCCTCTTGGTGGAACCAGGGCTTGTTAGATGTTGAGTGCCTTGGAGATCAATTGGTCATATGTGGTGATTCCCTATACTTTGAGATGGAATTCCAAGGCTCTGACAAGATTGGATATGATATAATAGACTTGTTGTTCTTTAGGAATGACCAATTTTCTCTAATTGGCCTTGGATCGCCATCTTTGCAAGAATGAAGTGAAGGATTCCCCTTTGAATTGTTTCATGGCTGACAATTCCTCTAGGCTTACCTCCATGGTGGTATTGAAAGCATAATTTTGGATAAAGGCATCTACGATGTCTTGGAATTTCTTAATCCCTGAAAGATGAGAAAACCAGTCAATAGTTGTCCCTGCCAAGCTCTGAGGAAACAACCGCATCAAATAGGTTTCATTGTAGGCTACCTCCATGAAATCAACTTGAAACTCCCTTATATGATCTTCAAGGTTTCCCAATCCATGATATTTTCAAATTTAGGGATTTTGAATCCCTTGGGTAATGGTTTCATGACTATGCTCCTGTCAAATGCATAGGGGCATAGGTTCTTTTGGGGTTTGGGGACCTTCCCTAATTGGAGATCTAGCACTTGTTGTGATAAGAACTTGATTTGTGATGAGACATCCTCTTGTGGGTTAGGGAGTGGAATGATGTTTCGAGGTGGTTCGCTTGTCGACAGGATGGGTAGTTGAATGGGTGGTTCCTATGCATTTTTTTATGCCAAGTATGCCTGCAACAATGCTTGTTGTTTGTCTTGTTATTGTTGCACTAATAAGGCCTATTGTTGAGCCTATTGTTGTTGGTCTACTAGTGCTTGTTGTTGGTTGGCTAAGATTTGTTGTTGATCTACTAATGCTTGTTGCATAGCTTCTTGTTTCTCTTGGTATTGTTCTAGCACTTACTGATATGCTAGTTGTTGAGCAGCTTTCTATTGTGCGAGTTTTTGTGCATGTGCTTGTGCTTGTGCTTGGGTTTATGCAGGTTGGGTAGCTTGGGAAACTTGTTGTGCTTTTCATTGTTGCACGGCTTGCTATGCAACTTGAGCAGCTTGCGCTACTTGTTGGGCCTACTATTGTTGCAACAGAGCTTGGATTTGCACTGCTTGTTGGGTTTGTTGTTGCAACAATGCTTGAGATTATGCTTGTTATGTGGCTTGAGAGGCTTGGGTAGCCTAAGCGGTTTGTTGAGCAACTTGATATTGTTGAAATGCCTATTGAGTGGCTTGTTGAGTGGCTTGTTGAGCA
The DNA here is from genome assembly GCA_007258455.2 of Sequoia sempervirens. NCBI lineage: Eukaryota > Viridiplantae > Streptophyta > Pinopsida > Cupressales > Cupressaceae > Sequoia > Sequoia sempervirens. Next base: position 356,432,057 of record VDFB02353493.1, read on the forward strand.
GCTTGGTACCGTTGGTAGGCTTGGTGATCTTTTAGTGCAATGCTATATTGACTTGTTGTGTTTGATTTTGGTGGTAGTGTTGGTGGATTCAAAATCATGATGCATGTCGTGATGGGTGTTTGAGATACGCTAGGAGCCATTGTGGTACTAAGGGGTTGAGATGTGATGGGTGTGATAGTGATTTTGTGAATGATCATGATGATAGGGATGGTTAGAATGACCGAGGTGATAGGGATGGTCAGGATGATCAATGTGATAGGGATAGTCAGAATGATCGAGGTGATAGGTCCTTGGGAGACCATATTTTGATTTGTTGGGATGGATGTTGTCACTTGATTAAATACCATCTATTGGTGCGATGTTGATGGTATGTTTAAAGGATTCGATGTGACAACTTGTTTGGTGTTGGATGGGTTGATTTGGATGGAGTGATTGATGTTGGGTAAAGGGAGAATCCCAGAGTTAGGTAAAGGGGGAAGCCCTAAATTGAGAAATGATAATGATATGGGTAATGGTGTGGAATTGGGGGTGTAAATAATAGGAATGGTGGAAAATTATCTAAAGAAAATGAGGATGCAGTCCCAAAAGGTCTATCTGGTTCGAATGAGCCTACTTGTATCAAAGGATGGGACACTTGCATGTTAAGAGCATGTGATGAGGTTGCACAGAAAGATGTATCAGAGGTATCAATGAAACCTAATGGATTATATTTATGGAGTGGATTTTACGGAATGGTATTGGATGTTCCCATGACAGTATCAGTTTCCAAATCTTGTGTATAGGAAAGGTGATGTGTCTGAAGAGAATTGAAGAAAGCACTTCCTTTGATAACAATGGACTTTGTGGTGGAAATGAAAGTGGTGGATTATGGAATGGTTTGAGTGATGCTCTATGTAAATTGGCTATTTGATACAAGAGGCCTATCTATGATAGTGTTTAGGTTGAATTATAAAGGTAGCTTCCCCCCTTCTTTGGCTAACTCAAGCATGTAATGGGAGGGATTCAATCTGATCATGGTTTGACAAGCTTTTTATTTTTGGGATCTCGAAGCATGTTAGTGAGTTCTTCTTGGGTTATTCTTGTTTCAGTGATGTCTTCTATTGGAGCCTCCCCTTGAGTATTGCATGATGACAAAAAGGTCAGGAAGTATGTTGCTTGGTCCAATTTGATAATTTTTGGGAGAATTTTGACTGAGGTTGTTTGTGGTGGATGTTTCTTGATTTTTTTCCATGTTCTTCTTGATTTGTGATCTTTTTTGAACCATCAAATATAGCTCAAAAGAGAGAAATTAGAATAATAAAAGATCAAAGGTATGGTGATGGAAAATGTGTGATAATTGAATGAAAATGGATGATTGATTTTTTTTTTAAATATTGATGGGATGCTAGGCACTTTGGGCTTTTGTCTTCTTGGATGTTTGGATTGACTTGACTTGATTTTGATTTCAATTTTTGATGTTGGATTTCTAGATTGATTTTGGATAATGAGTGAACTAGACCCCAAGATGTTGGATAATAATCTATGGGATAATTAAGCTCACAAGTGAATTTAATTGGAGGTGAGAAGAAGGATGCATCTACTCAAAACTAACTAAACAAAATGATAATTTGACTAAAGGTGGGAGAAGGATGCATCTACCCACAACTAGCCAAAAAAGATGATAATCTAATTAAAGGTGAGGAGAAGGATGCATCTACCCATAACTAACCGAACAAGATGACAATTTGATCAAAGGTGGGGAGAAGGATGCATCTACCCACAACTAACCAAACAAGGTGATAATACAATTATGTATATGAAAAATGATGCATCTACACATACCTAATTGGACAAAATGTTCTGATGTTTTGATCCTCGAGGATTTGTGGATGTTGATTTGATTTTCCAAAGAAGCCTAGCATAATGACGGTATCAAGATTTTCTAGAATTGTCCATGAGATGGAATGGTTGATTTTTTGGATGATGGATGATGTTTTGGACATTTGATCCTAAATGTACCTAGAAGGACTCTTGTTTACAAGACCAAGGTGATGAATATGCTTTTCCCTAAACAAGGTGCTCAAATTGCTGAAACGGACTTGGATTGTGAGTATAGTAAAATGAATACAGATTTGGATTATCTCTTGATGCACATCTTGAAAATTTGAACAACAATCTTTGTCTAAAATTTTAAAGCTCTTTAAGACTCTTTTGGTGTTGTTTTGGACTAATATTTTTTACCTTGGGTTTGTGGATTTTGATGTTATGAGAAATCATTGAGAAATCATGTGTGGGATTCAATTGTTTATCTTTGCTTGAATGAATTCTTTTTACCAAAAGAAAACTCTTGATTATGTTTCAAATTGAATGTCCAATGTCACAACTTCTTTTCACCCCACAAAAGTGCTATGTGGAAGTTCCAAGAAATTAAGACAAGGGTTGCCTAATGTTGACCTTTGTAAGAGAAAATTAAGATGTAAACCCAATTACTTAGAAACCTCTAAGGATATAATCCCTAGGGTAAGTAATAGTTCTTGGGTTTTGTCAAAGGTATTTTCTCTAACTAATGGGTTTGGAATTTTATTTTCTTGTTGAATGTGTGTTTCCCAATTTTTTTGAACAAGCAAGTTTCTATAGCAAGAACATGCACAACCCTATGGATATGAAGGATTGTATTTGTTGAGTTACCACTTGGACAAGTCTAGCTATGCCTAGTCTTAGTGAATGATTAGATGCTTGACCCCACTAGCTCCCCTCCATAGCACTCACTTATATGGGGAATCCAAGCATCAACACCCATGAGACTCCCATGGCATGCTTTTCATTTCTACTAAGAGCCATAAAAATAGGGGATGGCTTCAGAATGACCATTCTTGCACCAACAAATAGATAAGGATTTGGGTTAAACAAGGTTCTTAATTCGGGACATCAGGGACATGGCACCTTGCGAGTGTCCAGGAAGCCACTAAAATCTTTAATCAATCCTACTAGGGGTGCTTATACTTTTTATGGTAGTACCCCATTCTGAAAGACACTATACAGCTAAGGCCTGCATACCATGAGGACTTGAGAATTTAGTCTCATCCATTTATATACTAGCTTGAGTGAAAAATCAATTGGAGTCACCTTCGAGTTCTCCTTGTGGATGTGTCTCTTAGGCAGGCCCCTCTAAAGTTAAACAATAGCAAGCAAGCACATCCGTAGTTTGATCAATCTTCATTTAGAAATAAAGAGAGAACACACGTGATATACCTAACTCACACTCACCAGCTTTGTTCAATTTTAAGAACCCAAATGAAATGTGGAGGCAATTAATTACACAGCTTGATGTCACCAAAAATCCTTTTGATTCTCAAGATCACCATGAGGCACAAGAGAAGTGCATACATCTTTTCAATGATATTACTTTTGATAAAAAAATTACAAAACAAAGTAGCACATGTTCCTTTTAAACCCACAAAGCAATAATGACTTATTTTTAAACACCAAATCAAGTGTGAAGATTTTACTTGTTCAATTGTTAATCCTCAAACCAAATCTAGTAAGTTTTTCCTAAAGTTCATTTTTTCCCTTTCTAATAAGAAATTGAAATGTTCTTTTTAGAGCCCAAATTAAATTTAGTAAGTCTTAACCATATGAAAGATAACAAATTTTTAAGAGAAATTTTGCATCCTCTAAGAGTGTTAAACAAACACTAAAGTGTTCAAAAACACTTGATATTTATAAGAGAATGTTGTCATTAGGAAAATGATATCTCAATGATCTGAAGCACTAAAACAGGGGCCCGATGCGCTGGAAGAATAGAAGCACTAAAATAGGGCTTAGAAGCGCTAAAATACGGGTCAAAAGTGCTAGAATAGAGCTCAGGAGCACTAAAATAGGGTTTGGAAGCACTATAATAGGGGTTAGAAGCACTATAACAGATGCTCAAAGGTGTTATTGTGGGTATTTAGAAGTTCTCGAACAAGTTTCAAAAGCACTAAAGCGGGTATTAGGAGCATTAAAATGGGGCTTAGAAGCACTAAAACAAGTCTTTGAAGCACTAAACCAAGGCTTATAAGCACTAAAATAAGTTTCAAAAGCATTATAAAATTTTGTGGATGCACTATATCGAGACCTCATGGATGAAGCTATTAGGAAAACATCAAAATTTTGAAAAAAAATGTGTTAGATTTGGGACAAAGCCCTCCTAGTGCCAAAATGTGAACCAAGATCCCTTAGAACCTGCAAAACACAACAAACACACACATTAGAGGATTGAAATTTAAGTTAGAATCTAAGTTCTCGATGAAATCCATTTGCAATGCTTAAAATAGGAAACAAGAATGAAGAACACAACAAAATAGATTAAATCCTATTTAAACAAGCAAACTATTGATCCCATGGGGGAATTGGTGTTAATTTGACGTGAAATTGGCCCTTTCCCAACTCCTATGATGTAATGTTGATGAGTGATGATGAGTGATCCACTTTGTTGAAGATTCAAGTATGCTCCATGATGAAAAACTTCCATAACCTAGCTATGGATTTGATAAAATGATAAAGCTTGAAGATGGATTTGAGTATAGTAAGTTTGTTCAAATTGTGGATGATCAAATGAAGAGAGTAACCTTTTGTTGATAGATTGACAAGTTGGAGAAATTTCCAAAATGAAGCAATGTGCAACTTTCATCCAATGGCAAGGTGCCACTTGTAAACGTGTCAATGGTTGAAGGATGTGCTATGAATGTGCCCATAAATGCAAATTAGGTGGATATTTGAAATTTGAAAATATGGAAAAGACATGTTGGAGGAAGAAAGAAATGCATTAAATGCCACTTGGCTCAATGCAAAAGGACACACAAGGTGAGATAAATGCCTTGTTGGAAGGACAAAGTCCACTTGGATTTGAAATTCAGATTTGAGGAATATTCCTCCATTATGCCAAGTTGAAAGAAAATAGAGACTTAATAAATGAATTAAATGTATTTTCATGTGCAAGTGGAAAAACATGGAGGATGGGACATGCATTAGGATTAAATTAATCAAGGTTAATTAATTTAATGAAGGATTAGATGATGTGACATATTTAACTTAGATTTATGGGTTGATTTAAATTGAAATGAGAATAATATGATAAAAGGATTAATTAAATAAAGTTTTTGATTTATTTAATTAAAAGGGATGGAGTTAGATTAAATTAAATAAAGCTTTGTTTTATTTAATTTAATGAGATAGACTTTAGAGATTTAATCAAATAAAATTAATTATTTAATCAAATAAAATTAATTATTTAATTAAATAGGGATAATTAGATTAGATTGATTGATTTAATTAACAAAAGAGAGAGACAATCAAATACATGATTTATTTAATTAAGGGAGAGAAATTGATGAATTTAATCAAATAAGGGTATTCAATTAAATGGTTAGACCGAGGGATGATTTAGGATGAAATGGTGCTAGTAGTTGGGATCAGTTGTACAATGTCAATTGGTATATTTTCCATGTCTACACTTTCAATTTGATGACAAAGGTTAGGTCTACTTCCCGTTGCATCTACTTCAAAGCCCATCTTTGACAATTAAAATTTTTTAACTCAGAGGTTGTCATGCAAATACATGTGGTAGAAAGGTTTTTAGAACAAATGGTAGTATGATCATTCAATTTTGTGCTTCTAGGATGAGTTTTGATACACCATTTAATGTGTTTTTAATTGCGACCAAGCTAGATTTGGTGTTCCCAAAAGTTACAAATTTCAAGAATCGGAGGGCAACCCATTTCCTATTTTGGTCTCTAATGTCTACATTTTTATTTTCAACAAGGTGCAAGGAAAAATTATGTATTATTTGAAAGTGTTTAACGTGTAGTGAACCCCTCTAGCAAACCCAATTACAAAGGAGGTACCAAATATTGGTTTTTCGGACGAGATCTAATGGAAAACCCATCTTTTATTTAATTGATTAGGCCCAGGAACAAAAAATCACGACTCCAAGGGTTCTGGTTTGTGTGCAATGAATTTTCACCATTTTTCCAGTAAGAGAAATTAAAAATTTGCCTATGTCCTAATGTTTTAATATGTTGATATTTAAAACATTTTAAATGTTTTAAATAATTTGATGACTTAAATATCTACAAGGAACTTTATAAAAATTTATGAAAGGAGTTTTTTCTTTCATAAATTCCTTTTCTATGATTCCGTGGAAAGAGAAAAGGCCTCCAAGTGAAGTCTAGTAGAATTGTGGGGAGCTCCACTTGGGCACCAAAATGATTTCTAATCACATACAGATAATTTTGGGGCAGTTTTGGGGTTGTTTAAGGATTGAAAATGGTTGTTTTAACTTGAAAAATATTTCCTAAAACATTTCCAACACCTAGGAAACATTTGTAAGGGTGATTTATTTAGTTTTTTTTATGCCAGCAAGGTCAAAAATTCCCTACAACTCCATTCCACAACCTGTAACATGGTTACATAACCCAACAAGCATTTCCAATACCACACAGTACTTGTTTGATTGCTATTTTGAGCATTTAAATGGTAGATTGAATGGGATTCAGTGTTGAATGGTGTCTATTTTCATGCAAATAGTTTGGAGCAATTTTTTTGTGAGATTGAATGTGCTTCCTCCATGTTTAGAATATTCCAAGAAGAGTTGTTCATGAATGACTTGGCAACATTTTAGCATGGTGCCATATACACCTTTGTAGCATTGAAAACAACCCACAAATTTTTTTGCTTCATTTCTATGTATCTTAAGGCTCAAAAATGGAGATCTGGAGGGGAAAATTTTAACTTTGAGATACAAAATGAAATAGACAGGTGAAAATAATTTAGTTGCAGGTAGGATATTTATGCAAGTTGTTACAAGATAAGTATTTGACATAATGTCAAACTAGTTGTAGATGAAATGGCTATAGGATAACTGCTTAAATTAAATGTCAAATTAATTTTAGGGAAACAAAGGTTGAAATGAAGGCTTTGTGGATCAATTTGCAAAGTTAAAATGCAAGTTGAAAGGCATTTTTAACTGCTAGTGAAATGGGGTTTTTACCCATAGGTAAAAAAATTTCACTGTTAAAGTGAAATATAGTTGTAAATGTATTTTTACATACAGGGAAAGAAGTTGCATGGAAATGAAAGCAACCAAAATGATAAAAATAAATTTAGTTACAAGTGTGAGGCAAGATGGGGATTAGGGTTAGATGGAATTTTTCAAATGACAGATCAAAGGGAGCTCAGTATGAAAAATCTCATGCAAATATTAAATTTGAGCCTTCTTCTCTTCTTTAAGTGTAATATTTTCTTCATTTATGGGGGTTATAAGTTTTGGGAGGCTCTTAGCTTTTGGGTTCTAGCCAAGGAAGGGGCTATGTACAAAAAAATGTTGAATGATGATGGTGAAGGCCTATGTTTATTAGGCATTACTTGAAAATGTCTATGTCTCTTGTAATTGTGTCATATATGAATATACTCTATTGAGCAATTTTCTTAAAGTGTGAGTTATAATATGCTTTAAACTATGTAGTCAAGGGTTATATCGGTTTTTAAGCACATTTTCTATTCTAAATTAGTTTATTGGTTTGCTATTTGTCCAAGGGGTAAAGTAAATGTTTGCCATGAATTAATGGGTATGTTATCATTTACTAGGGATTAATAAGTATATTGCATAATAAGCTTTCTCAGGTCTAATTATCATAAGGTGATAATCTAGCAAAAGACCCCCAAGATATATTTGGCTTTATCATCATAAAATGCATAACATATGACTTTGTTTCCCAGGGTAAGCACTAGTCTTGCATGATTTTCCATTCCCCATCCTCATAAACAAATCTAAATTGATACAACCTTTTAATTCTTTAGTTTTATGTTTATTTTGTGTCTTATACTTCATGCTTATAATGAAATCAGAACAATGGGTGTACCATTATTTGATGTATCCATACACATCCTTGTCATATTGTATGAATTTTATCTACTTTACACTATGTTGCACCATAAGCTAAATATTTGTATCCAGTGTCACATACGAACACCCTCCTAGGTTTTGTAGAGCTTGAAGTGTAGGGGAGAAAAGTTTAAAATTCATCTCCCATTTGTTGGCAACTAATGTTGAAGTTCTTGAGCATAAAGGGTTGGATTTCCTTTAGAGGATTTCCAAAGTTTAGCTAGAAAATTAAAACACTAACACATTGGTGACTCTACTAGGAAATAATGATAAATCTATGAGAAAAGAGTCAAGAATTTGATAAATTTGAACATCTAGTTTCTAGATATTAGAATTTTCAAACTTGGAAGAGGTGTTTTTGTAGTTGATTTAAAGAAGTTATGTGTGACTCTGCTATTTGAGGATACCCAAAATGAAATTAAGCTTTAGAAGAGCTTCATGTTGTTTGAAGTTCAGTCCTCTATGAAGAGAGGTGGCCAATATGTGAAAAGAAATTGATGAAAATGAGAAAAATATTTTAGATCTACAAAGGTTTATAGTCAGGAAAGAACAAATTCAAACTCAACACCACAAATTCAACCAAGCGCTCCTCAAGAACAAGCACCTAGCTCAATTGATGGCAACAATAAGCATGATGATGCAAAAGACTTCAAAAATCCATTAAATACCTCACTCAAAGCTCATACGAAGACATTAATGCTACTGACAAGACAATTAAGAAAAAATTGGGAACCCGATGTCAAGACAGAATCCGAAAAAATCTGGCCCATGAGGAAATCCCTGAATCACGGTGCATAGCTAGAGTCCGAGCAGAATTCGGGAAAATCCATCTAGGGAGGGAAGTCTCGAATCAGGGTGAAAACCCGAACTTAGCTCAAAATTAAAGATTTTCAATGAATAACCTAGGGAAATCATTAAGGCCACCAAGATAAATATTCAAGCACGTTCCAAAATAAGACAAAACCTCTAAATGAATGGGCCCAAATACCAAAATCGAAGTGACAGAGGGTCCCTACTTTCAATGAGGCGTGTTTGCAAAAACTACACAACAAATGGCAACTTCTGCTAGGAAAATGCTCTAGAGCATTTGATGACCAATAGGAATTAAGAACCCAAAATCTCTAGTTTCAGTCTCATTATCAGACAATCAAATCAAAATGTAAGGATCAAGGAATCAAAACCAAAGGGTAGACCGAATCTTCCATAAACTAAAAATCCAAGTGTGTGCAAGTGATTTCGTTACCTTCCTTAGGCTACTGCAAGACCCAAGCTTAGTCAAGTTAGGCTACATAAGGATTCTAAATTCAAAAGCAACCTGGATAGAGCCTCGCTGCCAGTCAGGCGTCTATAGCCCCAATGAGGTTATCACTGTGATTCTCCTGAACATAGCTTTGCTGCCAACCAGGTGTCTATAGCCCTGATAGAGATATTTAGATACCCCTGATGAGTTGAATTCATTCTTTTATTTTCAACATTTTCTCTTTTCTCTTTTGATATTTTCTTATCTTTTCACATTTCATTTCAACCTATGAACAATGAAGTCCACACTCAGGGCTTAGAACCATAGTGGCGCCAAAGCAGAGATAAGATTTTTCACCTGACGAAACCTTACAAGGAACCTTCAATAACATCAGGATTCTTAAGATACATGAGAGATATAAGATTTCAGAATACTTCAAATTCAGATCAAAACCTATGACCCATTCTCTTTAAACCAAGTATTTTGTCTGTTTGGCACTGACAAAGACATCAACCATCCTTCCAGTATACAAGACTAAAGTCCACCAATAAAATTTTAGAGCAGTCCCAGATAATGCTATATTTGATATATAGATGCAACACATCCTGGTGAAAATAGGGAAACCCCAAGACAAGAACAAAGCAAAAACAAACCAAAACAAAACTACACTAACCAAAACAAAGCAAAACAAACAATAGAAAGGGAAACCTACTCTAACCAAAGCAAAACAAAAGAAAGGAAACCTAACCTAACTATATACAAGAAAAGAGTTGAAAACAACTCAAGACTGGAAATAATGCTTCAAATACTGCTCGTTGACAGACAATGGGATATCCTCTCCAGTGAGAGTTTTCAAATAGAATGTGTTATCTCCCAAGATTTTTGAAATCTAGTAAGGACCAAGCCAAAGTTTATCAAATTTTACATGCTTCCCCTTACGGTCATGAGCTTTATCCCAATAAAGAACCAAGTCAGAAATCCTAAAACCTTTTATCTTGGCTCTTTTATCAAACCATCTCTTAACAACCCCCTAATGTTTAGCAAAGTTGTCTAAGGCTTTATCTCATTTTTCCTCAAGATGTAACAACTCAGCAAGTCTGGCCTTGCGTTTATCTTCCCCATCATAATAGTCATTAATGAACTATAAGGTAGGAATTTTCAACTAGATGGGGAACACAGGTTCCAATCCATACACAAGATGATATGGGGAAGTACCTAAGGAAGCCTTACATCTTGTACGATCTGCCCACAAAGAAAATCTAAGTTGAGTGTACCAATCCCTAGGATTCCTCTCTAATAGTTTACAGATGACTGTCAAAAGATTCTTGTTAGAAGACTTAGCCAACTCATTGCCCTATGGATAGTAATTGGATGCAAATTTTATTATGATCCCATGGTCAAAATCCACATTGAAAAACTTCAAAGATGCAAAAGTAGGGCCATTATCACAAACTAAAGATAAAGGGCATCCAAAATGATTGATAATACCTTATTCAAGGAACTCAATTACTACCTTAGAAGTACATTTTTTACATGCAAGAGCTTCAGTCCATCATGCGAAATAATTACTAATGGTGAGGATATACCTATGACCAGTAGAGGAGGGTGGGTTTATCGGAACTATGAAGTCTATTCCCCATTGTGCAAAAGGTTTTACCTCAAAGACAGGTTGGAGTGTGATGCAGGAGCATCTAGTGGTGTAAGGGCAATCTTGCATCACCCAAAAATAGTTAAATTTAAAGTTTCTTGGTTTTTAGATGTTTTTACATTTTTGGATACCCTTTTCATCATAATGAAATACCCAATTTATGGTTTTTATTTTATGTTCCTGGGTTGAAAGATATTGTAGTTTTAGTTTCCTAGATTTGCTCCTGAAAATCTTCTGAGTGGGATTTGAGGCACTTAGAGCTCCCAGATCAGCCCTAAAACTTGTCAAAATTAAAGTGGCAAGTTTTTAGCTCGTTCTTGAATTTGAGACCTTTCCAACGGTTCAAACGGTTCGTGAATTGGAGTCCCGGATCAAAAGTTATGGCCCCGAGAAGTTGGCGCACTTTCTAGAAGATACCATTGCAAATGCTCTTTTGAAATTTGAACTTCATGTTGTAAATTTTCGGCGCCAAACTGCCTAAACTCAATTTGAATGTTTTTTTGGCTCCAAACTAATGAGGAGCTCTATTTATGGGTGAGTTTTCTAATTTTGGGGTAACTTTTTGGGGACAAGTTCACATATTGCGAAAGGGTTATTCTGCAGCTTTCTGTAGCTTGCATGTGTTGTAGAACTTGGGGATTTGAGATCCTCTGCATGTAAGAAGCTCCATTTTCTGAATAATAAAATTATTCTCTTGTTTGTGGGTTATTTTCTGTGTCTCAGGTTGCGCCCTCATCAAGTGGTATCAGAGCGGGTTTTTCTTGAGCGCATGGACAAATCACCGATCGTGAGGTAGTTCACACCAAGACCATGGTTGTGGGTCGAGGTCAAGAAAGATCCCTCCAAAAGTGATGCCTGGTAGGTGTGGTGGTGCCAAAGGTGGTCGAGGCAGCAGAAATGCTAGTGGAAGACATGCACTGGCAGCCCTCGAGGAAACAGGTTGGTATTACAAGTAGTTGAAGAGCTTAAAACTTTGAGGAGGAGAATTACAAGGATGAAAGGAAATGGAAGAAAGTTCGGATGTACACGATGAAAGAAGAAACAATTGATCAAGATTAAATCTCACTAATAAGAATACATTTCAAGATAGAAAGACTTCAGTAGAAATCCCTAATTTATTCCAGTAATCTGAACTTCCAGGAAGAGTTGATTGATTGGATCAAGGCTAGAGAAAGAATATTTTGAGTATGAGGAAATAGAGGACCCGGATCGAGTTCAGTTTGAAAATGAAATTTTGAAGAGACCCATGCTACCCGATTCATTGGTGGAAAGAGGTCAGGTTGAAATCAAAGAGGAAAAGTCAAGATCACAAGATGGGATTGCATGGTAGAGAAACTGAAGAAGCAGTTCATACCAGTGGACTACGAGTTAGATCTGTTGAAGAAATTGTAAAGGTTGAAGTAAGGAAGCAGATCTGTGAAAGAATATACTGAAGATTTTCATAAGATAATCATCAGAACGGGTCACACAGAGGCCAGTAAGGAGAAGGTAGCCCGATATCTTAATTGGTTACAACAAAGCATTCAGAAGGAGTTAATCCTAGTCAGAATGACCACCATTGAGGATGTGTATCAGTTTGCTCTAAAGGTGGAAGAGAACCTAAACAAAAGATTCAATGGCAAGCAAAAAGGATGAGGAGGTCAAATCAAAAGGGGCAATGGAAGACCTTCAGGAAGCCAAAATGATGAAAAGAAAAGTGAAGATGTGGGTACCAGCCGAAACCAAAGGAATGACAACTTCTACTGCCCTCGTGATCAAAACAGTGGTGATCAAAGAGGTAGAGTACGAGGGAGATATGGACAAAGATCTGAAAGAGGTGGTTTCAGAGGAATGTGTTTCTAGTGTGGTGAAGAAGGGCATCGAGCCTATCAATGTCCACAACACCAAGGAATGGGAGACAAAAGGTTAGAAGTTCATGGAAGGGTTGCACATGCAGATGAGGAGCCCCAATCTGAACATTCAGATGATGTTGAAAGGGGAGAAACCCTAGTGATTAGGAGAGCCCTAGTGACTGAGGAAAATGAACCAGAACAGAGGAAGAATTTGTTTTGCACAAGGTGCAAGTGTGAAAGAAAATGTTGTGATGTCATTATTGACGGTGGGAGCACTGATAGTCTGGTGTTAGAGGATATGGTCACAAAGTTGAAGCTGAAGAGGGAAAGGCATCGATAGGTGAGCTATACATGATGGCTATGCAAACACTTATTCCTTGACAAAGGATGGGGTTTGTCACAAGTTGAAGCCCCTGAAGGAGACCGAAGAAAAGGTATGCAGTAGTGCTAGAATTTGTTATGTAGATGGAAGAAAATTTTTAGAAGGTATGAAGCATGAGTGTGTGTGTTATGCATTGATTCCTAGAGTGAGTAATGAGGATAGTGAGAAGGTTCCAGAAGAAGTTTTTGGGATGTTGGATGAGTTTCAGGATATTGTTTCTGATAATGTACTTGAGGTTTTACCACCAATAAGGAAGATCAGTCATCAGATTGACTTGATTCTTGGAGCCAGTTTGCCAAATAAGGCAGCTCATAGAATGACTCCAGCAGAAAATGAGGAATTGGATAGACAAGTTCAAGAGTTGTTGAGAAAGGGTTTGATACGGGAGAGTTTGAGTCCATGTGTAGTACCTACAGTACTAGCATCAAAGAAGGATGGGGAGTGGAGGATGTGTACAGATTCCTGAGCCATAAACAAGATAAGAATCAAATACAGATTTCCCCTACCAAGGATGGATGACCTGATGGACTGTTTGAGTGGAACTCAGTACTTCACAAAGATTGATCTAAAGAGTGGATATCACCAGATCTGGATTCGAGAGGGAGATGAATGGAAGACTACCTTAAAGAATAAAGAGGGTCTGTACAAGTGGTTAGTCATGCCTTTTGGGCTAACCAATGCACCGAGCACATTCATGTGGCTCATGAACGAGGTACTAAAAGAATTTCTAGGAAGTTTTGTTATTGTGTATTTAACTGATGTTTTGATTTTCAGTAAGACGTTGGATGAGCATCTAATGCATATTCAGAGTCTTTGAGAAGTTAAGAGAAGAGAAACTATTGATTAATTTGAAGAAGTGCAGTTTTGTGAAGGAGTTAGTGTACTTGGGGTTTGTTGTCTCAGCAAAAGGTCTCAAGATGGACCCAAAGAAGGTGAAGGCTATTATGGAATGGCCTACCCCAAGAACTGCTACTGAGGTGAGATCTTTCCATAGTTTGCATAGTTTTTATAGAAAGTTCATTAGAAACTTCAGTAGTATTTGTGGACCCCTGACTGAAACAAAGAGAGGGAATAGAAAAGAATTCAAGTGGAGCACTGGAGCAACAAAAAATTTTGAACTATTGAAGCAGAAGGTGACAGAGCAACCTGTTCTAGCTCTCCCAGATTTCAACAAGGTGTTTCAGGTGGATTGTGATGCTAGTGGTTGTGCCATTGGAGCAGTGTTGAGCTAAGAAGGTAAGCCCATTGCCTATTTCAATGAAAAGTTAAATGATGCCAAGAGAAAGTATTATGTATATGATCAAAAATTTTATGCAATAGTTCAAGCATTAAAGAAATAGAGACATTATTTTTTGTCAAAGGAATTTGTTCTATATACTGATCATCATGCCTTGCAGTACCTAAATAGTCAGGGAAAATTAAATCAGAGGCATATAAAATGGGTAGAGTTTTTGTAGAGTTATACCTTTGTTTTGAAACATAGGAGTGGGAAGTCAAATAGGGTTGTGGATGCCTTAAGTAGGAGGCATACATTGATGACAAAGATGCAGATTGAAGTGGTTGGGTTCAATGAACTCAAGACACTGTATGCAGAAGATCCTGATTTTGCAGAGGCTTGGAAAGCTTGCAAGGAACCTGTTATAGTGGACAGGACAAGGTGGCTGGATTTCATAATCTAGGATGGCATGTTATTTAAGGGAAGTCAATTGTGTATCCTGAGGAGTTCTATGAGGGAGAACCTGATAAAGGAGAATATAGTGGAGGAATGGCATGACATTTTGGTCAGAATAAGACCATTGCCATTATCAGTGAGCATTATTATTGGCCTCAGTTGTCACAGGATGTGAAGAATTTTGTACAAAGCTGCGAGTATGTTAGATGGCTAAAGGAGTGAGCAGAATACAGGCTTATATCAGCCCTTACACTGTGAGAGGTCATGGGAGGATATAAGTATGGACTTTGTTCTTGGTTTTCCAAGGACACAATGAGGGAATGATTCAGTCTTTGTGGTAGTTGATAGGTTTTTGAAGATGGCACATTTCATTCCATGTCAGAAGACCCATGATGCAGTCCACATTGCTGAATTTTTCTTCAAAGAGGTGGTGAGGCTACATGGCCTGCCAAAGAGTATTGTTTCAGATCATGACACCAAATTTGTAGGATACTTTTGGAGGACTTTTGGAAGAAGCTGAAGACAGAGCTAAAGTTCAGTTCTGCACACCATCCACAAACAGCTGGGTAGATAGAGGTTGTTAACAAGAGTCTGGATAACCTACTGATATGTTTTGTAGGAGATAAACCTAAGGGATGGGACTTAATCTTACCCCAAGCATAATTTTCTTACAACAATTCTGTCAACAAAAGCACTGGTAGATCACCATTCTAGATTGTGTATGGAGGTAGCCCCAAAACAGCTCCAGAATTGAGGAAGATGGACCAAGAGAATAAAATAAGTGTTGAAGCTGAAAATTTTGTAGAACACATCAAGGATATACATGAGAAGGTAAGAAAACATATTAACAAGATGAATATGCAGTATAAGGCTAAGGAAGATCGGAAGACGAGGTATAAGGAGTTTCAGATTGGTGATGAAGTGATGGTCCACTTGAGGAAAGAAAGGTTTCCAGTGGGAACATATAACAAATTGAAAATGAAGAAGTTCGGTCCCTGTAAAATTTTGAAGAGCCATGATTCAGGGAATGCATATGAGGTAGAGTTGTCGGATGGACTCAACATCTCCCCTATGTTCAACATTTCAGATTTGACAAAGTATCATGAAGGTGGCACAGAGGAAGTACCAATGATGGAACAGTGTGGGATTCCAGCACCTACTTCAGAAAAGGAGGAGATTGAGGAAATCTGGGATAGTTGTATGGGAAGGAGTACCAGAAATAGGCAGTATGAAGAATATCTGGTGAAATGGAGAGGAAGGCGTGTGGAAGATTCATCCTAGCTATCTAAGGCAGTGGTTCACCAGTTGGTTTTTCCTCAACCATCTGAGATGTGATGGGGTCACTTCTCAAAATTACCCTGGGTGTCTGATGCAGGAGCATTCAGTGGTGTAAGGGCAATCTTGCATCACCCAAAAATAGTTAAATTTCAAGTTTCTCAGTTTTTAGATGTTTTTACATTTTTGGATACCCTTTTCGTCATAATGAAATTTTCAATTTACGGTTTTTATTTTCTGTTCCTAGGTTGAAAGATACTGCAGTTTTAGTTTCCTAGATTTGCACCTAAAAATCTTCTGAGTGGGATTTGAGGCACTTAGAGCTCTTGGATCAGCCATTAAACTTTCCAAAATTGGTGTGGCATATTTTTATCATTTTCTTGACTTCGAGACCTTTCCAACGGTTCAAACGGTTCACAAATCAGAGTTCTGGATCAAAAGTTATGGCCTCAGGAAGTTGGCGCACTTTCTAGAAGATACCATTGTAAATGCTCTTTTGAGATTTGAACTTCATGTTGTAAATTTTTGGCGCCGAACCACTTAAACTCAATTTGAATGTTGTTTTGGCTCCAAACTAATGAGAAGCTCTATTTATGGGTGGGTTTTCTAATTTTGGGGTAATTTTTTGGGGACAAGCTCACATATTGTGAAAGGGTTATTCTGCAGCTTTCTGTAGCTTGCATGTGTTGTAGAACTTGGGGATTTGAGATCCTCTACATGTAAGAAGCTCCATTTTCTGAATAATAAAATTATTCTCTTGTTTGTGGGTTATTTATTGTGTCTCGGATTGCACCCTCATCAGAGTGGGAGTGTTGCATGTTTCTCTCTGGTTGTTGCAATTGACACACGTTAAAAGTTCTGACATGGCTATGTGTCCTTGAACAATGTAGGACAATAGTAACCTATTCTTAAAATCTGGTTTGTAGTAGAATGCACAGAGCCATGGCTTGTACCATATCTATCATGAAGTTCTAACACTACTTTTTCTGACTCTGCCCTTCCTAAGCACCTCAAATACACACCTTCATGATTCTTCTTATATAGGATAGCTCCTTTTAGCATGAAACTATCACTCTTTAAGCACAATGCCCTTCTTTGTACTACATTAAAATTATTAGGGCATCTTTGAGTTAGGAGATAATGAATAATATCATTGTTACCACTCACCAGGAGAAACATATTCTAAAGTATAAGTCTGAATTGTAAGATCAGGTCCTATTTCTGCCATTGTCTTTGTGAGCCTTTGCCCTCTGACTATCTTCATGGGTTGAATCTCAACATCATATTCTTGTAACATAGTCACCCACTTATCCCTTTGCTCTCCTAACTCATTCTACATTAACAACTTAACTGCTGAATCAGGGACTATATCAAAGATCTTGTTTCTGAGGATATAATGTCTAAATTTTTTTACTGCCCTGACAAAGGCATAAGCCTGCTTCTCCACATTTGGGTATCTTAGCTCTGCATCCTTTAATGGTGTGCTCATAAATGCTATGGGATACTCATTACCTTGATCCAATTTCTGAGTTAATATAGTAGCACAGGAGTGGTCAAAGGCAAAGGAGTATATGTAGAATGGTTTATCATAATCTGGACTCACCAAAACTATAGCTTCAGTGATGGCTCTTTTTATCTCAGCAAATGCTTCCTTTGGTTCTACACTCCATTCAACCTTAGCCTCTTGTTTCAACATTGCATTGAGTGGCTTAATTATTTCTACAAACCTAGTGATGAATTTCCTTACAAAGTTGATTTTTCCAAAGAATGATTTCATTTCTTTCTTACTAGCAGGTGGTGGGATCTTGAGAATAGCCTCTATGCATTTTGGATCAATGGCGATTATTTTCTCTGAGAAAACATGTCCTAACAATTTACCCTCTGTGACTCCAAAGATACATTTCTTTGGATTGAGAGATATTCCAAATTCATTGCACTTCTAGAAAACTATGCACAAATATGAGATATGATCGTCTCTTAGAAAAAACTGTCAGATCATCCATATAAATAATTATGCACTAACCAATGATGTCTTTAAAGGAAATATCCATTGCTCTTTTGAATGTAGCTCCAGCATTATTCAAGCCAAAAGGCATTCTTCTATAGGAAAAAGTGCCCCATTTGGTAGTAAAAGTAGTCTTGTTTCTATCTTCATATTGCACCATGACTTGGTTGTATCCTGAATAACCATCCAAGAAGGACATCATCTGAAATCTGTTGATAATCTGGAGCACCTCATCCAGTGAGGGAACTAGATATTTATCTTTCTCTGATGCTCTATTTAGGTTCCTAAAGTCTACGCATAGCCTAATTTCACCATTTTTCTTTCGTATTGGAACTAGATTTGCAACCCAAGTAGAGTGTCTGATTGGAAATATGATTCTTGTAGACAACAGTTTTTGCACTTCCTTCTGTATTATAGGTTCCAATAGAGCATTAATAGGCCTCTGCCTCTTTCTGAAAGGATTCACTCCTGGATTGAGAGGGATAGTATGGGTTATGATTGATGTATCATAAGTCTTCAAATCCTCATAACTCTAGGCTATCACATTTGGAAATCTATGTAGTGCATTGATAATTCCTCTTCTTTCTTCTGGAGTGCACACTTTACCAATAAAAATATTTTTGATATCATCTTGAGTTCCCATATTATATTTGTCACACTATCCACTAATGGACTCTTTCCTAGCATCTTGTTCCTGATCCCTGACCTTATCCAGATCAAAGATTCTCTCTAATTGCACCATTCCTCTAGGAATTGTATTGGTCCTCAAATTGATTACCCCTTCTAAATCCATCTCTGCTTCCTAGAGTTATGTTTCATCAATATTTTGAAAAGCAAAGACATCAGTATTGGAGATGAAATCTAAAATATGTTTGTCATCTTCAAACACCTGGAAGTTGGTGACATTATCAGGCACTGATGGTACTGGAGTCAATTCTACTATGAACTTCTTTAATCCAGAGAGAGATAAAGGTTGCAATATATTGGCTACTTAGGAAAGAGAGTCAGTTGTCTAGTTCTTACTTCGTGGAATCAACTGAATATTGAAGGCATCAAATCCTTCAATGAGATCTCATACTCTATTTCTATAATTGGTCATCCATCTATCATGACAAGAATATTGTCTCCTAACTTGCTTGACTACTAACTCAGAATCCCCAAAAACTTGCAAGATCTTAACCTTTTTCTTCAATACCATTAGCAATCCATGAACCAGAGCCTCATATTCTCCTACGTTATTTGTAGAATGAAATTGAAGTCTATGAACAGTAAAAAATGTCTTAGCTTTTGGGATAATTAACTCAAATATGGGCCCAGCTCCCTACTTTGATTTGGACCCATTGAATCTTAAAGTCCAACAGCCAGTAACTACAGACTTCTTTGCGGTATCCTTTGCTCTATTGATGCTAGATGGTTCCTCTGAAGGTATTACTTCTTTTCCTTTGGAATCCTCTTGGACACTAATTATGACTACAAGAGTGGGATTGATACACATCTGTATATGTTCTACTGCAGCCTGGCACAAGCAACAGTCCAATTCTAAATGAGAGGCATTATGCACCCTGCACCAATTGGGCAAAAGTAACTCTTCAAAGTTCATTCTTCTTCCTAACTAGATATAATCTTCAATACATTTTTGAATGAGCTCTTGAAAACTATCTAGCAAAGCCAGTTGATTATCCCTTAATTCATAATCATTTTTAGTTGGTTCTATTAAGGCTTCAATACCACTGGATTCTGTTATAGAACCAACAGATATCAAATGCAACATGAAGACTTCTTATGTGTCTGAATCTTCAAGTGGGGGTGTAAGTACATAATTCCCCATACTTACTTATGATGTCAAAATTTCATTTGAGGTATTTTGATATTCTGTAATCATATATTTCATTCTAGGCTCTCTCTCAATTCTAATCTGGTTTGGCACTCCTTTCAAGGGAAGCCACATATGAGAATGATCAGTTGAAACATATCCATTCAAAGCTCTGGTGAACTCTCTTCCCATAATTAGGCCATAAGCATCAGGTATGTCAGTCACCTATATATTGATATTCTATTGAATTCTAGGATCAGAAGCAACTTGCATATGAATCATATTTAACTCCCCTACCACATTTACTTCAGTCCTATCTAATTGTGTAAATTTCTTTTGTGAGTCAGTAGGGGTAATACCCATAGCTCTATAGACACTGAGGGGCATAACATTGGTTGAAGCACCAGAATCCAAAAGACAATTATGCAAGTTTTTACCAAATATGCGAATAGAAATCAGGAATGGAGGAGTATATACTTTTCCTTGAAACAAAGTTAAAGAAGTATCCACTTGAGCTACCTGAGTCTTGCCCTTCTCTTTTCCCTTCTCTCCAAGAGGCATGTGGACCTAAGTATGAGTCTGATTTTTCCTTCCTACTGAGTGAGAACTAAAAGCCTTATTGACACTTTCACTAACTGATTTATCTTTTGACATAGAATTTGTGTCGTAAACTCCTAAGACTGTATTCCTAATGGTTGGAACTCTTAATAACTCAAATAAAGATAAGCTTAACTTTAATTTTATGAGTTCTTCAACAACATAGAGGGCCAATTGTTCCTCATTCGGGTCAGCACAGGTATCTTTTGGGTATTCCATCGCTTTGTCCTTGTTTGCATCAGTGCCTCTCCCCTTTAACACCCCAGTATGCCCCTGATCTTGAGATAAATATTGCTTGGACACCTAAGGCAACAATGGATTATTACTAGCATTAGGGTCTAGAAGTGTATTGAATTTGTTCAGTAGAATGGAATTAGTGAAGGGACCTCCAGCTTGGGGACGTCTATGTGGTAACTCCCTTAAGTCATACTTCTTGACAGGTCTCTAGAAGGTTTGTATTTCTTCAACATAAGCCTCTTAATCTCTGGGACCATTATCATTTACTGGATTATCATCGAATAACTGTGTCATCTCATCTCCATTACATACCTAATCTACCTCTTCCGTCAATTGATCAGTTTCTTCTTCTGGCACATTCTCTTTACTTTGAGGAAAAGAAGCATAATTCAGTACCAACACTAGTGAATCATAAGGATTAGATGGTACTATTTCCTGATTACTTGTATTGTTCTCCACTTCATACTAAAAAATTGAGGCTACTGTTTGAAGTTATTAATAGTCTAACTTAGAATGTTGACTCATTTTATGGAGCCTACACCATCCCGATAAGGCATCCTCAGCCAAATATACACCACTAGGAGGCTTCTCTTGATTAACTGGCTGGTTGATAGGCTGATTGGCTGGTTGGTCCAGTGGGGTGGGAACTTCTCCATTGTTAGGTTCTATGTTCCAAGTCCTGTTCTGTCCCGTTGTCTACCTTTTATCGAACCCTTGTCCACCACTCTGCCCTCTATCAAAGTTCTAGCCTGAAGACTATCCTTTATCAAAGTTCTATCTTCTTTCATTATTATATCCTCTATCATTATTAAATCCCCTATCATTGTTGAATCCCCTATCATTGTTTTAACCTATATCTTAGTTATATCCTCTATCATTATTGTACCCTCTTTCATTATTGTATCCTCGATCATGATGCTGCCCTCTATCAAATTTCTGCCCTTGTGGATTTTCTCTATTCTGATTAGACTGCATATTTCTCTTAGCAGCTTGCAATTGACTATTCTAGCTCCTCAAGTAGGTCACCTCCATATTCAACTTTTTTACTTGTTCATACAATTCATCCAGTCTCTCCTTGTCAGGATTAATATATGGCAATTGATTTGCATTGTTCTGAGGGTATCCTACTATAGTATTGGCATTCAGTGACTGGTTCAAAACTTTAGAATTCTACATATATGGAGGATAGCTTGCATGAGGTGGTGGGAGTAGAGGTTGATACACATTTTGCTAAGGATAGCTAATTGTAGGTGGAACTTGTCTCACAGGTGGTCTTGGGTGGGAGACCAAAGGAAATTGAGGTACTGGATTCATGATTGGGGTATGGTTAGCAAGAGCCTAGTTGAGAGCTGGAACTTGTCCAAGATGAGCGATGGGTCCTAATGAGGGTAAAGACCCAGATAGATGTTGCCTTAAAGTAGTGCTAACCTTAACAGCTTCTGCATATGCATCAAGTATATTTTCAAGAGGGTTATTACTCCATTTCATAAAGGTAGTTGTTAGACTATCCAATCCCTCATAATAGACTTCTAAGGTAGTAGGTTCATCCATAGCATAAGGAGCCTACAATCTGGTATAAGCACGATGAAACCTATTGTTGAAGGATGCTATAGGCTCATTCACCTCTCTTTTAACATTAGTGAACTGAAGGTAGAGCTCATTGGGACTAATGGGAATATGAAACTTCTATAAAAATGTAGTCACTAGCTCAGTCCAATTCTCAATAGATCCAGCAGGCAGATGATTGTACCAATAGAATGCATCCTCTCCTAATGAATAAGGGAAAATTTTGCATGCTACATCCTCATGACTTATCCCTCTATCCTTAAGGCAAGTCTGAAAGATTCTGACGTGTTCCTTAGTGGTCATATTAGGATCATTGACTTAGAATTTTGAACAAGTGTTTAGGGTTCTTGGGCATGACATTGTAAACAGTGAAACTCAATGGAGATGGCTTATTACTCAGGAGAGCCATTGGTGGAGGTGGGGGTGGTAATGGATGATTTACAACTGGTTGGGGTTGTGGAATGGGAATTCCCTCAAATGAAGATGAAGATGAACCTGATGAAGATGGGGATGATAAAGATGATGTAGGTGGTTGAGAGGATGATGATTCTCCCCTCCGATTGGTCCTTCTAGACCTATTAGGGTTTGGTAATTCTTAAAATTCTTCCTCTCCTGGAGTAGATCTGGTTCTTCTTCTAAATCTTTCAGGAAAGATGGCATCCAAAAATTGATCCAACTTGCTTATTTAGGCCCTCCTTCTAGCACCAATCTATTGATGATGTTTTCTGCACAACAACTCAGATAGAATATAATATCCTATCTCTCTTGAAAGGTAAATCTCTATTAGCAAGATTCAAGAGATAACCCCAAAGTCTCTAATGTCAGGTCTTGAAAATGCACAAACAACTCAGTGATAAATGTGAAAATGTTGGTAATCACAATGAGACCTTACTACAAGCAAAATACTGAATCTTAATTTATCAAATCTAGCAATAAAAATGATACTCCAATCCTAAATTTAACCCAATAATCAAAGAAATAACAAAAGATAATGGTTTTAAAGAGATCTCTATCTTAATATTAAACCTAAGATTAACAATGCAAATGACCGAACACTTGAAATGGACCAACCCCTTAAAACAAATCCCTATTTGACCTAGATAAATTTGCAATCTTGTAGGAATAGTGCAATCTTCTAAGGTATTAAGATTTTCAAAATCATGAACATTCATTCAAACAACTCTATTGCAATTGAAATGAATAAACCCTCACAATTGAACTAATGCACAATAAAAATAAAGTCCGGGCTAACTTTAAGCAACTAACAATCAGTTGGTTGCAAAAAGTATGGACTAGGGATTGCTGCAACACTTCAAATATTAAACCATAAACATTATTAAATATTTTCTAATTCTAAACTTCTAAACATTAATCCTCCTCACATCAATTCTGAAGATTAGAATGACAAAAACCATGCGAGATAAAGAACACAAGTATGGCACCAAATTACAATGTCATTACTTGCTTCAAATTATCCATTGTAGCAACAATTCCAACTTTTTGTTACAATATTTGCTTGAGAATAACTACTTGCTAACTTTGGCTCTACTCTAATAATTCTATGTCTAAAATTTCTTAACCCTTACAAAAGAGGAAAAATGCCACATTTATAGGAATCCCCCAAAACATGTCGGCCTAGATAAGTTTTACAATAAATAATAAGGCATAACAAGTCAGCCAAGAGAAATTCAAAATAGGATAAATAAGCATTAAATGCATGTGTTCCATCCAATTCAGCCTAAGATCTCCAATGTAGCTTAGACCAATGCATGGTAACATAATAGGGAAGCACAAATCTCAATGTAGCCAGTCATTAATTGCCTTCCCCCTTCTCCTTATCCTGATCCAACATCTCTTGAACTTTCAATAGCATCCTATCCAAATCAGGCACAGGTGGTAAAGGCAAAACCCTAAGTCAATTTTCAATTGATGCAATTTCTTCTTTTAACTATTTGACCAATTTATCCCAATCCACCTTATATGTCATGTATTTATCAATAACTACAAGGTAGGTGGCTGCATCATCCAACTGGTGCTCAAAAATAGAATCATCATCAATTTGTGCATAAACATCTTGCCACCATCTTCTCAATTGTTCCAGACTCAAATATTTGGGAGCAATTCTCCTTCTTCCTGTCATGATCTCAAAAAAGGCCATGGAGCCATTATATACACTACTCAGGGTATCATCAATCTACCTTCTCTATTTATAAATCTTCTTCAACACTTTCTCCCTGATTTTCAATGCCTCAAACCACTCCCATGGCTCAGTAACTCTAGATAAGGGAAGGATCTTGTCACTTACTAGTTTATCCCTAGTGTACTCCATGATAGTCTTGGTTTTCTACAACAATAGGTCTGAATCCTCCTTGTCTTGTTCTAACACCTACTTCAACCAATCCGTCATCCTTGTAGCATCCTTTCCTATTGACAGGATGTCCTTAACAGCTTCATCACCCTTTATTTGTACCCCTTTCAACTAATTCGCAGTGGCAAGGGTGGAAGCTTTCATCTTATCAAGCTCAGTGATGGTCTCTTGAGGTAGAGGATTTTCAGTAGAGGAGGAAGGGTTAATGGACTGCAGTGGTTTCATTAAATCCTCCAAGCACTTCCTAAGATTCTCATTTTCCTTCTTTAAATCCTACTTGGTCTTTAGTTCTTTCCTTAGTCTGTCCAACATGACCGCACTAGAACCTTCATAATCTTCAATGTCCTTCTCAATGGATGTAGGCCCTAGATTGAAAGTCTGAATTCTGCAATCCCTTCCAACCACATCATTTCTATTCTTATCTAGAGTAGGGGTGGCAATATGAACAACGTTATTATGAGCCTCATCCCTTTCAATCCTTGAGATCACCCTATTTTTCTTTTTACCTTTATCTTTTCCAATATTTGCTAGCAGCTCATCCCAATTAGGTGGTGTGTCCTCCACTACAGCTTTTTTTTTCTTAATTTCTCTATCAAACCACTCTGAAACAATAGGGTCCAATTGCACTTGGCTTTGTCCTATTTCTTCTTGTTGATCTCCTGATATCTCTTCTCCCAAACTTTGTTTCTCGGGAGTCTTATCTTTACTCTTTTCCTCTTCATGTTCATGCGATGGGATCTTCTCTGCCTCTTCATCCCTTGGAGGCAACTTGAATTCTTCAATTCCAATAGGGGAATCTGCATAAGCTGCTAAAGGAGATTGTATTACCTTTTCAACTTCAGCCTCTATACTGTAAAGTTCTCCTTCATGGAATTCCTCCACCTCGGTGTCTGGATGTTCTTCAATGTTTTCTGACTCACCTAGTTTTCTTTGAGCTTCATGGGTGGAAGGAACATCATCTTGTTGTTCCTAAGAAATGACAGGAGGAAGATTTTCCTTAGGCACACTTTCCTTTAGAGAAGGATTCATAGACCTCCTTGTATACACTTTCTCCCCCTCCCCTAAACTTTCTACTTCTACCACAGGTGGGGAAATCTTTTCTTGTTCCTTAGTACTACCCTTCTCTAACAATTTTACAATTATTCTTCTCTTCAATACAAGAGCATCAATCTCAGGATTCTGTTCTTCTATTTCTTTATGTTCAAGCCTTTTATTCCTTGTCCTCTTCTTATCCTTTGGCTTTCTCTACTTTTCTATTTCTTGGACTTCTTCTTGAACACCTTTGATCTTGATCTTAAATGGAGAGTCCAACTTACCTTTACCCTTAGGATCCTGCTCAGCCAACTCCTCAAAAGTGGAGTAAGGATCTAAATCTCCCATCAGGCTATATGTGCATTTTGCACCCCCAGTCTCCAACTCCCATATCTTATGCTTGAGCCACATCTTGGAAACTTTGATAACTGGATCCACCAACTATTTTAGTTCCATTTTTTCTTCCTCTAGCTAGTCCACATCACCAATCGGTCTATCCTTCACTACCTCATAAGCGTGGTCCTGGATTAGGTTTCCATCATCCTCCAATTGATCAGGAACCTTTCTTACATTATATAAACAGACTGCCTCCACTAGGACCTAAGAGAATTTCTTCTTCCTTGCTTGATACTCATCACTAAAATTGTCCCAATAGTCTTCCAAATCAACTTTATGACTATATTCTCTATTGGTCATCTTCTATGCTTCACCTGTGATGTCAAATCTGGACCTCTTGGAATGGAAAAACAAACCAAGAGTACTCATTTCTTCCTCTAAAGCCTAGGCAGAAATAATGGAAGGACATGCCTCCCTGGTGCCAATCCTTAGGGGAAAATCTCCACCAAATCCAGTCTTGTGTTTGTCTCTCTTGACAATAGCATCAAAGTCACAAATCTATCTAGTTACCTCCAACAGTATAATGTGATCAGTGGGGTACCTTGGAAGCCTATATGGGGCCCTCTGGCAACCATCAACCCGAATGTAGGAGAAGGTTGGGAACTGAATAAACCAAGCTCCATACTTCTTGATGAACTCCTTGGCTTCATCTGAAATTCTAACATGCTTTGCTCCCTGAAGCATTCTTGTGATGTACATGGTAAATGCATCATTTTCCCTTCTATAATTTGAACTTCCCAAATGCAATTGAGGGAAAACTTCATAAATAACATCCTATCCAAAAATTCCCTTTGTATCCAATCCTTTGTAGGGATGGAATCTTGCAAGTGAATAGACCAGATATGAAGTCATTGTGAAAATCTTGGTCTACAACACATTGGATAACTGTTCATGGAGCACTCTACTAATCAAACCAGCCCAATGATAATCAATCAATTCTTGCTCCATCCTCACAATGGCATGGCACATCCAATTCTCAAACACTCTGGCATTCCTCAATCCAACCACCCTACTGAGTAATGTAATGGCATCATAGTACTCCTTGAAATTTACCCTAAATAGCTGCTTGGGCAGTTTGGAATAGTGTGAGTTAGGCTTTTCCAGCCAAGAGTTGATGAGTTGCTAAGATTTAACAATTTTCTCTTCGTAGAATTCCTTGGTGGACCCCATGTTGAATGCCACCACATGAGATTTCTCTGGCATATCAAAAGGTTGAGCAATAGAGACAGGGTTGAGATTTGCTATCACTCTCCCTTGAGGACTGATAATATTTTGATTGCCCTGGTTGTAATGTCTGGCACACTTAAGGACAAGCTCATAGCATTGGACCATTGAAGGAAAGCCTGCTACATGTGATAAACCTAACTCCTTCATCCTTCTAGCTACCAAGGGGAGATCCTTAGCTGACATCCTTTCCTTAAATTCCTCATAGTACCACAATCCAACATTAGTATCAGTCACCCCTAACCAAATTGATGAGATCTTGCTTTCAGGGATCTTACTCTTGATATCCATCTTAATCTTCTCTGCCTCAAAAATTGAGGATCCTTCTGCTACCTTGCTAGTTTCAACCTACACTCATAAAGAAAACACAGCAAAGACCACAAGAAAGCAAGGTTAATCCATCAAAATAGTGTTAGAATCAACCCATATAGTCAAGGTGTTATTAAACCTCATATAAAATGATCACAACAAATTTTGGGTTTTAGGACCATCCATGGAATCTGAGCCAGAGAGGAATTTTGGGAAATTCCAGACCGATCAGATTCCAACGGAATAACCAAGAAACACCTACTAATAACTGA
Organism: Sequoia sempervirens; assembly: GCA_007258455.2. NCBI lineage: Eukaryota > Viridiplantae > Streptophyta > Pinopsida > Cupressales > Cupressaceae > Sequoia > Sequoia sempervirens. The sequence continues at coordinate 356,459,828 of VDFB02353493.1, forward strand.
ACCTAGTCACTATCAATCAATAAATTACATGGGAAATCCAAATATGACATGAAATAATCATTAAATGCATCATAAATCATAAACAAAACCAATTGTCCCACATTCCTCTATATTTCATCAGATTTCAGGAAAATCAGCCAGAGATAGATTTTCGCGAGAGCAAAGGTATTTTACAAAATTGGGAAAAACAGGGAATCCAGGACTTTGGGAAAATCTTGAGTCGACGAAAATCCGCAGATAGGGTAAAACTATAAAAGCTAGCAGATTCTGAGAACTCAATGGAAATTGGAAAACAAAGGCGACCGAGAAAATCCGAGGTCAATGGAAATCCGCAAAATTATATATAACTCCAAAAGTGATAGCAGATTCCAAAAAAGTAGAGGACAATGGGAAAATCCACCAGAAACAGATTGTCCTGAGGGAACGGAAAATCCCGGACTAAACCAAAAACCCAAACTACGACAGCAAAACACGATTTCACTCAAACACCAGATCGATGATGAATCCCAAAGACTTGAGCATAGAGAAAGTTTAGTACGGTTTATCTATGGATTCTCTTAGTGTTTTAGGCCCGTTTTAAGATGAAATAAGGTGGAATAGCATTGCCCTAGGTTTCAAACTCCATTCATCTGCCTTTAGCATACAGGTGAGATCGGAAGCTAAACATTTTGACTGCTAAGTCATTACTAGGGTTTACTAATGATTCTCAAGCAAGATGCATCCAAAATGAAAATAAACAAACCAACTAAGAAATTACTTGGGAGATCACAAATTAATCAATGCTACGCAACCCTAGCCATGGAACAATCAAATATTCAGGAATCTAAGCCCCAAAAAAATTCATTACACAAAACGCTATTCATAATTCTCAATTCAAAGCAAGGCAATCAAAAACGTACCATTAAGAAGCGAAAATCAATCTCAAAGACAATAAATGTGAAGTAAATGGATTCCACAAAGAACAGCGACAGGAATGCACCAAAGAAATCACCAACAAGTTGAATGATTTAAACTCAACACCACAAATTCAACCAAGCACTCCTCAAGAACAAGCACCCAGCTCAATTGATGGCAACAATAAGCATGATGATGCAAAAGACTTTGAAAATCCATTAAATACCTCACTCAAGGCTCGTACGAAGACATTAATCCACCAACAAGACAGTCAAGGAAAAACTAGGAACCCGATGTCAAGACGAAATCCAGAAAAATCTGACCCATGAGGAAATCTACGAAGACTAGAAATCCCTGAATCACAGTGCACAATCGAAGTTCAAGGAGAATCCAAGAAAATCTGTCCAAGGAGGGAAGTCCTAAATCAGGGTGAAAACCCGAACTTAGCTCAAAATTAAATATTTTCAATGAATAACCTAGGGAAATCATTAAGGCCACCAAGATAAATATTCAAGCACATGCTAAACTAAGACAAAACCTTTGAATGAAAGGGCCTAGATACCAAAACTGAAGTGAAAGAGGGTCCCTGCTTTCAGCGGGGTGTGTGCAAAAACTACACAACAATAATCAAACAAATATGAACATGAAAGCACATAAAAACACCATGCACAATAGACATCAAAATTTACATGGAAACCCAAGAAGGGAAAAACTACAGAGAATGTTAATTCTCAATTATAGAACACCGATTATGGTGACACCTGTTAAGGTGATTTTTACAAAGGCTCACTACTAAAATGCTCAATACATGTAAGGATCACTACCAATGGGCTCATTTCCTGATTAATACATCTGATTACAAAATAGTCTCATTAACAAAAGTGAACTGATGAAGTTGCATCTACATATGCATGAATTTAATTCTAGTTAAGAGCATAATAACTCTCTACAATATATTTGGTCAAGAATCTTCTGCACACCTTCCTTGCACAACCCCTGCAAAATAGATTACTTCTTCCTTTGCACCCTTTTATCTACTCGCACACATTACACACCACTCTTCTTGTTTCATCAAACAAAAAAAAGTTTTACTTACACCATTCCATGTCTTCATAATCTCCTAGGTCAGCCAAACACAATGTCTTCATACTCTTCTAAGTTGTCCAAACACAATTTGAATTTAGATCTCCACAAAATATGTCAGCATGAAGAACAAACTTGAAATATTCAATAAGGCCTTACAACTAGCACCAGACCCAAAAGATAGGTTGCACATAAAGATCTTCCTACCACATTACCAAGGGGCCCATAAATAGGCCATACATAAGATAGGTTCATTACATGACATAGTTATCAAACTTTGAGTTACATGAAATATATTTCGGAGCCGATGGGAATGCCACAACCAAGACAAAATCTTGATTATCATTGATTTTAGTATCAACTAGAGAAACATAATTTGATATACCAAAACTTGTAACATGCTACATGAATGTCTAGATAACAAGGTTACCCAAAGTAAGCTTTGAGCATAGCATGATGCAAGAGCATCCTTGGTTCTTGGCAATCTTGCATCAACCAAAAATATTTTCTTTCATTTTTGTTTTGTTCTTGTTCTTGTTCAGTTCATGGTAAGTAGATTCATCATATTTTTCTCAACAGACCCTACGAATCTCAGTATATCTCTTGGACATGGTCTTATTCCTTATCCCAAGATTTGAGCTTGATTGGATATTTTTCTGGCAAGTTATCACTTCTAGAATAAGTGGTAGTTTTATGATCCAAGACCAAAATAGTTTTCAAACCTATCAGTTATCAGATCATTCGTAGGTCATCCCCATGACTTGAAGATATCTACAGTGTAATTTTAAGTGTTTGTTTGAGTGTTGTTGACCTGTAGTTTAGGTCCACACTTCATTTCCTCACACCCGTGATGAAGAATTCAAATTGAAGGATGACCTATTTATGTAACCATTACACTTTCCTCTTGGAGATTGTAATTATTTTCTTGGCTGACATGGATGTTTCTTGTTCCATGGATGTGATATAAAATCTTGTAATAGATAGCAAAATAGGAGGAGTGAATCATAGGGAATGTAATAAAAGAATTTTAGATTGATTTTTGCTCACAAGTTGAGCATGTTAGAATGTTGTATTTTTGAATATTTTCTAAGTGGTCTGTGAGCTCAAATCTTAAAGCCCAGATGTTGTTGGCCAAATGTAAATGAATTTTATATCAATAAGAATACTTACTTCTAAATTTTCCTCCATATTCCGTGTTGTTTCTATTGTTTTACTCTTGCTACATAGTTGGGATTGTTCTCTTTGAGGACCTTCCTTCACCATCTTTTGCACTAGTCACTATCAGAGTGAGATCGATTTGTGTGAGGTCACTGGAATTCATGAAGTCTTGTTGAAGATTTTTTGTGGGGTGACGGATTGAGGATCCAACCCATGGCTACAGAGGACTTGTAAAAGATGGATAGAAGAAGAAATGTTAGAGGAAATGGAGTGCACAGAAATGCAGACCAAGCAATCATGGTTATGTTGTGAGGGATTACTGCCAGATGAGATGCAATTGAAATGGCCCAAAGAAGAGGTCGACCAATTGATGATGCGAGTGATGAAGAGATAGAAGTACCTACAGAGAGAGGAATCAACCTAGATTTGATCAAGAAGAAGAGAGGTTTATAAGAGCCCTAACTAGGGTTAATACCAGACCACATTTCAACCCACCAGATTATAATGGTAAGTTAGATTATGAGGAATTGCCAAATTGGATTGCTGAGATGGAAAAATAATTTGAATTTAAAGGTACCGCTGAAGATAAGAAGGTGAATTTTTCTTGCGCAAAGTTGAAAGGACATGCATCCCTTTGGTGGGAACATTTAAAGAAAAATAGACAGAGAAGAGGAAAAGAAAAGATGAAGTAATGGGATCAAATAGTGAATAAGTTGAAGACAAAGTTCATGCTAGCAGACTATTAGATCAATTTGTTCAAGAAGTTGCAGAAATTGAAGCAGAAGGAGTCTAGTGTAACAGAGTATACTAAAGAATTTTATAAGTTGAATATCGAATCTGGACATTCGAAGGATGATATGGAACAAGTAGCGAGATATGTGAATGGTTTGAGGTTATCTATATAGGATGAGATTAGTTTGGTAAAGCTACAAAATTTGGAAGATGAATATCAATGTGCCTTGAAAGTAGAGGAGAAGCTGAATAAGAGACATGAGCAAAGATAGAGAGGAAGAGGTGGAAGATTTCAGAGAGGAAGAACTTTTACTGGAGGAGGAAGAGGATCTTTCCCATATCCGAATAAGGATAAGGAGGTTAGTAAGAATGATAATTCATACCATAGAGGTGATGGAAAATCTTACAAAAGAGGAGGCTATGGTGGTTACCAAAATGAAGGTCATAGGAGAGATGATAGAGGACAAGAGAAGTGGACATTCATAGGAACTTGAATTTTAAATGTGGAGGTGAAGGACATAGGGCATTTGAATGTAATCAGGGAGAGACAAGAAGACAAAAAATGGTAGGAGAATAGCCCTTGTTGAAGAGGATCATGTTGAAACACCCAATGGATCAGAAGATGGAGAAGTGTTGGTGAATAGAAGAGCATTATGTCAAAGCGAGATGGAGAAGGAACCATTGCAAAGGAAGAATTTGTTCTGAACCAGATGCAAAGTAGCCAAAAAATGTTGCAAGGTGATTGTTGACATTGGAATCTCTAAGAACCTAGTTTCTAAAGAGATGGTGACTACTTTGAAGTTAGAAAGACTGAACCACCTGAAGCCCTATGAGATTGCTTGGATTCAAGATGAACATAAGATTTTGGTAAGTGAACAATTTCTGGTAAAATTGAAGATAATAAATTATCATGATGAAGTTTTGTGTGATATTATGCCTATGGATGTCTGCCATGTTTTGTTGGGGAGACCTTGGTAGTATGATAGACAGGCTATTGATGATGGAAGAAGGAATGTGTATACTATTGTTGTTGATGGGATGAAGCAAATTTTGTTACCTTTGGAAGATGTTCCTAAAGTTGAAATTTGTAAGAATGTAAGAATTTTTCTAGTTGATGGGAGGAGATTCCTTGAAGGATTGAGACATGAGAATGTGTGTTTTTCCTTAGTTCCTAAGAAGCCTAAAGAATTGAAGCATGTAAAAGCACACCTAGAAGAGATAAAGGAGTTGTTGACAAAGTATGAGGAGATCATTTCAGAAAATGTGCCTGATGGATTGCCACCTATGAGGAGTATTAGTCATTACATGGATTTGATTCTTGGAGCTAGTTTTCCTAATAAAGCAGCACACAAGATGACACCTACAGAAAATGAGGAGCTGAACAGACAAGTGCAAGAATTTTTGAGGAAAGGTTTGATCAGAGAAAGCTTAAGCCCTTGTGCAGTGCCTGATGTGTTAGCACCTAAGAAGGATGGAGAATGGAGGATGTCTATAGACTCTAGAGAAACAAACAAGATCACAATGAAGTATAGATTCACTTTTCCCTAGATGGATGACATCATGGATTGTTTGAGTGGAGCTAGATATTTTACAAAGATAGAATTGAAGAGTGGATATCATCAAATCACGATCAGAGAAGGAGATGAATGGAAGATAGTGTTCAAGACAAATGGAGGATTGTATGAATGGTTGGTGATGCCCTTTGGATTGAAAAATGCACCGAGTACTTTTATGAGGTTGATGAATGAGGTATTGAAGAAGTTCTTGGGAAAGTTTGTGATTGTTTATTTGGATGAAATCTTGATTTTCAGTAAGAGTAGGGAAGAAAATTTGTTGCATATCAGACAAGTTTTATAGAGGTTGAAAGAAGAACAACTATTGATAAATATTAAGAAATGTAGTTTCATGAAGGATGAATTGGTGTATCTTGGATATGTAATATTTGTGGATGGATTGAAGATGGATCCTGAAAAGTTAAGAGTGATTGTTGAATGGCCTACACTAGAAATCCTTGGAGAGGTGAGATCATTACATGGATTAGCTAGTTTCTACAGAAATTTCATTAGGAATTTCAGCTCTATTTGTGGCCCTATGACAAAGACAATGAGGGGAGATAGGAAGGACTTTATATGGACATCTAGAGTAGACAAAAAATTTGAGTTGTTGAAGAAGAAAGTGACAAAACAACCTATATTGGCATTACCGGATTTTAGTAAGGTATTTCAAGTGGATTGTGATGCAAGTGGAAATGCAATTGGAGCAGTGTTGAGTCAAGAAGGGAGACCCATAGCTTATTTCAGTGAAAATTTGAATGATGCTAGGAGAATATATTCGGTGTATGATCAGGAATTTTATGCTATAGTTCTGTTAGAGCCTAAAATTCCATGCGAATTTTAGGTTCTCATTATGAAATTTGATTTTAATGGTAAAAAAACTTAGTTGAAAAATATATTCAAGAGGCCCACTTTGGAGGATCAAAAAATGAGATCAGTTCATTTTTTATGCAAAACCATCTTATAGGTATACTCCCCTACCTTCAAATAATACACTGGTAAAATTTTGTCGCTCCTGGAGACCATTTGATCAACTTTCAAAAGTGATTTTGGAAGCCATTTGACTCATTTCATCATAGTGCAAAATGTCAAGTAAATTCCTAATGATTACTCATTCAAGTTTTGAAAGCATTTTGGATTTTAATTGAATTATGGGGTTTACATGATGAGCACATTTTAGAAAGACTACAAATATTGTTAAAAGTATTTCAAAAATGAAAGCATAGTAGCTGCTTTTCGGTGAGGCTTCTTTCATGGAAGCAAGAGACTTTTGTGTGTTTCAAATTTCTTTATAAATTTTATTAGCAAAAATGAGGATGAGCTTGCAAGTAAAGAACCAATATGTAAACTTGTGGAAAACCATGTTTGTAATAGCACTCAGCAATACATAATTGGCATGGAAAGTGCTAAACACATGGAATTTTGATCAAAGAACAATACAAGAGGATAGACGTGTGACACTAGTTGAATGTAGTGGATAAGGAGGACTTATCAAACTTGAAATCTAATGGATTAGGCAGAGCTTCCAAGGATAAACCAAAACTATACCACCATTGATGAAGCATAATCAAATGACTTTGACAACCTGACATGGCTCAGATTCAGAATATGATCCAGCTAAGATTAGGTTTGATTGGGAACACATTTAGTGAGGACACAAACTCATCAAATGATTTATGTTTGGAACCATCGAACTGAAAATAGATGATTAGATTAAAAGATAGGAAATGATTAAGGTCACATGTGGTGAATGAGATATTGTATGACGTTTCGCTTGGAAAGAAAAATTATTTCAAGGAATAGAGATTATGGTGTGATCAAGGATATCTATTCCATTATGTGATGCTTGTAGAATGCACAAAGGTTCACCAATCATTATCTCATCTGTAGAAAGGAGTGTGTGAATCAAATAGAGCATTTAAGTTCATGTTAGATTTCAAATAGAAGGAAGAGATTGAAGAATCATGCAAAAGGACAATAGGGAAAAAGAAACATTTAAATGATTGCATAGTTACACTCAAATCACATGTTGTTCTAAGGGGAATGTGATAAAAGGGATAGAAGGGGAAACGATTCAAAAATGATCCCTCTCATTCATTGCTCAAACTTCCATGGAGATTGATTCTTTGTGTAAAGAAGAAAAGAAAAGCCAGTTGAGAAATATCTACCAAAAGTAGAGAAAGCCTCCTACGTCACATGGAAACCCTAAAACCTACGCAGTGAAGCAAAACTTATCATAATAACATGTGCAATCGGGGAAAAATTCTCAAGTCTTTTCAATTTAGAGGGTCTCACCGATGGCCCAACAAATTTACTTCATCGGGGAGACATCTACTATTGACATAAGATCTACAAGTCACACTGACTATGTTTGTCACACCGATGGAAATTTCATCGAGGAAACATATACTATTGGGATAAAAAATATAAGTCCCTCTGATAATACAAGTCACACCAAAAATTTTAAGTGCGAGAATAAATATTAAAATAAACGGTGTCGATGCAATGTGGGTGAATATTTAAAGGATATTTAAGTATTGAAATTGTGGAGTAATAAATTAATAGCTTGTTTAATAAAGGTGAGGGTGAATATCTTCGAGAGAGAAAATATTTTCACTAAAATGTGAAATATTTTAGCAAGGGGAGTCATAAGGTGAATAATTTTACCCACAAATGTATAGGGGGTTAAATATTGTAAAATATTTATGCAAGGAGGTGGGATATTTTCACCAATGGGATTAAAAAGATGGTAATTATCTTACCCATGTAATAATTTATTAAATTAGAATAAACAGGAGATTTTCTAGCGAAGGAATAAAATTTTATTGCGAAATAATTATTCTTCATAGGGGACAAAGATAAAAAGAATTAAAATATTTAATTTTCCAAGGGCAATTAATTATTATTTTTTTCAAAAAAAGAACACTAAATTGTTGCAGTGAACAGATATGAAGAGTCATAACCCTAAAACAATATATATTCTAGATGATATCACATGAAGATATTATTAGATTTAGGAAAAATAAATAGTAGGTTAGGATACTTGGATAAGGGTGAATAGTTGTTGAAATGAAACATCATGCTATATATTGTAAAATATTTTAAAATTATATAATGGAGAAGAATATATTTATTTGGTGATCCAATTATGGTGTCAATTTTTTGTCAAATTTATTGAAAACATTATTTGGTTGTCTCCAAGGTTGTCATTTCCTAATTATTTAAACTGAAATATCAAGGATATTCTTCAATTTATCAAAGCACACTTGCTGATCTTGTGTGGTTCAATTAACTGGTTCCTACAAGGTAGGATTAAATCATTTTGATTAATCACGGTAATTTGGAAAGGTACATTTGGATCACTAAGAAGAACTTCATGATTACACTCTTGCATGTTTACACAAGGTGTAAACAGTTACAAGTGCCAAGAAATTTGAGTTATAGCCATGAAGTAAGTCGCCTATCATACAAATATTGACTCCATTAGCCCAATAGAAGTAGGAACTGGTCATACCATTCACATCTTAGAATTCTATAAAATCTTTATTGAAAAACATTCACAAGTTTCAAATTTAATATTAGTAGTAGGAGTAATCTGTAAGCTTTTATCTATCATATTTTTTGCCACCGTTATAGATCCATCAAATCCAACCAAATTAGATAACCCAAAGTCTACCTCATTCACATAGGTACACCTTCCTAGGTTTGGTGGCACCTGAAGAGAAGAAGGCTCAAACCATTTGGCCTTGTTCATTACCCTGAAATGTATCAAGAGCTTGTCAACCTCTTGAGGTATTCTTACCTGCATTTTTGAGAGCTAACAAGTTCAAGCTTTGAAGAAGTTGAGACATTACCTATTTCCTAAGGAATTTTTGTTGTATACAGATCATCAAGCTTTTTAGTATTTGAACAGTTAGGCTATGTTGAATCAGAGACACATGAGATGGATAGAATTCTTGTAGAGTTATACTTATGTTCTAAAGCATAGGAGTGGGAAATCCAATAGATTTGTTGATGCATTAAGTAGGAGAAGGAATTTGCTGATAGAAATGAGAGTAGTGGTATTAGGTTTTGATGAATTAAAGAACTTGTATGAGGAAGATCCCAATTTTACTGAACCCTGGAGAGATTGTAAGGAACCTATTTTAGAATATAGGAGTCATTAGCTAGATTATTTCATACAGGAAGATATGTTGTTCAAAGGAAATAAGTTGTGCATACCTTGAAGCTCCATGACGGAGAATCTAATAAAAGGAAAGCATAGTGGAGAACTATCAGGACATTTTGGAGTCAATAAGACCAATAGCATTGGTGAGTGAAAACTATTTTTGGTCATAGATTCATAAGAATGTCAGGAATTTGTGCATAGTTGCAGAGTTTGTCAAGTTGCAAAAGGAGGAAGTCAAAATACCAGATTGTATAAACCTTTGACAGTTCCAGAGAAACCTTGGGAGGACATAAGCATGGATTTCATACTTGGGTTACTGAAGACATAGAGAGGTAATGATTTTGTATTTGTGGTAGTAGATATATTTTCTAAGATGGCACATTTTAGACCTTGTAAGAAGACAATAAATGCAGTACATGTAGCAGACCTATTTTTCAGGGAAGTGGTAAGATTGCATGGGTTACCTAGAAGCATTGTTTTAGAGATGTGAAGTTTGTTTACTTTTGGAAAACACTTTGGAAGAAGTTGAAGATAGATTTGAAGTTCAGATCTACTTTTCACCCATAGACAAATGGACAAATAGAAGTAGTAAACAAGAGTTTGGGAAATTTGTTGAGATGTTTGGTTGGAGAGAAAATTGGAAGCTGGGATTTGTTCCTTGCACAAGCAGATTTTTCCTACAATAATTCAGTGAACAGAAGTACTGGAAAGACACCTTTTGATATTGTTACAGGAATTCATCCTAGAGGTATATCAGAGGTTAGAGATATTAGTATGGAAGTTAAGAGGAGTGCAGAAGCTAAAGACTTTGTAGAACATATGAAGAAAGTGCATGCTCAGGTGAAGTAGCAATTGGAAGACATGAACTAGAGGTATAAGGAGAAGGCAGATGAGAAGAGGAAACATAATGAATTTAAAGTTGGAGATGAAGTGATGGTATACTTAAGGAAGGAGTGATTTCCAGTAGGAACATACAATAAGCTAAAGATGAGGAAGTTTGGTTTGTGTAAGATCTTGAAGAAGTTTCATTCAAGAAATGCATATGAAGTGGAATTACTAGATGGCATGGGTATATCGCCTATATTCAACGTTACAAATATATATCAATATCATGAATTAGATTTCAATACGAACAAGGAAAAATTAGAGATTCAATTACCAAAATAGTAGTTGGAGGATATTGAAGAGTTTCTCGATAGTAGAGATGGAAGGAAGACTCATGGAAAGCAGTACAAAGAATATCTTGTGAAATGGAAGGATAGACCAGTTGAGGATTCCTATTAAATTTCTCAGGATGAGTTGAACTATCTTGGTTATCCTTTAGCCCCTACAAAGTGAGGGACTCACTTTTCATTAACCCAAAATTTCTGATGCAGAAGCATCCTTGGTTCTTGGTAATCTTGCATCAATCAAAAAATATTTTCTTTCAGTTTTGTTCTATTCTTGTTCTTGTTCAGTTCATGGTAAGTAGATTCGTCACACTTCGCTCAACAGACCCTATGGATCTCAGTATATATATTGGACATGGTCTTGTTCTTTATCCCAAGATTTGAGCTTGATTGGATATTTTTTTGGCAAGTTATCTCTTCTTAAATAAGTGGTAGTTTTATGATCTGACAACGGAATAGTTTTTAAACCTATCAATTATCAAATCATTCGTGGGTCATCCTCATGACTTGAAAATCTCTATAATGTGATTTTAAGTGTTCATTCGAGTGTTACTAACCTTCAATGTAGCTCCACACTTCATTTCCTTGCACCTGTGATGAAGAATTCAAATTGAAGGTTGACCTATTTATGTAACTGTTACATTTTCCTCTTGGAGATTGTAATTATTTTCCTAGCTTACGCGGATGTTTCTTGTCCCGCGGATGTGATATAAAAGCTTGTAATAGACATAAAAATAGGAGGAGTGAATCATAGTGAATGTAATAGAATAATTTTAGATTGATTTTCACTCACAAGTTGAGCATATTAGAATGTTGCATTTTTGAATATTTTGTAAGTGGCTTGTGAGCCCAAATCTTTAAGCCCGGATGTTGCGGGCTGAATGTAACTAAATTTTCTATCAATGACAATATTTTCTATTGCATTTTCCTCCATATTCTGTGTTGTTTTCATTGTGTTACTCTTGTTGCACGATTGGGATTGTTCTCTTTGAGGACCCTCCTTCACCGTCGTTTGCACCACAACAACCAACATCAAAATATTAGACTTCATTATTCTTTATAACTATCTTCCACATTGTCCCAAAAAGAATTACTTCCATATCTGAATCAAAGATAACATCCACACTACAAAAAATCAAAGCATATGATAGGATAGATCATTTATGTATATCATCCAGGCCACAACCTTTTGTATCCAAGTTTTGACATCAATGAAAAAAATGTTAAATCATCTAAACAACTTCTCAACAATCTCCCCCTTTGGTATTGATGGAAAAATAGCAAAAACTCCAAAACTTCAAGCACTCCACCTTTATCAAGCAATTCAATACCTCTTCTTGTTTTTTTTTTCTCTTCATTTTTATCCCCCTTTTTTCCATCAAAGAAAAAGGGCCAAATAAGAACATTCAAGAGATCAAGTAAAAATAACACTTTTCACATGAAAAATCTTCTTGTACCTTTCTCTCACAGTAGATTCAACAACATAAATGAAGATGACCAGTCTGGAGACAAGCACTATTATTCACAATCCTCTGCATCAGAAAGTATCCCAAAGAGATGATCCAACCAAACCTCAACAATTTCTTTGACCAACCAAAAAGTTCTAACCAAATCTTCCCTCTATCTCTAAGTAGACAATAATTTAGCTTGCAACTCGCCAACTCTTATTCTTTGCTTTCCATCCTTAGCTTTGAAGAATTCAAAACACTTCCTAGTATCATTCAATTAAGATTTAATACCTTTAATTTTTTTTCTAAAATTATCAACAATAATAGGACACCAAAGACAATACTTGTAGATGTCAAACATCTCCTTAATACATTCTCTTGTCTCACCAATGTGTTTGGATAACTTCTGTTTGGTTTTTTCACACTTTCTCTCAATCATAGCTTGGAACTTATGTCCTTCAAATCCTTCCCACAACAACCTTTCTTTATCAATTTCTTCCAAATCATCTAGTAAATAGTTAGAAACATATGAAATAGTAATACCCTTTTTGAGCAGATAATCACCCAAGGAATCATCAACTCTAAGCCTACTGACCAAAGAGCAGGCATACCACATTTCATCAATATTTTTCATATCACTTTCATCCAACACTGAACCAGCTTCATCTAGATTGATAAAGTCAGATCTACGCAGACTTTTCTTCCTTCTCCTTCTCTTTTGAGATAAGAATGACATCATTTGTGTTAATATTCCTCCTTTTAGTTTTTGGAGGGGAACCACCAATGACAACCTCTAATTCCTTCTTACTGGAGGAGAAACCCTCCTAAAACTAACTAGACACTACCACACCATAGCATATATTCATCTGCAAGGATGAGAGATAAAATTTGCATGCACCTATTTTATCTTCCATACATTCCAAATACCTATAAAGTTGTTTTCTGACAGAGATGTCAAACTTCCATTTAACATTCTCCTTTGATGGTAGAAAAATTAGAAAGTAAAATACTAAACATATGAGTAGAGACCCAAACTAGAATGGATAACTCTCAACCAAAAACATTCTAACATTCTCAATTAGGTTTTCCATTACAATGCTACACAAGTCAAATTGCTTATTTTCCTTCACCAACTTATGTGTGAGATACACAACAATAGTTGAAGTGGAACCTTCATGATTTCTAAAATAGATTTGTAAGTGATATCGTAAGCAACATACCTTACTATAGGATCAACAATGGTATTTATTAGTAGAGCTCGGGGGTCTTTGTCAATACTAGTAAGTTCCTCCATGTCTTTGTATTTCACCATTTTCTTCCCAAGGAGGTCACCAACATTGAACAATCTAGTAATAGCTTCAATGGCTTCCTTAGTGATTGTATATGGTTTTTCAAAAATAATGTTTCCATCCTTAAATCAAATCAACAAGAAAAAGATAGATTCTCTATTAGAAAACCAAGTAAATTCTCCCCATAATCCATACCCAAAGCACTTACATTTTGCAATTCATCAGTCTTCAACCCTAGTTCCATCTCCTTCATCTTTTTATGATCAAATTCATCCAACTCTACTCCTTTCAGCCTTAGCGAAATAACGCCACTCAATTATCTATCAACAAATTTCATCATCGTGCTTAGCTTCTTCAATCTTTTATCGCTCTCTAAAACTTCTTCTTCTTTGCAAACTATGAAAAATGCTTTGAAAACTCCAAATTTTAACCTTAATTTCTCTTGATGAACTTGCTACCAAAAACTTAAATCAATGATGTCATCAAATGTAGTTCACTTTTCTATCAGTCGTATTAAGCTTCATCATGCATTACCAACTGGATCAAACTTAGTCATGTTAAAAATGCATCAATATTACTTCGGAGAGGGGGAACTGATAGGATATGCATAGCAATACTCCCCCTGAGCCAAGGCGGTTGGCTCAGTTTCTAGAAGAGCTTGCACTAGGATCTGATACCACAGAAGAGTTCACACTCATTTCCTTTTTCTTCCACATCATGATGGTCTTCTTCTTAGATTCACCTCATTTTGCAACCTTCTTTTTTTTTTCAATATTTTTCGAAGCAACATATCTACATGTGTTAGCATAATATCTAGGTTGACTACACTTGTAACATCTTTGTCCTGAATTAATTGAGTGAACCCTAGATTTTCACTGACTAGATTTGTGACCATAACCATGACACAAATAGTAATTACCATGAAAGAGATTATTCATTCCATTCCTTCTAGCCAGATTAGATAACCGACTTCTACAATGACTTTCTTTGTGACCAAAATTGTGACAGTTAAATCATTGAGTAGTTGGTTCCTTCTTGCTTCTACACTCTACAACCTTATGTCCAAAATTCTTGCATAGAAAACAATAGTCATTAAATGATAAGTACCTTTGAGCATTTAGTTGCCTGACTAATGGTATTTTAGGTGTTCTAAAGTTCTAGACCTTGCTTGTTATACCAAATTTCACTTCATCTTCACCTGCTTTGTCTTCACCCTTAGCGTTCTAATTTGAGTTTTCACCGGTGAAGCCAAGTCCTCCCTTATCCATGTGACATTTATGTAGGGACAAGAGTTGATCTATAATTATGCTACTTTAACAAAATCTTTCTTTTGTTTTCAGCCTTCTTAACTCTTGATCTAACTTCTCATTTTCTTTTGATTTCTATTTGATGGTGTAGACACCTAAATTTGGCCACTTACATTTGGTCAAATTTATCATTTTTCATCTAAATATCCTCTTATTTGCATTAATTAAGAAATATTACTATTATTTAATTAATACCCCTAAAGTCCTCTAAATCTCTAAGGTATTTAGTTAAATAATTCAATACTTTACCCTTTATTCCTTTCCTCCAAGGAATTAAATAAATAATCTATTTATTTAATTCCCTCTATCTCCCATCCCCCATAATCTACACCTAATCCTAATCCACATCCTAATCCCATCATTAGGGATGTGCACATTCCTAATCCATGATTAGGATGTGTCACATCCTCCAACTTTTGCAAGCTGGCTCATAATCCTCATTAGCCAGTGCCTAACCCTCCTCTAATTCTTCATCAACTAGTCAAATCAACCCCTTAGTCAACTCTCCCCGTATCCCAAGGAGTTTTTAATTCCTTTTTTCTTCTCAAGGTCCTTTTGAGGAATTTTTAATTTCTCTCCCATCTCCCAAGGAATATTAAATTCCTTTTCTCTTTCCCAAGGAATATTAAATTCCTTTTATCATTCCCATGCACATTAACAAAGAATTTTTAATTCCTTTGGTCAACTCTTTGATCTCAACCCTTGATCTTCATCTTTCTTTCAATCTCATCATCCATTCCATCCCCCTTGCTAAATGAGTAACACTTAGCCATTTTTGCAACCCTAACCATGCTCAACCATTCCCAAGCATTCATCATCTCTATCTCTCAAGCACACACTACCATCTTGCATCCATAGCCAAATCCACCATCCTTGCACCCAAATCAAGCAAAATCAAGTCGTTATTATGCCAGAATCATCCTAGGAGCACAAAAATCAACCATCAAAGAGGGAAAACAACTTCATCAAGCTCAAACTAGGTAACAAATCAGTTTTATCATCATTTTACGTTTGATTTTCAACTTTAGCCCAATCTTAAGGTGTTGTTGGGTTTTCCATTGTTTTGCATTTGTTTCATTTTGCATTCTAGACTCAGGGATTTACACTGCACACAAATGGTATCCTTGAGATTTTATTCAGTCTTCTTCCATTCTTCCATTTTCTATTTGATAGTATCTTTGAGACTTTCTTCAACATTCTTGCATTCATCCAGTTGTTTTAAATCCACAATAATTTCCTTTGACTCCTTTCATTCTTGGTTGACCTCTCAATGTCTTGCTTTGAATTTTTTGATTTTCTCCCTTAGCTTTGAGACACAAGCATTTGCTTCCTTGAGATTTTCTTTCAATTCTTCATTTTCAAATTTTATGTTTTCCATATCATCTAACATTATCTTCAGTTCTTCCCCAAAGTAATAATCTCCTACCATCTATTCAAATTTCCAAGATCTCCCTCAAGCAGTTAAGCTCTATCTGCAAGGGACCAAGCTCTGATACCAAATGTTGAACAGTTCGAATAACTGAGCGGGGGGTTAATCAATTATCATAAAATAATTTTCTTTACTTTAATTAATCTAGAGCAAGCTTATATAAATTAGGTAATAATCAAATAGATGTGAACATGAAAGCACATAACAACACCATGCACAATAGACACTAGAATTTACATGGAAACCCAAGAAGGGAAAACCCACGAAGAATGCTAATTCTCAATTATAGAACACTGGTTAAGGTGACACCTATTAAGGTGATTTTTACAAAGGCTCACTACAAGTAAGGCTCACTACCCGATTCATACATCTGATTAAAAAATAGTCTCACTATATAAAGAGAACTAATGAAGTTGCATCTACATATGCATGAATTCAATTCCAGTTAAGAGCATAATAATAGTCTACAACAGATCCGGTCAAGAATCTTCTACACACCTTCCTTGCACAACCTCTATAAAATAGATTAATTCTTCCTTCTCACCCTTTTATATGCTTGCACACATCATACACCACTCTTCTTGTTTCATCAAACAAAAACACCTTTTACTTATATGATTCCATGCCTTCATAATCTCCTAGGTTAGCCAGACACAATGTCTTCACACTCTTCTAAGTTGGCCAAACAAAATTTGACTTTAGATCACCAAAAACATGTCAGCATGAAGAACAACCTTGAAATATTCAATAAGGCTTTGCACACTAGCACTAGACCCAAAAGATAGGTCACACATAAATATCTTCTTACCACATTACTAGGGACCCATAAATAGGTCATACATAAGATAGGTTCATTACATGACATAATTATCAAACTTTGAATTACATGAAATATATTCTGGATTCGATGGGAATTCCACAATCAAGACCAAATCTTGATTATCATCAATTTGAGTATCAACCAGAGAAACATAATTTGACATACTAAAACTTGTAACATGCTACATGAATGTTTAGATAGCAAGGTTACATGGAGTAAACTTTGAGCACAACATTCAACATCAAAATATTAGACTTCATTATTTTGTATTAATTGTCTTCCACAAATATCCCAAAAAGAAGTACTACCATATCTAGATCAAAGATAACATCCACACTACACAACATCAAAGAATATGATAGGATAGATCATTTATGTATTTCAGAGCAGAACCTTCCAGATCCAGGTTTTGACATCGATGAAAAAAAGCTAAATCATATCAACTTCTCAACAAAAATGACATGTTATGATGAATCGTTTAATCCAGATTCATTGATCTCATCTGAAGGTGCAATAGAAGTTGAAGATATATTTTTAGGTCACCTTATTTATTATGAAAAAAATAAAGTTTCATGCCTTCATGATGACAACATTAGTGTTGCAAATACAAGTCTTCATCCAAATGAGAATAATTCTTGTCTAAATGATCAAAGAGACTACAATTCTATTTGCATCCCTAGTGACTATGAATACGTTAAAAAAAGAGAGGTAGAATTGACCTCCCTAAGTGAAAAGCATTTCAAAGAAAATGACGATAGTGTCTTTGAAGGCTCACAATTGTATGGTGATGCTATGAAAACCTATGATAGTGTTGATATTTCTTTGAATGATCATATCAGTTTAGATTGTGCTAATGATATAAGACTTTCAAAACCTTGTATGGAAAGGTTAGATGCTGAAAACTAGGGTGAGTTGAGTGTCCTCTCTTCAAGCAATAAACATGATGTTGTGAAGAATAATGGGACTCCAAGTTTCCATGGATATGAGCATGATGAGGGATATGAATTGAGCATACTTTTTGAGGAAGAGACTTGTAACCAACATTGCTATGGTATGCTTGGTCACACTAATTCTACAAGATATGATGGTAGTATTGTTGTAAGCCTTCATGGTGATGAGGTAAAATAGGTTGTTGATCTATGGAATACTCTTGAGATTGGTAACTTACATAAAGACCATGACATAGAAGAGATATTTCCTAATTCAAATTTAATGCATAACAACAATATTTCTTATGAGTGCTTCAATTGTGATTTGGAAAAAGCGAGCCAAATCTTTATATTAGATGAAAGTGATAGAGTGTGCAATGACCTTCAGTTGGAGCAATCACCTATGGTGAGTTGCAATGGAGAAATCAGTGATGATGTGGAGTTTGAAAATGATGAGTATGACCCTACAATTTGTTGTAGCAATATGGATAGAGAAGGAGATATGCATGCAATAGATTCATTAGATGAATTAGTTTAGGTAGTTGATTGTGTGCAGCATGCAAATGTTGGTGATGTAATTTGTGAATAAGAAACTCCTTTCTTGTTTGATCTATCACCTTCTTTTGTCCCTTTTTCTTGATTTCAAGTTATCACTGAATGTTTGCATGAGGATAGCTTAGATGTAGCCATACATAAAGATGAAAATGTAGAGATAAATGTTGGTACCGTTGATGAAAATTTTTATGATGATTTTTCACTTGAAGAGAGTGATTGTGTTAATCACATGGATGCATATGAGAACCTTTTTTATGGGTGTGCAACTTATAGTCCTTTTCATGAGTAACATACTTAAGATATTCATATTGATATAGAACAAGGTAATGTTGAGTGTGTTGGATGTTACTGATATGTGGTTGTCATTGATGTCAACACTATTAGCATTAATGTATTAAAGGATGTATATGTCGAGGATATTGGGAAAATTGTTATAGAAGAAGTTGTAGGTTGTTAAAGGTGTGGTGAATTTCATGATGGTGCCTAGCTTAGTATGTTGATGATCAGAAAGTGTGGACTAAATGTTTTGTTATTGATTGTATCTAGTTTATCCACCAGAAGTTTCAGAGATCCGTATAAAGATTTGATCGTGTTATGAATAGTTGTGTTCTGACCATTTTTCTGTTGCTTTAGTTGGTGTCCCTAATTGGATTTGATGTAATTCTAGTAAGTTCATTTGTTTCAAATTCCTTTCTAATGATTCGTGATGCTCATGGATGTTTCTAGATTGTCCTCTATATTTTTTGTATGTCTACATTGATCAGTGTGCTCACAATCAATGATTTTCTTTTGAGTGTTCAGGTTTTTTGTTCTTGGCCGACATGGTGATCGTAGTGTGTTGTGGATCTTTGAGGAATAATTTTTGGAGGATTTTCATGCTTGAGAATATTGTTTTGGGTCTTCATTATGTTGTGGCCAACTATGCCTTATTCACATTGAAAATTTATTCATTGATTTGGGCCAACAGTGTGTACATGTTTCATATTTTCATATTTTATCTTGGCCGACATGTAGTTGATGTAATCCCATGTTACAAATATATAAGAGTGATTGTTTGATCAATGCAAGTGCCAATGCAAGTGTGTGTTCTTAAAGCGGATATGTGAATAATGTTTTAATCATTCGAATGCAGATCAGAGTGTGAAGAAGTTTGAGCAAAGGGTGAAGAAGAGTTTTATGTGCTTAACCAAAACTGTAATCAGGCATTAGTAGATGTTATTTTCTCAGTTCAATACCTTATGGATCTAATTTGAATATTTTCGTAACATAGTGTGTCTTCCTTAGGTAGTGAGCCCTCTTGTATTTGAGCAGTGAACTCTAGGAAGTGTGCCTGAATGCATGTACATTCCCATTTATTCATCTTTATACTTTTAACAGAGTATAATCTTGTGGAATAACCTCCATCGTGGTTTTTCCCCTAACAGGGTTTCCACATAAAAAAATTGGTGTTATGTGTGTTTCTGATGTGGTGATTTTTTATGCTTTAATATTCATTCATTAGATCTAAGAATAAGTTGAATGAAGTTGAATAAGTTTAATTTTTTGTGACAATTGATTCACCCCCCCGTCTCAGTTGTCTCCCCTTGTGTTTCCAACATTTGGTATCAGAGAAAGTTCCTCGAAAGAATTTTAATAGATTGAGGTGATCCAAGATGGCATCATATAAGAAGGATACCTGAGATTTGATGGAAAAAACTATTCTCTGTGGAAGACTCGAATGGAGTTCCATTTGAGATGCATTGGTGAACACTTTTGGAAGATTAAAAAGAATAGGTATGTTATTCCACATAATGGTCCTTCTACTCCTAATGAGATTAAAGAAGTTGAATATAATATCAGGGCTAAGGAAGCATTATTGAGTGCTCTGACTGATTTAGAGATGACAAATGTAATGGAGCTGTAAACAGCTTATGAGATTTGGAAGAAGTTGGAAACTTTGTATGAAGGAGATACACATGTGAAGATTGCTAAGCTACAAATTCTAAAAGGAATTATGAAACTTTGAAAATGGGTGAAGATAAGAACATTTCTTCTTTTATGTAGAGATTTGATGAACTTATAATGAGTATCAGATGTGCTGGTGGAACTTTAGATGAATCATAGATTGTTTCTAAAGTGCTTAGATCATTGCTTGTTGCATACAAAGCCAAAGCTGCTGCTATTGAAGAGATCGGGACAGTAACAAATGTAACAAGAGATATGTTGATTGGTAAGTTTGCTGCCTTTGAGTTCAGTGATTTTGGTGAATCTATTCCTAAGATAGAATCTTCATTTAAAGCTACTATATTCGGAAGAGACAAGCAAAGATATGATCCAAGAGAAATTTCTAGAAAGGTGTTCAAATATGAGTAGGAGATGAAAGAGATCGAATAAGAAGAGAGAAAGATTGAGGAGCTTGAAGCACTTATTGTCAAGAGAGAAGCTAGAGGAGAAGGTAAGTATAAAGGAAAGTTGCCTATTAAATGTTTTTCTTGCACTAAGATAGGTAATTTTGCTTCAAGATGTCTTGAAAGAGTTCCTAGGCCAAGACCTAACAAGCCTAGATTTCAAAAGAAATGTTATTATGTTGAAGAAGGTGTGACAGATGAATAATTTGATAAAAGGAATGCAAGTGAGGATGAATGGGTATTTATTACTATCAAGGAAAATGATTTGGTGTCTACTGAATCTGCTAGTGATAAGAATGTGGAGAAAGCTCTTGTTGCTAGAATTGAAGGGTTACAGGACATAATAATCCAGAAAAAATAACCCTGGACAAAATAATCTAGTCACAATAACCCAAGGACAAAATAACCCAAGGTCATAATAACCCAAGTCAAAATAACCCATGGTCAGAATAACCCATGGAAAGAATATCCTCATAAGAATATAGAGAAATTGTAAAATGACCATAGGTTATTTTGTCCATGGGTTATTTTGATCATGGGTTATTATGACCCTAGGTTATTTTGTCCTTGGGTTATTATGATGGGGTTATTGTGTCAAAGGTTATTTTGGCCAAGTTATTATGTCCTGATACCAAATTGAAGGAAAAGATGAGTGGGTGATTGATAGCGGATGCTCTCATCATATGACTAGTGAAAAAAGAAAATTTGTGAGTTTGGAGAAGTATGACGGTGGTGTTGTAAGATTTGGAGATAACAATGCTAGTGTGATTCATGGCAAAGGATCCATTTCTCTTCCTAGAAAGCATAATATTGATGATTTCCTTTATCTGGAAGGTTTGAAGCATAATCTATTGAAGGATAGATGGTTAACAAGGGATATAATCTTTAGTTCAAAGATGGAAAGTGCAGAATATAGGGAAGTTCTAGAAATGTGATTTCTTTAGGTACAACAACAAGAGGTAATATCTTTCACCTGAGTGCTGCTAGTAAAAGTTTCCTGATTACTCAAGTTGATGAAAGTTGCTTATGGCATAGGAGACTGTGTCATGTAAATTCTGACAATATTATCAAGATAAGCTCTACTCAGGCTGTGAGAGATCTTCCTAAGTTAGTGAAGCCTACTAATACTATATGCAAGGAATGTTAGATGGGGTAGCAAACTAAAGTTTTTTTTTGGAGCAAACAACATCATTCAAATAGAGTGTTGCATTTGGTGCATAGTGACTTGTACGGTCCCTCTAGAGTTAGAATTCTACAAGGAGAAAGGTATTTTATGTTGCTTATTGATGATTTCTCTAGGATGATATGGGTTTCTTTCTTAAAAGAAAAATGTGCAGCATTAGAGAAATTAAAAAATTTCAAAGCTATGGTTGAGAATGAGATAGGTCTAAAGATTAAATTCCTAAGATCAAATAGAGGTGGTGAGTTCACTTCCCAGTATTTCAATTATTTTTTGTGAAGAGCATGGAATTAAGAGATAGTTATCTACTCCACGAACCCCTCAACAAAATGGAGTTGTGGAAGAAAGAACCAAACAATTCTAGATGCTACTAGAACTATGATGCTGGAAGGAAATGTGCATCATATCTACTAGAGAGAAGTTGTGAGTACTGATATGTACACTCTCAACCAAGTAAATGTCAAAGGTGATATTGGTAAGACTCCTGTTCAGCTATGGTTTGGTCATAAGCCTACAGTTAGATATTTCAAGATCCTTGGAAGTAAATGTTATATCAAAAGAGATGAAGATATAGGAAAGTTTGATGCTAGGAGCGATGAAGGAATCATTTTGGGTTATTCTTCTAAAAGTAAAGCCTACCAGTGCTACAATAGGAGATTAATGAAAATGGTTGAAAGTGCTAATGTCAAGGTTGATGAGGACACTGTTAGATCATCCAAAACCCGTGGATATGATTCAGATGACCAACATGATAATATAGATAAAGGAAAGAAAGTTCAGACACAAAATCAAGTTCAAATTGTTTTGGTGAATCAAGAAATTCAAGAGGGAGAAGCTAGTGGAAGTGAAAAAGAGAGAATAGAAGAATATAAAGTTCAAGAAAATCCTAAAGTTCCAAGGTATGTAAAGCTAAATCATTCAGAAGATCAGATCATTTGTGATAAGAAAAAATGTGTGCAAAATAGAAGAAGAATTGTAGAAGAGTATTGTTTATTTCCAGGACTAAGCCTAACAATATGAATGAAGCATGTAAGGATGAACATTGGATGGAAGAAATGAAGGAAGAACTAATGCAGATTGAGAAGAATGATACATGAATTTTTGTTCCTAGACCTAAGGATAAATATGTAATTGGAACTAAATGGGTCTTTTGAAATAAATCGAATGAGCAAGGTGAAGTGATTAGAAACAAAGCAAGACTAGTGTGTAAAGGATATTCACAAATGGAAGGTATTGATTTTGAAGAAACCTTTGCCTCTGTTACTAGAATTGAAATTGCAAGATTATTTCTTGATTATGATGCTTACAAAAACTACAAGGTTTATCAAATGGATGTGAAGTCAGCATTTCTAAATGGTGAGCTAGAAGAAGAATTATATGTTGAGCAACCAGATAGATTTCAATTGATTGATCAGGGAGATATGGTTTGTCAGTTAAAGAAAGCATTGTATTGACTCAAGCAAGCCCCTAGAGCCTAGTATGCCAAACTAGATAAATATTTGTTGAAGCTTGGATTCAATAAAGCTACTACTAATAGTAATTTGTATTTCAAGATTGATCATGATAAAGAGTTGATTATTGAAGTATTTTTCGATGATATCATTTTTAGAGGCGATGATGATTTGTGCATGAATTTTGTTGATGAAATGAAAAGTGAATTTGAAATGTCTATGATTGGAGAGATGAAATTCTTTTTGGGATTTCAAATTACTCAGCTAGATAATGGGATTTTTTATATCTTAGTCCCAGTATGTGAAAGAATTACTAAAGAAATTTGGTTTCAAAGATTCTGATGCAGAGGGAATGGGACTTTAGGAAAAACACAATGTTTTAGGGTTTACAATGATGTACTCTTAAACTCTCTTCTAGGCACCCTTATGGAGATAAGGCTTCAATGGTTCATTTATGAATTAGATCCTTCCCTTATGGACCCAAACCCTAGGAATGATCTTAGGGAACTCAATAAAACTCATCTTGAATGGTTACAAAGCCCAAAACCTCTATCTCAAACACAAACCCACTTATCCACCTTGACTAGGCTTCTAGCCCAACTAGGTCTCTAGTGACTTTTTTTGGACTTTTCTCACAATTTTCCCAAATGACTTCCCAAACTAATGACTGATTCAAATGCTTTTCTGATGCTACATGACATACTCAAACCCTGATGGCTCTTATTTTGGATCAATCTCTCCAAAATATGTTGATTCCACAGAATTAAGGCCTAATTAGCCCTTCTTCTCAAAGCAACCCTACTCAAATATTTTCCCCTGATTATGAGACTTTCTACAGTGTCTTAAATTTCTTCCAAACTAATAATTTTCAAGTTCTTAGACTCCCGCGAGGCCTTTAAGACTCCTAATCACAAAACCCTCCATTAAATCTCCCTAAACTAGGGTTTCTTGGATACTAGCCTTCCAATCACTTCTAGAATCGGTTCTTTCACTTTTCACCAATAAATCAACATGTTTCATCAATTCCAACTCAAAAACATGCCCCTTGTTTAGGTAGAACTCCTACTGCTATACCTTAGGCACCATTACCATGCACATTACCCTATTATTTTTGTATCATACATGTTAGATATGATCCATTTAATAGGTTACAGTCACAATCTTCCATGAAATGGATTAGGTTTTCATGAAAACTCTCAAAAAATAGTGAAAATTTTGAACTTTCCTTAGACAATCAGTTATATTATACAAGAAAATGGTTATTAATACTTATCAAGATGTACACAAGGTTAAATGTATGTAAATAAAAGTTTCTACTTCATCCAATTGATCATATCATCAATAGAAATCAAAATTTCATCAAAAAAACACAAGAAAATGCAAGAAATATGAAGTTTTATTCTTTTTCTTGTAGCAGTCCATGCAATATTTGCAATATCAACCACCTTATCGTACAAATGACTTCTCTAAGTTTGTAAACTCATCTCCCAACTGTCCCAACTGATTAGGGTTGGTTTCATTACACTATTATTGCTAAAACACCTAAAACCTACTTACCCACCCAAACTGAAACTAACCGTTGAATTTTAAAAAATTGAATTTTCAACTTCCAATTTATTGATTTCTACTAACTAAAAACCTTCCAAAACTATCACATCATTATTATTCAACCTTATTGAAATAATTAAAACATTATATACCTATGTAGACTCCTAGGACACTATTGGTCCACTTACAATTTATTTTGGTCCTATGGTCTTTATCAGGACCCTCAGGACTTTTGATCCTTCTTTTACACTTATCCATTCCAAATGCCATTATGGGTTCCAAAATGGCATAATTGATGCTCTGAGATGTTTGATAGGTCTTCATGACCCCTACAATCTCCTGACTCTTCAAGTGACCCTTAAGGAGCTTGGGTGCCCCTGCACCAAATTCAAATCCAATTGTACACCCATGGTGACCGGATGCAAGTTGACACAAAATGATGATTCTACCAAGGAAAATCAAACTAGATATAGACCAATGATTGGTGGATTGCTCTACTTGACTCAAACGATACCAGATATCATGAATTATGTATGTGTTATTGCTAGATTTCAAGATAATCCTAAGGAATATCATGTGACAGCTGTGAAGAGAATTTCCAGATACTTGAAGGGGATAGTTGATTTTGGCCTTTGGTATCCTAAAGATGATTATCTTACCTTCAGTGCCTTTACTGATGTTGATTGGGTAGGAGATGTGGATGATAGGAAAATTACTAGTGGTGGTGAATTTTTCTTGGGAAAGAAGTTGTTGTCATGGTTGAGCAAGAAATAGAATTCCATTTCCTTATCTACTACAGAGGCATAATACATTGATGCTACCAACAACTATACTCAAGTGTTGTGGATGAAATAGATGTTGAAGGATATTAGAGTAGTGTATGATAAACCAATTTCCATATATTGTGACAACTCAAGTGTAATTATCATTTCAAAGAATCTGTTGCTACACTCAAAAACCAACCATATATCAATCAAATTTCACTTTTTGAGATAGAAGGTGAGTGAAAAGGAAGTCAAACTGAAGTATGTGCCTACTAAGGAACAAATTGTAGACATCTTTACTAAGATGTTGCCTAAGCATATTTTTTAGTATCTTAGAGGGATGGTGATTACCCCTCCTAATCATAACTAAAGATGCATTAGCTTGCATTAGTCTGTGTACTTCATAGTCATATCTTGTTCCAGATTGATGTTTTGGTGGTTGCTACTCAGGGGTAGTAGTCAGATGTTTAGATATGTGGTTTAGAGCTTGTATGGAGAAAGATAATGCTTATCTTTGTCATTTATATCAAAGGGGTAGAAGAGTCATGTGAAAAATAGTATGGGGAGAAGAGTCATGTGGAAGAGTTGTGGAGAGAAAAGAGTTAGAATCTAAGGGGGAGTGAGTGTTGAGTGAGAGTTGCGTTGATGGTTTTTTTTCAAATCATGTGTTGCCATCAATGAAAAAGGGGGAGATTGTTGGATGTTGTTGATATGTGATTGTATTGAAGGTTGTATATGTCGAGGATATTGAGAAAATTGTTATAGAAGAAGTTGTAGGTTGTCAGAGGTGCAGTGAAGTTCATGATGGTGCCTAGTTCAGTATGTCGATGATCAAACATTTTGGACTAAAGGGTTTGTTGTTGAGTGTATCTAGTTTATCCACCAGAATTTTTAGAGATCCACATAAAGATTTGATCGTGTTATGAATAGTTATGTTCTAAAAAAAATTTTGTTGCTTCAGCTGGTGTTCCTAATTGGAGTTTATGTAATTCTAGTAAGTTTATTTGTTTTGGATTCCTCTCTAATGATTCATGATGCTCATGGATGTTTCTAGATCATGCTCTATCTTTTTTTCATGTCTGCATTGATCGATGTGCATGCTCACGATCAGTGATTTTCTTTTGTGTGTTTGGGTTTTTCATGTTCTTCGCCAACATGTTGATTGTTGCGTGTTGTGGATATTTGAGGAATATTTTTTGGAGGAGTTGCATGCTTGAGAATATTTTTTTTGGTCTTCATTATGTTGTGGCCAACTATGCCTTGTTCGCATTGAAATTTTATTCATTAATTTGGGCTGACAATGTGTACACGTTTCATATTTTCATATTTTATCTTGTCCGACATGTAGTTGATGTACTCCAATGTTGAAGATATATAAGAGTGTTTGTTTAATCGATGCAAGTCCCAATGCAAGTGTGTGTACCAAAAGAAGATGTGCAAATAATGTTCTAGTAATTTGAATGTAGAGTAGAGTGTGAAGAAGTTTGAGTGAAGTGTGAAGAAGAATTTTTTGTGCTTAACCAGAACTATAGTCAGGCATTAGTAGATGATATTTTCTCAGTTCAATACCCTATGGATCTAATCCAAATATTTTTGTAAGACAATTTGTCTTCCTTGGATAGTGAGCCCTCTTGTATTTGAGCAGTGAGCTCTAGGTAGTGTGCCTAAATGCATGTGCATTCCCATTTATTCATCTTTATCCTTTTAATAGGGTATATCTTGTGGACTAACCTCCACTGTGGTTTTCCCCCTAACAGGGTTTCCACATAAAAATCTTGGCGTTATGTGTGTTTCTGATGTGGTGATTATTTATACTTTAATGTTCATTCATCAAATCTAAGAATAAGTTTAATAAGTTTAAATTTTTGTGACAACTAATTCACCCCCCCTCTCAGTTATCTGTCCTTGTGTTGGTTTCAGTTTAATAAGAAACTAGATATCCCATGCGAGTTTCCATCAAAACAAGATGAAAATGGAAGATCAAAGTACATGCACACTCTAATCAGATTATTATCCAAGAAACCCCCCTAATGGAACTTAATCTCAATTCATTTATTACAATAACACAAAGATTGTAAAAGGAGAGAATGCTAAACATGCATAAACAGAAAATAAGATGATGTGGTACTAAAATGAAGTGCAAATATTCAAGTTTCACCTTTCCAACTACCAAAACATCCAAATAATCTCCAAAACACCCATTGGGACAAATCTAGAATAATGATCAACCTAGGACAAATACAAAAAAAGTGCATGGATAGCAAAAGAGCTCCTCAATACCTTTCTAATGCCACAAAGAAGAAAAAAATTGGAGATTGTGGCAAAGAGTTATGAGCTCGGAAGCCATAAATGAACATCTGACTTAAAATAGAAATAAATCTATCTAAACAAAAAATAAATGAAAAATAAACTACACCATAGGAAAGTGCTCAGAACCAGCTTTCTAGTGATATCTCATTTGCCCAATTTCAATACCGTATTCCCAAGTTATGCCAAAAAGAAGAAAAGTTCTCCTTTAGGGAAAATTAGGAGTAGGAGGGGGGCTTGGAGTGTTGTATGGACAGATGACATCATGCTAATGCCAGCACTTCATGATGTTAAATTTGATGGCCTAGAGGCCACAAGGAAAAAAAATGCCCCCTGCTAGACAAATATTGCGTAGTTTCCAGTATATTCGTTGTCCGCCGAAAGATGCTGAGGCCGACATAAGGTTGAATGGCGTAGAGCTCCTAGTCCCCATATGACTACCAATGGGTGCTAGAAGGTTGCTAGGGTTTGGCCATGGCCCCCGGTCGCCAATGTGACCTCATCCCTGTGTAGCAGGCCTGCAGGGGTTGGCAAGCCAACTGGTGACGGATGAGCTAGGTGCTACCTGGTGGTTGCCACTCCTAGTGGCCACCGGGTGGCACAATGATGGCACCCTGTTCTATGTGGGGAGCATAGAAATTGTTCAAAAAAATTCAAAAAATTTAATATTTTTTTGAATTTTTTTCATGAATCATGCCTCGAGATGTGTGCTAGGGAGGTTGTATGGCCCCCAAGGCAAAAAAAAATTCCTTCCAGACCAACAGCTCAGAAATTGATGAAACAAAGGGCATTCTTAAGGTTTTTGGCCACTGCGAAAGCAATGGTGACCTTTGTTTGTGCTCAAACTGCTCTAAAAATTCAACTACCTCCAGAACTTGCAAAATATCTCCCAACTTGAAACCCTCATGGATCTGGTAAACAATGGCCAAAATCTGCAAAACAAAAGCCAATCCTGACTTTTTCCAATGCTCTAAATCCAATGGTGAAGCTCAATCTAATCCAAGACACTGCATAAATGAACTCAAGGCATGAAACCCTTGAGGAATCTTGAACGAACTTTGTAATGATTTTCTCAAAAATCTGAGAAGGGGTTGCAAATCAAGGCTCTGATACCATGTTAGAAACCAAGATTTGAACTGCAAACCAAAAAATCCTTCCACAGAAGAGAAAATCAAAAAAAGAAAAACTTTGCAAGAAGATGTGCAAAATATTATTATTCAGGAATTCATAATTACATGAGATGATTTGCTTTATAAAAGCAAAGTATGTGTAACCCTAATCTTATCTTGAGCAACAAGATAGCTCAACAAGATAAGAATGACAATAATTAACTTAGGAATTAAATATTACCTAAGTAAAGTTATGCAAGTGTAATTAAATATTAATTACACTAACAAAAACACAGTATAATTTATTTTCAATTACTAAGAAACAAAGACGCTAAATAAATTGGCACAATCTGTGAGTCTTACTACAATGATTAAAAACCAATATAAAGGCCTACAGTCTTTCAGTATTTTTTCTGTGTATCTCTGAACTTATTTTTAGAGAGTTGAAGCAATATATATAGATCATTCCACTACCCCAAAGCCAATAACAAAAAATATTCTCTAGGCACGTGCAATTTCATCCGTCGCAATGATTCACAAAGGCCATTACAACAAAAAGATTATAAAAAATGGTATTCAGTCGCCTCCAACAAGATGTGCCCTCCTATAATGATGAATGTGGTCCCATAGTGGAAGCAACGAAATTCCCATGAAGAGACGCATTTCCCACCTATAGAGTTGGTTAGGACACATAGGAAGAGGGCAAGGCTTGACATTCATTCTTCCCTTCCTTGTAATCAAATTCCCTGTGGAGAAGACACATGGAGAAGTCTTCATTTCAAGTGCTGACTATGGGGTCCACCAAAAGGTTTCTTGTGGAATGATGCAATGTGGCATGTGAACAGAGTTCGAAGGGGAACAAAAAAGAGAGGAATCTCAAAGGCCTACACTGTAGACTTATGGTGAAAGGGTGGTGCTCGAGAGAGAAGCAAGGGAAGAAAACCTTCCAAGGAGCACATGACTGAAATGTAGAGAAAGCAAGTGGAGGCTCTTCAAAAGGGGCCTAGAGATATTCAAACATATGAGGCATAGGCCAGGATCAATGCAAAATTATCAATGACCACCCATAGAGAGCTTTAAGGATTTTTAATCCACATCTTTTGGTGACTATCAAGGGGATTTTACCTGCGGAATGGGAACCCAAAATTTTTGGTGCAAAGATCAGAGCCTTATCCATTGGACAACAATCAAAGCTTCAAAAGTGTGGTCTATAGAGGTAGCCAGTCGGCCTCAGATGGCATTGATAGGGCATGCAAATTATCTTACATCTTGTGCAGATCGATAATTTCTTTGAAGGGAAGCTCCATACAAATCCTTGTCCTAGACTTAAGCTGAAAGAGAATCCACGCTATCTGATGGGTGGAACCTTCTATGTCTACTGAAATGGGAAGTTGAGTAAAATATTAAAATGTAGATAAATCCCACTTCTTTTCCTTGATCTTTGCTACAGTGTGTTTTATTGTGGCCACCAAATTGTCAAAGAGGAAAGGGGAGGGTAATCCCATTTGAGTCAACTAGGAAAATTGCATCTGCATATTGTCTATAGTCTGCCTTAGTGTTTCCAAGCAATTACTTTCCTGGAGGATGGCCACATGACAATGGATGAATTCTTTTTCCTTCTTGGCAGCTGACCTCCAATCTTCAATCCTTGCGTTCACCAAGTTTGTGTTTGCCATAGTGTATAATTTGTCTAGCAACTTCTCTTCCTTAGGCACCTTTTTTGCAATGAACTATGGAACCTACTCAATCATTCCATGTACCTCCCTACTTAAACTCACCACATCTTCCATGAATTGAAGCGCTAGTCGAAGAGTCAAACAAAAAGACTTGACTCTCTCCCAGTAGGAGATGTATAACTATTGAGCTACCAAAAGGAAATTTGATTGAGGAGAAGTGGGTTGGGGAGGATTTTTCAAAAGACCTATCTCCATTTCCTTCAACCTAACATCCTACGTTAGCTCTTCAATTTTCTTGTTTGTCACCGAAAGTTATTCCTATAGAGTTTCCAACTCGACATCCTTGCTTTGCAATAACTCTTCAGCTTGGCTTCGAGTTCTAAATTCTTTTTCCAGGAATAACTTTGCTTCTTGGATCTCCTTTTCAAATTGGGCCTAGTGATCTAGGAGCTCCTTTCCTTTCTACTGTATTTCCTACTCCAATTGAGCTCACTTCTCCTGAAGCTCTTTGGTCTTTTGTTCTATTTCTCCCCCTACTTGAGCCAATCGGTCTTGTAACTCCTAGTTTTTTTGTTGCAATCTAGTAACCAAGTTGGGATCTTGGTACTGGAACCTTGCAAGTTCCTCCTGAATCTTGTCCTTTTCATCCTGTGCTTGTTGAGACAAGCGTGCAATTTTGGTGTCCTCTGCCTTTTCCCTTTTCAGTAGGATCTCCATCCTTTCCTTGACATTCTTGAGCTCCTCCTCCTACTTCTTTATTTAGTGACTATGCTTTAAAATATCGGTAGTCACCACTTGTTGAGTTTCTTCCATCAACTCAACGTTGTCTTGGGGTTAGGCTGCTTGTAGATCAATCCCCACAACATGAATTGTATAATCCCCAGGTTGCATCTTCCCTTGTTGTTTGATGATGTTAGGAGTCATGGTTGCAAATTCCAATGACCCCTAAACTTCATTAAACAGGGTCTATACACATGACTTGACAGGCTTCACTACATCTTTGTCTTTTCTCTTCTAGGCTCTTATAGCTTGTGTAGCCTTAGTTCTATCACTGTGTGCAAGAAATTTTGTTGGTGACATAATCATTTCACTAGAAAAGGGTGCACCGAGAGGAAGAGTGAAAGGGGATTAAATCATTGCAGTCTCAGATGATATTTTCTTTGGTAGAGGGACCATCAATGGGGAGAATGGAGGAATTTTATGCCAAGGTCCAGTTTGGGAAGTGACGGAAGGACTCATAGGGAGTGGTGATAGTAGCAGAGATGTAGAAGATACCATCTATTGGGTGGTTTGAGTCAGAGTTGACACAGTGGGAGCAAAAGAATTTGCAATAGCAAGTTGAGATTGGGCCCCGACGAAAGATGGAACAGACTGCGGGGGAGTAAAAGTTGCTTCTCCAAGTTGGGAGAATTGGGAGAAACCTCCCATGGGTGTAGAAATAGAAAAGGAAATGCACACACTTGAAGTAATGAGAGACCCAAAGGAAGTAGGGTTAACCAAAGACTATGAAGTGAGAAGAGAGGGAGAGAAAGATACCTGAGTTGTTGCAGGCTTTGGTCCTTGGCTCGTTGCAATTACTTGTGAGCCTTCCTTAGAAGTTGCATTGGTGTGTGGCCTCTTCTCAGGTGGATAATTGTTCACCTCTATGACCTCCTGAGATTGTTGGGCTACTTTGGGTCTCTTCACATCCCATGTATGTTGTAGCGAGGCCTCCGAATGTGATGCGGTCACTTGCATGCTTAGTGGAGCTTTGTTGGGATGTTCCACTACTTTTCTAGTTCTCTATGCTTGGGGCATTTTAGTTTCTTTTCTTTTCATTATTGCAACCACTTCCTTTGGATCTACATCCTCATATCCACTTGCATCAATGTCATTATACTCTCTATTCCATAGATCATCAAATCTGTCATTCGTGTCCACCTCCTTGAATGGTGCATCAAGGCATTTGGTCTCTTGACAATAAATCTAGAATTGTGCAATCTTTTCCTCACTCCACTAGCATTTCTTGGCCAATTGATTATGAAGGTTGGCCCCAATTTTACACTTATCACTAGGCTTGGCCAAAGTAAAATAGAAATATAGCCATGGCATCCTCTTATAATCAGTAGGAACATAAGCTAGGTCCACAAATAGATCATCCCAATCCCCTACCTATGGATTCTGCCAAGCTTCCCAGTAGGGTCAAGAGTTGTGAGTCACCTTAACATTTAGGTATGTTAAGTCATTATCAAGATTATGATCCCATTTATCACAAATTAATACTAGCCCTAGATGAGCCAGCTTTGCCTCTAGTAGACCATGCATTTGTTTCTTCATCATTACTACCATACCAAAGCTCAAACAACATTTAGAAAAACCTTTCTTATTCTTTCCCCCGTAAAATCTAACATCTATAATCGCTAGTTTCCAAAATACCTCAAGTTCCAACACCCTATTTGTGACACATACCGGGAGCCAGAATGGTTCCTCGATAAAACCATGCAACCTAACAAAAAATCCTCCCCAAGGAACTAGTCACAAGGAGGAATAAAATTCTGCATCCACCCTATTTGCTCAACGGAAAGTCGATAACCATCGCCCTCCTTACTAAAATCTTGCAAAATTGGAGTTAGGAAAAACTTAGAGAATGCATAGTAGTCATAAATTATGGAAAGGAGGGGAGTACACACAGAAATTGGCCTTCTTTCCCCATTTTCAGTAAAAATAGACAAACCCCTACAGTTTCGAAAGAAATCAGGGTTTTGGTGTAGAAGCATGTGAGCAAGGAAAGAAGAAAACTTGAACCTAAATTGTGTGTTGTATTCCTTGAATTGGTTCAGCATCGCCCCAAAGATGACCTCTGTGAAGTCATACTAGAATAAAGAATGTTGTCTTCTCAACTCAAAATCTAGACCCATTTGAAACTCTTAAACGTCCCTATCACTGTCCATGCTACAAACAAAATCCACCATAGAGAAAGCATCCTACAAGTCTGAGTTGAAAGCATTGTGCACAACCAAAAACTGTGGAGGCTTTGTTGCATCTTCCTTGTCCCTTTTTTTTTCTTGATTATGAAATCTTAGAGCAAATTTTTTGGTTCTCAAAGCTCTCTCGAGCCACTTTCAATGAATCTCTCCATCGCCTTTGCCCCCCTTCTAGTAGGGATGCATAGCATATTCCTAGTAGCTTCCATGCTGATCGCAA
The DNA here is from genome assembly GCA_007258455.2 of Sequoia sempervirens. Classification (NCBI taxonomy): domain Eukaryota; kingdom Viridiplantae; phylum Streptophyta; class Pinopsida; order Cupressales; family Cupressaceae; genus Sequoia; species Sequoia sempervirens. The sequence goes on from VDFB02353493.1 coordinate 356,493,967, forward strand.
CCCTCAATTTCCAACCTTCAATGGTGTCGATATCTAGGTTGAAATGTTAAGCGCACTCATAAACTAATTATGGATAGTGGTGCACCAAGGGGACCATATACTGTGGGAGACTGCAAAACCACAACTTGTAGGGCAAAGACTCTTGGTTATCAATCTTTTTCATTCTCTCGCAGGCTACTTCCCTAAGACTCTTAGGATTAGTTCTGAGGATAGGGTCATGAATATTAGCACATTCTTTCACTATGAAGGCCTTGTTCCTATGGCTAGCCTTCTCTACGACCCACATGTGAGCGCACTTCAGCTTTCTTGGCATTCCAGGCAAGGCGTAAGAGACATCATCGAAATATTGGAAACTGGCACCATTAACATGGCATCAAATAAGCTTTGAACCGACTCTCCTTATGCTTCCAATTGAGGATTCTATGCCATTTCAGGATTTTGTGGACCTTTGTAAATGCTCAACCTTTATGCAACTCACTTGGGTTCTTTTCAGCAAACTGTGCACTCAAAACTCTTTGCAATGAACTATGTACTCAAAACTCTTCAGTGCTATTCTTTTACATGCAATACTTAGCCTTTTCTTGACTTGGAGTTATAGACAATGATTTCCTTTTTGCAATAAATTTTGCATGTACTACTAACTCTTTCATTCATGTGAAATGAATTTTTTACCTTTTGAAAAGACAAAAATTCATAATAACAATTAGTCATTATGTCCTATGATGCCATCTCTTGGGAAATTGAGCTAGTGATTGAAGACAAATAAAACCTTCTACATGCTTTTTCATTTAATAACTCAAAAAGAATGATTAAGCAAAAGGTTGTAATGAGTACATGGTGCAGGGGCACCATGTTAGTCTATTTTGTAAATAAGGTATTTGATAGTTTTTTGGGGTGATAGAGTCTAATGTCAAGCAAATAAGGTCATAATAGACAATTTAAGATGTAATAAGTCATTTTAGGTTGGTTCTAGGAGATGTCATATTTTACAAATATGGTTAAAAGTTGCATTTCAATATTGTATTTTGTGTCATTTGTGAAGCCCAACAGTCATGGGATTCAAATGATAGTTGTAGCTATTGGTTTTTGTGGGAAAATTTTCAAATATGGTTGTAAACCTTGAGGCAGAGGATGGAGAATAGTTTTTGAAGCTTAAACAATAAAGACTACCCTATTTTCATTGAATTTTCTATGTTTTTACTAATAATCTGCTGCTCCCAGGATTTGTATGGGTCCGTACTAAGATAATTTGATCAAATATGTTTTGAATTTGATAGAGGCTTGTGTTAGCTCCATTTTGGTTGTGGTTTGACTCAATTTCATAGAGATTTGAGGTTTTTATAGTCATTTTACTATAGGCAAGTATGTATAACCCTATTTGAGGGTTTAAAGGCATTTAAAATGTAATAAACACCCATTCCACTATTATAATTGCATGTAACTTGGTGGAATGGGTGCGTTAGGATATATTTAGAGTTTAATGGAGGTTTCAAGAGTAGGGAAGGCAGTTTGAGTGATTTTGCATGATGCCCTAGGGGATTTTGTTCAAGTTTTTAAGCCAAAATGGTGGCTAAGTATAGGAGTTTGATGAAATATCATTGTTAGAAGTTAGGAGATGGTTTATTTAGGATTTACATACCTTTATTAGGTGTGTTTAAATCATTTTCAAGGTTGTTGGAGACCTAGAGTATTGAATTCCAATAAATTCTCTTGTAAATGGCTTAAATGAGGGTTTTGTGTTTCATTGCATTAGAGAGTGTTTTTTTGACCTAAAGTTGTTGATTCAGAGGTTTTCCACCCTAGTGAAGGTCCTGCCATATATTTTTTTGGTTGGAGGAGTGATTAGTTGGATTATGCTTTAGAAAATAGGGCTAATTAGGGTTTTGTCCAGTGTACCAGTCAATCTTGAGTGATGATGTTCCAAAACAAGTGCATGGATAAATTTCATATGTTAAAGTAGAGGCAAATGGGTATCTGGAATGCCATTTGAGAAGTTGGTTTGAGGTTTATTTTGAAAGATATGGACAAAAAACACTGTTTGCAATGCTACAAGGAGATTGTGAAGGAATTGTGGAAATTTGCTAAGTTAGGGTTTTGAAGCAGAAAGATTGATTAAGTTTTATTAAATTGTGATTGTTGGAAGGTTTTCCTCCCTTCTCTACATCAGTACATAGAATATTTTGAATTAATCTTGGAAATTGAAAAGCATTCATAGCTTGACACATTAGCACCTGATTGTGTAGACTATCACTTGCGCATGCCACTAGTTTTAGCTGATTAATTACTTCTTCTTAACTTGCACATAGCAATTCATACACAACAAACATAACCTAGCGGGATTTTTGAGTTTGTACCTGGTGGGATTTTTGAGTTTTCTCTCAGTGGGATTTTTGAGTTTTCTCTTGATTTTCATCATGCTTATCACACACATTGTACCCTGGCTATGTCTATAAATAAACTTAAGGATAACAACATAATTTACACTTGGTAATTGGGCTTATTGATAGAGACAATGAATACTCCCATTAGGCTAACTAGCAATAGGTCTCAAGTAGCTTTTCTAAGAGAGGTTTCTCGTACGTGTTTAAAGTGTGTGGCCAAGAACAAGCATTCTCTAGCAATAATTGTAATGAAATGGGTACTGGGGAGGGATTGTATAGAATATGAGGACAAGTATAGAGTAAATATTGATATTTTCTCTCATTTCATTGCCTCTTTGCTTGACATTCAGGTACCCAAGTAGATGATACTGCGACTCACCATGGAAATCTTCCCAAAGCGGTACCTTGGAGGCCTTGGTGAAGTTGTGATGAATGAAGTGTATGGCCTTGGTCTTCCCACAACAAGTGATCTTTGCTGACACATTGAAGAGGATGCAATGGTGCCCTGGGTGACATTCTTGAGAAAATTTAGCATTATGACAATTGAAGAACACTGCCAAAGGGTTTCTCATGCTTTCCACTTCTTACTAAGTTGCTACAACATAGTGTTTTTCTATGACATGGAGTGGTATACCGACTTTAGAAACCTGGTGTTTCCTCCACTTGTTGCCACTGTTAGAGTTCTTGTTGCCCCTACTATTGCTAATGTTGTTGTTCTTGATGTTGCTCCTATTGAACCTGCTACTGCTGATAGTGATGTTACCCTTGTTGAAGAATAAACTCTTTTCTCCTCCTTTTTTTATATATTTCTTGAAACTCTTTTAATAAATATACTCAAAAATCATGGCCTAAGAACCATTTTGCATTGTAATGTTCTAAAGTATATATTATCGTATAATGAATATAAAGATCCTTTTGTCAATTTTTTGTCTCTTTTACTTTTCTCTGCTTTTTGTAGAATGGGTTCTGTTAGAAAGACTTGGCCAAAAAAAAAAAAAATTACATAATTACATATTTACATCTGCAAAATGATTAATGAAGCTAACTAAACAATTTGAGGTGAATTTTGTTGACTGGAATTCCCAATGCTTCTTTCTCCATGTTTTCTAATTTGAGTGCATTATGTTACTTGCATTGAATAATTCAATTTGGGCCTTCCCATAGACTATCAAATTTTTTGTGTTGGCCAAGCTTTGCAGCTCTCTCATTGATTTTAGCACTAAGTCTCCACATTTAAGACCCTGGTTAGAGTTTTTCTTATTGAACCACCTCTTGACTGCCTGTTGATGGTTACACATGGCCATTAGAGATTTTTCTCTTTTCTCTTGTACCTCCAACAACTCATCCAACTAGACCTCCATGGCTCTATTTTGTTCAACCTCTAGAGATTTGAGCAACTATAGGGTAGGAATTTCCATAGATATAGGCAATAGCACTTCCTTCCCATATGCCAACTCGTACAACAAAGTCTTTAGGACTTGTTTGGGGGTTATCCGGTCTACCTAGAGCGTTGCTCAGAGGTTCTTATGCCACTCTCTTTGGTGTTCTAATCTAATTATTTTGATGATTCAGACTAAATTTTTATTAGTCAACTCAGCCAAACCATTTCTCTGTGGGTAATAGTTCAAAGACATCTTTAGGAATATGCCATGTTCAAGTGCAAATTGGCATACCTTCAAACCTAGGAAGGCTTTTGCATTGTCAGAAATGATGGTATTTGGTGAGCCAAACCTTGTTATCAATTCTTTGAGAAAGTTCACAATCTTCGCCCCCATCGTATCCTTTAGGGGAATGGCCTCGGTACATCTAGTAAAGTAATTTGTGGCCTTGAGAATCCATTTATGTCCAACACTGGAGGTGGGATTAATCATCCTGATGAAATCAAGACCCCATTGTGCAAAGGGTTCTTCAACCACTATTGGATTCAAAGGCATTTCTGAATTCTTCCTCCTTCTTGTGAAGAATTGAATTTCTTTGCAGGATTTGACTAGAGAATGTGAGTTATTGAAAAGTGTAGGCTAGAAATATCCTACACACATAATTTTGATAGTGGTGGTCTTTACAGAGAAATGTCCACCCGTGGGACTATTATGGAATATACCTAGAATCTTTTGTGCCTGCTCTTGAGATACGCACTGCAAAAGCACACCATTGAAGTTCCTTTTGAAGAGAACTCCTTCAATGAGAACATAGCCATTGTTCTGAAATCAATCTGTCAACCAGTAACCTTTGAACTCAGGTTCATTCAATAAAACAAGCTCGATTTGTTCCTCCTCAACTTCCATCTCTTGATCATGTGCCAAATAATCACATAATCCCCTTCCCATCATTGTCTTAGTAGGCTTGACCTTAATGTAATATTCTAGAAACTTAGTTATCCAATTGGCCCTTTTTTCAGTGATTTCTCCTTCCATAATGTACTTGTGCACACTGGAATGCATGACATATACAACCACCTTGTTGCAAGATATATGAGATGTTGAAACTTATTGAGCACCTTAACCATGGTGAATTCTTTCCTTTCAATGAAGTTATAATTTGTCTCATAGTCTTTTAAGGTCTGCGAGTGGAAGGAAATTAAATTTTCTCCCTTCCCTTCATCATCCTTTTGGGTCAAAATAGTAGCGATGTTGGATTTTCTATTGAACACATATATTATGAAGTCCTATGATAGGTCTAGGTTTACTAGTACAAGAGCTAAATAAATAGCCTCCTTAACCCTCTCAAAGGCTTCTCTAGCCTCTTTTGTCCATTTGAAAATTTGATCTTTCTTGAGCATGAGGATGATAGGTCTAATTAAACCTACAAAATTAGAAATGAATTTGCTCACAAAATTTACCTTTCCCAGGAAGGATTGAACTCCCTTTTTGTTGACTGGTAGGGGAAGTTCCCTGATCTCTTTCACCTACTCTAGATAGATTGTAATTCCATCCTTAGACACTACATGCCCTAATAATTTATCTTGCGGTACTCCGAAGACATTTTTTTGGGTTCAGGGATATCCCAAACTCCTAGCATTTTTTAAAAACCATTTCTAGATGATCAAAATGGCCATCTTTAGACATAAAGAATACTGTAAGATCATCTAAGTAGATCAAGATGATCTTATTGATCAATTCTCTAAAGGAAATGTCCATCATGCACTGGAAGGTAGCTCCCACATTTGAAAGGTTGAAAGGAATTTTTGCATAGGAAAACGTTCAACATTTGGTAGTGAGCATTGTTTAATGTTGGTCCTCCTCTTTTACTCATATTTGGTTATAATCAAAGAAGTCATCCATTAGAGAAAATGTTTTTGAGACAATCACTGTTTGCAAGATTGACTCCATGGAAAGCAAGGGGTAATGGTCCTTCAGGTATACTCTATTCAGATCCCAAAAATCAGCACATGGGTAGATGTCTCCATTCTTCTTTTAGACAGGAACTAGGTTGGACACCCATGTGTTGTGCTTGATTGAGAAGACAATATGGGAGTGGATTAGCTTTGTCAACTCTTGCACCATCAATGCCTTAATCTTTGGATTTACTGGCCTTTGCTTCTAGCAGACAGTTTTTGCTCCTTCCATCAGTTCTATAGTATGTTGGATGATCTCAGGATTATATCCCTTGAGTTCATTATATGACCAGGCTACTGCTCCTTTGCATTCTCACAAAATTGTATGAGCCTTTCTTTATCATGTTGTGGAACATCTTTTTTGACCTTAAGTTTCCCTCCATCCCTGAGTTGAAGATCTACATAGTCGCTTTTATCTGCTACAAACTTCCTCTTTTCATTACTTGCATCGTCATAATCAAATAGGTTTTAAAGAGTGACCAATCCTTTTGGAAGCTTTTTGGACCTTAGCTGAATAATTTTCCCTTCATAAGCCACTGTAATTTTTGGTTGGAGTTGATCAATAAATTCTCCTGAATGTTGAATGAATGAGGCAATGTGTTCGTCACTTTCAAACACTTTCTAGCTCTGGTCATTATCTGGGATTGTAGGTTGAACAATCACTCATATAGAGTGGATGTAATGAATTAGGTCAGAAATCAGGTCAAATTGAGATCCTATCACTGCCATGCGATCCGTAGCTACATTTTTCTCTCTAGGCACTATTTGGATATTAAAGGCTTCAAAGCTTTCAATTAGGTCCTAGACTCTATGCCTATAAGATCTCGTGTGGACATTCTTTGTTGTGGATACCCCCCAAACTTGATTGACTATTAGCTTCGAGTCTCTGAACACCATTATTTTTTTAACACCCATCCACTCCACAACACTTAGACCTTGCACTAGGTTTTCATATTCAACTTCATTATTCAAATAGACAAACTGAAAGCGAAAATATCTAAGTGTATTTTCATTGGATGGGGATGTCAGACATATCTTGGCTCCTACACCAACTTTGCATCTTGCTCCATCAAAATGCAACGTCCATAACCCTGAGGCGTGATCACCCTCGAATTCCTTCATGACCTTTGGAATCACTTGATCTTCATCATAGATGACATAAGTTCCCAATCCGGTTACATGATAATTTTTGAAAGGATCAGTTTCTATAAATTCACTCAACTCCCTATTGGTCTGGTCTCCGATCACCTTATCATCCTCAAGTAACTCAGTACAATAAATCTCATCCTTGGTTATAGAGGTATGAGTAGTCTCAAAATTTATCATGGCTTGATCTGCTAAGTGTTCTGAATGCAAAGTTTTAGACACTATCTTCATTTTAGCTCCATGCTTGGTCTTAAGAATCAAGTGTGACCAATCTAAGGAAAGATATTTTCCTATCTTGGAAGTGAACTCCCAGGATAAGCAAAGACCAAACATGGGAGGAACATCAATGATCATGGTATATTGTGGAATAGTGATACTAGGGCAAGAGAATAGAGTCAAGGGGATGTTCTTAATGAAACCTAAAGTTTCAACCTTGTTCCCATCAAGCTACATAACCCCTCTATTTAAAGGTGCTAGCTCTCAAAAATTCAAGCGGAATGCCTTAAGAGGCTACCAATCTCTTGATATGTTTCAGGGTAACAGACAAGGTCAAGAGGACTCAACCTTCTACTCTTTAGGTGCTGCCAGACCTAGGCGGGTGTACCTCTCTGAATAGTGCAGTCTTAACTTGTGATTATCTCTTAAGGAAATTTGTTTACAATGGCAATTGGAGGTGAAAAAATGAAATCCAACTTGAAAACAGTGATAATATTCTAATCTAAGTCCTAAATACTCAATTAAAAGACATAAAGAAATTGAATGAATTCAAAATGATGAAGTGCAGAGACCAGTGCCTTGTTGGGTATTCAGAGTCAAATGAGATCAAGATGAGCAACACTCTCTAGAGAAGACACAAATTATCTGACATACATTTTGCTTACAACTTGTATAAACATGCAATACTGTAACTACTAAGTTCTACTTTAACAATCCAAATGAATCTCTCTGATTATTGTGATCAACAAAAAGGATTTAATCTTTTCTTGAAAGAACCAATTGATTAATCACACAAATACAACAAATGTGTATTGATAAACTGAACATAAATCTTGTTATGTCAATTTAAATAGCCAGAAAACATCAATCTTGGAGACAACTTAGCAGTATTTTCATTCAATTCAATGGACAATTGACACCAGAGAAATGCAACAACATCAACCGATTTTCATAAATACCTCTATTCTAAAATCATGCAACAATAGTCTCTGATCTGATAATTTATTCTACTGTATCTACTAGCAGTGTATCGAATATCTCATAACTGGTGCTTTTTTACAATTACAATATGCCTATTTATACACCAGCATGAGAAGAACACATCATATTGAAATCACATGTCGGCCAACAATCAAATTTGAGCTCAAATTGTGTCAGCCTACAATAGTCTTCAAGCATTTTACATGTCAGCCTCAGTGTCTTTATTTTTGTTTTTTACCAATAAAACAATCGGCAAGACATATTGATCATCATGCCAAAGGCAATTCAATCATTAGACACCCTGTGCGTATTTTTCTTTTGCTGTGATAGTCGAAAGTCAGGGAGATGTCCTGAAGATTTCATTATGTTTCATCAAGAGCTTCGTGATCAAACTGTATGTCGCTATAAGATTCAGCTTGTTACACCGAAGACACGAAGCATCCCCATGTTCCTTTGCATTTTGTTGTAGCTTGATAATATCGGGAAGACCTCTCGCAAAACACCCCAAGTGTTACCGATATGCTTTTCCTTACATGCTTTCCATTCACTGAGACGTAGGGATATCTCTTGCCAATGTGCCCTTTTGGCTTCATTCATAGTCGCTGTGACTTAATGGTATCAGAGAAACCTCCTACAGACTTCATCTTGTTTCACCGAAAGTCATAAGATTTACTATGGTCGTCGTGACAATAGTATTTTCGCGCCAATGAGTCTATCTGTTTATGCCCTTCACCAAGACATCCTAACATTGGAGAGAGGTCCCAAAGAAAAAACTGAGTCGTACCGAAATACCTATGACCCTCATCTATCGCCAAGAGAAAGTGAATCTCATACCGATAGAAGCCCTTTGAAAGAACCCATATGCTCTGTCGGTGAGACATATACATATCGCCGTGACCACTCACCGAAGACATTAAATCTCACTGAAAGCTCTTGAGAGGAAATTCATATTCAAGGTCGGTGAGACCAAAGGTCACTCGCCAAGACCTTCCAATGAAAGCAATATCTCCTACTGAAATTCATTTGGAATAATCCCTTTGTGCTTCATTGGTGAGACAAACTCACTTCACTGTGAAGTTTCATCGAAGACTCTCAACTCTTGCCGATAAGACCCTTCCTCCTCTAGTTGGTAAGACAAATGATATTCACTAAGACCAATTCCGATAACCCATAGCCTTTGTCAATGAAGCACCACAAGCATAGTCAGAGAGACATATTGATGTCGAGGAAACCTCACCCTGATAGCCAAAACATATGTCGATAGATGTCTTAATTGTCACCAGAACAGCATGGATGTTACACCGATAGCCACCCATAGGAAAATGCTAGTCGCTGTGACAATGAACATGTCTTGCCAATACACCTAAAATAGAAAATATTAGAAGAAAAACATAATGGGTCGAGGAGACCAAAATGTGAAAAATGTAGACATGGATGAATTCTATGGGGAAATATGGGCAAAATGCAAGTAAAAATACTATGAGATGAGGAAAATTCCTATAGAAGGAATCATATGGAGACTCAAGGGGGATGAAAGATAGGAAAAATATCATCAAATTTTAACAGTTCCAATAGTGGCTCCATCTGGGGATGAATGATAGTCAGATCATTGCAAGGATCTAGAATCTTGGGTGAGCAGACCAGACATAAAATGATGAACCAATGAGCAGCAATGGAATGAATGGAAATGGAAATGAATGCAAAGTAAAAGTGAATGGAAAATGATAGTAGAATGGAGATGGACAAAATCCTAGGCTACTATGCATGGAAAATAATTTTAAAGAGGATACGCAAGAGTTGTCCATGCACTGGCAACCCTTAATCCTCTGTGTTGCTCAAGAGAAAAAAAGCTTCAAGAACTACCCATGAACAGGAAATTCCTGACCTTCACCAGCCATGTTTTGTAGATAGTATAAGTCTTCACCCTTTTTTCCAATAACAACAAAAGGTCCTAGCCAAAGAGCTTCAAATTTACCATGCTTGTCTTTCTCTTGACATCTTGCATTCCACATTAACACCAGATCATTTTCTTCAAATTTTCTATTCTTTACCTTCTTGTCAAATAGATACTTCACCTATGCCTGTAACTTCATGTTTTGAATTTGGGCCTCTCTCCTTACTTCATCAAGTTCAACAAGTTGTTCCATTATGTCCTCAATAGGCTCAGGAACTTCCAAATCTTCTTATAAGAAAAACTTGTAGACTGGCAACAAATTCTACAAAGGCATTCTGGCTTGTGATCCATACACCAATTCAAATGGGGATTTTCCAATTTCCTTTTTCACAGTGATCCTATCAGCTCACACAACCAGTTTCAATTTTGAATCCCAAGCCTTCTTGTTTTGTCCCAACACTCTCTTTATAATCTTCAAGAGACTCTTATTGCTAGACTCTACTTGTCCATTAGCTTGTGGATGATAAGGGGCTACATAAGAAATAGTAATGCCATACTTATCACAAAATATTTTGAATTCATCTAATCTAAAGTACATCCCATTGTCTGTGATTATCCTCAATGGTGTACCAAATCTGGTGATAATGTTGTCCATCAGGAAATTATTCACTACCTTACTTTTAGTTTGCTTAGTCAGGATCACCTCTACCCACTTAGTAAAATAATCAGTGGCAGCCAGTATCCACCTATGTCCTCCACTTGACTTCTCTTGTATCTCTCCAATGAAATCAATTCCCCATTGATGAAAAGGGGCATCAACTTGCAAGGGTCGTAGTGGCAAAGCACCCTGATACTTCAATTTTCCAAAAAACTTTTGACAAGCCTCACATCTTCTTACATGTGTAAAGGAATCATTAAAAACCTTTGGCCAATAGTAACCTGCCCTGAGAATTTTGTGTGTAGTTTTCTTTACTAAATAATGTCCTCCACAAACTCCTTCATGCATTTCACTTAAAACATGCTTCGCCTGTGACTCATCTAGACATAATAACAATATGCCATCTCTATTTTTCCAAAAGAGATCTTCATCCATGAAGACATACTTTGATGCTTGCAACTTCAAAGTTCTCTTTTGGTTGTCACTCAATCCATCTGGACACTTCATATATTTAATATAATGCATAACATAAGTATACCAAGGAGTGTGTTCAATGCTTTCAATTGTAGCCCCTTTTCAACATTGCAGATCTAATTTGCTTCAATATTAGTTTCTATCATTAGCCTAGCCAAGCCTTGGCCTCTTACTAGCTTAGTAATCTATATTTCCATGTCAAATTCTTGAATCTTGTTGATCCATCTGTATCTTTTCCCTATAACTTCATATTGTGTTAAAATGTCTTTGATAGCTACATGAGGGACATAAGCAATTACCTTTGCTCCAACAAGATATGGTTTGAATGCTTTTGTGGCCTTTACTAATGCAAATGTTTGTTTTTTCATTATGTCATACTTCAATTTAGACCCTTGTAATGATTTATAAAGAAAGATACAGGTTATTCATGACCATCCTCATTTTTCTGTAACATAACAACAACAATAGTATGCATTGAAGCAAATGAAAAGATCTGAAAGGACTTTGCAAAATCTAGAGATTTAAGAATAGGAGCCTCTTTGATAGCCTTTTTGATAGACATAAAAGCATCCAAAGCTTTAGCAGTCCAATCCATTTTTTGTCCTTTCTTCAACATTTTAGATATGGGCTTGATGATCTTAGCAAAATTATAAACGAATCTTCTGAAAAAATTAATTTGTCCAAAGAAAGATTGTATTGCCTTGACAGTTTTAGGAATAGGAATTTTATCAATAGCTTCAACCCTCTCAGGATCTATTCTAATTCCCTCTTTTGAAACAATATGCTGCAAGAGCTTACCTTCTGTGACTGCAAAATGACACTTTTTTGGATTTAAACTAATACCATATTCAAACGCTTTAATAAGTACCTTTTCAAGATGTTGCACATGATTTTCAGCCTTCTTCGAATAAGCAGTCAAGTCATCCTGGTACACTACCATGATAATATTGATCAAATCAGAAAATGCTACGTCCATAGCTCTTTAGAAAGTTGCTCTAGCATTTGTAAGACCAAATGGCATTCTTATGTATACATATGTTCCCCAAGCAGTTGTAAATGTTGTTTTGTATTGCTCAGACTCCTTGACTTTAACCTGGTTGTATCCTGAAAACCCATCCATCATAGATAACAGCTCACAGGCTATCACCTTATGCAATATTGCCTCCATATTAGGTAGAGGATAATTATCCTTGAGAGATGTCATATTTAAATTCCTGAAGTCCACACATAATCTGATATTACCATTCTTCTTTCTCACAGGAACCAAATTTGAAACCCACGTTGAATGTTTGATTGGTTTGATAATTCCTCCATCTCTAAGCTTTGTCATTTCTTCCTGCATCTTAGGCTCCAGTGTTGGATTTATAGGCCTTTGCTTCTATCTAAAAGGCTTGGCGTCTGACTTCAATGGTATTTCATGCTGAAATAAATCCTCCCTGTATGCTTTCAGATCTTCATATGACCAGGCAAACACATGTTTGTACTTTCTCAACAACTCAATTAGCATTCTTCTAATTGTAGGATTTATCATTTTCCCTATGTACACCTTTCTTGGTGCTACTTCAGTCCCCAAGTTAATTTCTTCAACATCTTCCCTTCTGGCTGGTGTTTGCTTCATGAGGGACCAATCATTTCTGTTATTTATCCTTTCTAGTGCCACTAAGCCTTTAGGAAGCTTATTTTTCTTGAGCTGCAATATTTCTTTTCCAAACACTATTTGCTTCCCATCTACTTCTTCAACAAAAGAATTGAAGTCAATTTCTTGTGCTTCATATTGGTCTATACAGTGCAAAAATTTCAAAAGATCAGCATCATCATTGAAAACCTGCCAGCTGGAAATGTTATCAAGCACAGCAAGCCTTGTCTTAAACTCAATCTGTGATACCCCAGCCAGTGTGATATCATATCTTTTCAGTGCCACATTTGCTAAAAAGTTAGCCATTATGTTCTTTGATTTGTCAATCCATTCAATTGAAAATGCATCAAATAATTTGATTGTATCCCATACAACATTCCTATATTGTTTTAATCTTTTGTGCTTTGTTGCATATTTTGATTTGATCTATAAAACAACCAACTTAGAATCACCCAAAATAGCTAGCAACTTAATCTTGTGTTTCACGGCTATGTTCAAGCCTATTAATAAAGCTTCATACTCTACCACATTGTTTGTACATTCAAATGCTAACAAAAAAGAATATTTAAAAGTAATACCTCTAGGCGAAACAAATACAATCCCAGCTCCATTACCCTCTTGACTGTAGGCTCCATCAAAATACATCTTCCATAGGCCATTACAATTCTGTGCAACATGTTTTTCAATTAGATCACTATTAATTAATTATGGCTAAGTTGGTTCAATTTTAAAACACCCTAGATCAACATCACAAAAATAATTAATTTGATCTTGTGGCACACATTCAACAAGCTAGCTCATTCTTGGCTCCCTGTATAACTTCACTTCTTGCCCATTTACTGGAATAGTAGCATAAGACAAACCAAATTGAACATTTCCACCTACAACTATTGTCCACTGCCTTGACAAGAGCATCCCGAATTGAGGAGGAGTATCAATGACTATTATATCTATATTATAAGCCACCTATGGATAAGTATCCAATTTGACTTCAACATCTTTTATAATACCAACCATAGGAATAGGTATGGTATCCATTGCATAACATTTTCTTCCAGTGATATCAACCCACATGCCAAGCTGCTTCATGACTCCTACAAGCATGATGTTTATAGCAGCACCAGAGTCTATCATGCAATTCCTTAACAATTTGTTATTAATAAGCAATGTAGTGAAAAAAGATCAACTTGAGGGGCAGTTGATAATATATCACTTAGGCAGACCTCAAAATTATTTATTTTCTCCTACCTATTGACTGCTTTAATAGCTACTTTGCTTTCAGAATTCATATATTTTTCATTTCCATTTGTTATCAATTGAACAACACTATCTCTGTATTCTTTTATTTTCATCATTTCGAGTAGTGGAACTGACATTTTTACCTGGGATAATGCCTGAGTGAAGTCAAAAGAGGAGCCCTCCATCTTAACAGTCTTCTTCAGCTCTGGAACATCTCCTTTGTTTTCTTCTTTTTCTTTTTTATTAGGTTGGCCAAGCGTCTGAACTTCTTTATTTAATTCCTTTACTTCCTCCTTTTGGACTAGATTCAATTCAATCTGATGATGTTGCTTGTTTTCTAGCTTTTTTATAGTTTACTATGTTGTCTTTTGATCTTTTATAAAAATTCCCCTAGGAACTCCATCTAGCTCATTTAATTTTGGCTTTCTCAACTACAGTAACAATTATTCCTTCTATTTCATCTTCAGTAAGTCTCCTTACATTACACTGAGCAGGCACCTCGGTAGGATGTGGCTCTATGTAGTCTTCATCAAAATCATAAAAGATCTGTTGTTTAGCCATATGGACATTATACTTCTAATTGGAAAAATCATATTCATAGCCCTCATCTTCTAAAGATGAATTTCTTTCCTCAATATGGTGAAAAACATTTGAAGTCAAATACACAGTATGATCCTCTCCATTATTCTCCGTCAGCATTCCCTCTTCTTGCATCCTTTGAGCTACAACACAATAATCTAGAGAATGTGGCTGATTACAAACTTCACAAAAATAATTATTACTCACCATTTAAGTTTACTCACCATTTAAGTTCCTTTCTTGTTCAATGGATCAGGAGTCTCTTTATTTCTGGGCCTAGCTGATATAGGTTTCGCATCTTTCCAATCTATATTGTAAGGCATATCATGCAGTCTCGGCCTTTCATTCCTATTCTCATTTTTGTATGTATTTTTTTGTCTATACTAATAATTATTGCTTTGTTGAGGAGGCCTCGGGTTGTCTCTTTTATTAGTTATACCAATAGCCTTCCTGTTGTTTTCAATTGTCATTGCAATTCTTTGTACTTCAGCCAAATCTCTTGGAAATCTATTTCTCAATTCGTACCCTATTTTAGGATCAAATGCATTTAAATAGATGCTCAATGCAATAGAATCTGGTAATCTTGATTCGAGTGGTACCTTAGTCTGCAATTTGTTGAATTTTCAATTGAAATCATAAATTGAATCATTCTGATTTTTCTAAATTCTCATTAATTCATGAAGAGCTACATCTGGAGCATTTTGATTCCCATGTTTCTCTAAGAATCTATCTTGAAATACTTGGAGAGAATTAACTAAGAATGTTGGCAAGCTATTAAACCAATCCTTGGCATCTTCAATAAGTGATATCATGAATAGCTTCATGTGTAAATCTTTATATGGCACATCTATGTCTTGGATGAAAACATTAAAACTCCTTAAATGTTCTTCAATTGTGATTGCATTACTCCCTGTAAATTTAGGCACCATACTCCTCCAACTGCCATCCATAGGGTAAGGATTTAACTAAAAACCAGCTAAATCAAACTGTTTGATCATGGTTGTATGGTGGTGAGGGGGAGGAATAGGTGGATATTGCTGATGATACATGAGATGATTGTACTGTGCATTATGTTGTGGGATATAATGTTGATCAAGAGGTGGATGCATGCCAGTATGTTATGTGCGAATATGAGGTGGATGATTTGGTTGCTTGTACTAAGTACCCACTTGCTGGTGAGGAGCCCTTGGTGGACTAGAAGGCCCTGCACCAAGATCACCTTTCTTATGAGGTGGCACATACTTTGGGGGCAACCAGCTATTTGATCAGTGACCTGAATTTTTTGCAATTTAGCCTCTAATTATTCGATCATCTTCCTCTATAATTCAAACTGTGCTTTTACTTCATCAGGAAGTTCATGATCAATAAACACATTTTGGTTATCCTCCATCTTCTGATCATATTCATGCTAAATTTTGATTCGTTCAAGTTCGAGCCTAGCCTCAAACTCAGCCTGTTTTTGAAAATCATGAAAAGGATTTACTTGCTCCTCAGGAGTACAAAGTTCTACACTAGAATTATCTTTCTATGTATCATAGTGATCATATGTTTCACAATGGACTTTTGATGCTTTGTCTTTACTTGCCAGGTACATGTCTTCACTTATCCCTTTTCCTTTATCAACCTTGTCATTTTTGTGTGGCCACTTATTGCTGCTAGCAGGGTCTCTAGTATGACCTCCCATGTATTGAGATCCTCTTCCATTCATGATGAACAACTACAAAATTTCTGTCAAAGTCGCCACTCACTTTATCAAAAATGAGAAAAATGTTTGATACTTCTTGTTCCCAATGGAGTCTATGCAAGATTTATGACTCTATGATTAAGGCTTTGATTCTGATTGTTTCCCAGTGGAATTTCCAATTTGTTAGCTCTCAAAAACACAGGTAGAATGCCTTAAGAGGCTACCAATCTCTTGATACATTTCAAGGTAACAGACAAGGTCAAGAGGAATCAACCTTCTACTCTTCAGGTGCTTCCATACCTAGGTGGGTGTACCTCTCTGAATAGTGCAGTCTTAACTTGTGATTATCTCTTAAGGAAATTTGTTCACAATGGAAATTAGAGGTAAACAAATGAAATCTAGCTTGAAAACAGTGACAATGTTTTGCTCTAAGTCCTAAATACTCAATTAAAAGACATAAAGAAACTAAATGAATTCAAAATGATGAAGTGCAGAGACTAGTGCCTTGTTGGGTATGCGGAGTCAAATGAGATTAAGATGAGAAACACTCTTTGGAGAAGACACAAATTATTTGGCATACATTTTGCTTACAACTTGTATAAACATGCAATACTGTAACTACTAAGTTCTACTTCAACAATCCAAACGAATCTCTCAAATTACTATGATCAACAAAAAGGATTTAATCTTTTCTTGAAAGAACCAATTGATTAATCACACAAATACAACAAATGTGTATTGATAAACTGAACATAAATCTTGTTATGTCAATTTAAACAACTAGAAAGCATCAATCTTGGAGACAACTTAGCAGTATTTTCATTCAATTCAATGGACAATTGACACCCGAGAAATGCAGCAACATCAACCGATTTTCATAAATACCTCCATTCTGAAATCATGCAACAATAGTCTCTGATCTGATAATTTATTCTACTGTATCTACTGGCAGTGTATCGAATATCTAATAACTAGTTCCTTTTTACAATTACAATATGCCTATTTATACACCAGCATGAGAAGAACACATCATATTGAAATCACATGTCGGCCAACAACTAAATTCAAGCTCAAATTGTGTTGGCTTGCAATGGTCTTCAAGCATTTTACATGTCAGCCTCAGTGTCTTTATTTTTGTTTTTTACTAATGAAACAGTCGGTGAGACATATCGATCATCATGCCAAAGGCAATTCAATCGTTAGACACCCCATGCGTATTTCACTTTCGCTATGACAGTCGACAGTCAGGGAGATGTCCTAAAGATTTCATTATGTTTCATCAAGAGCTTCATGATCAAACTGTATGTCGCTATAAGATTTAGCTTGTTACACCGAAGACATGAAGCATCCCCATGTTCCTTTGCATTTTGTTGTTGCTTGATAATATCAGGAACACCTCTCGCAGAACACCCCAAGTGTTACCAATATGATTTTCCTTACATTCTTTCCATTCACTGAGACATAGGGATATCTCTCGCCGATGTGCCCTTTTGGCTTCATTTATAGTCGCTGTGAATTAATGGTATCAGAGAAACCTTCAGCAGACTTCATCTTGTTTCACCGAAAGTCATAAGATTTACTATGGTCACCGTGACAATAGTATTTTCTCACCGACGAGTCTATCTATTTATGCCCTTCACCAATACATCCTGACATCAGGGAGAGGTCCCAAAGAAACAACTGAGTCATACCAAAACACTTGTGACCCTCATCTATTGCCAAGAGAAAGTGAATCTCATACCAACAGAAGCCCTTTGAAAGAACCCATATGCGCCGTCGGTGAGACATATACATATCACTGTGACCACTCACCGAAGGCATTAACTCTCACCGAAAGCTCTTGAGAGGAAATTCATATGCAAGGTCGGTGAGACCGAAGGTCACTCTCCAAGACCTTCCAATGAAAGCAATATCTCCTACCGAAAGTCATTCGAAATAATCCCTTTGTGCTTTGTCAGTGAGATAAACTCACTTCGTTGTGACGTTTCATCAAAGACTCTCAACTCTTGTTGATAAGACCCTTCCTCCTCCGGTTGGTAAGACAAATGATATTTGCTTAGAACAATGCTGATAACCCATAGCCTTTGCCAATGAACCACCACAAGCATAGTCAAGGAGACATATTGATGTCGGGGAAACCTCACCCCAATAGCCACAACATATGTTGATAGATGTCTCCATTGTTTCTTGAACAACATGGATGTTATGCCGATAGCCACCCATAGGAAAATGCCAGTCATTGTGACAAAGAACATGTCTTGCCAATACACCTAAAACAAAAAATATTAGCAGAAAAACATAATGGTTCGGGGAGACCCAAACAAACTTATGCCGATATGGACCAAAATGTGAAAAATGTAGACATGGATGAATTCTATGGGGAAATATGGGAAAAATGCAAGTAAAAATACCACGAGATGAGGAAAATGCCTATAGAAGGACTCATATGGAGACTCAGGGGGGATGAAAGATAGGAAAAATATCATCAAATTTTAACAGTTCCAACAAAAGGTTCATAGCTAAGTCCTAAGGCTTCAGCTACATGCTTGGGCATGACTATGGTACTAGCACCAAAGTCGATCATAGAATTGTGCAAAAATTTCTTACCCACAATAAGAGTTAGGAAAAAGGGTTTCAGTTTTTTATTACCTCTAACTTTGGTAGAGGCTTCCTCTCCATTATTTGTGAGGACTTTGGCCTAAGGTGATGAATCAACGTTCGTTCCCTTGGATGGTTGCTCTATTTGCTCCATGCTTGCATCCTCTAGTAGGGCCTTCTATAGTAATGACTTCTACTCCAAAATAGCTAAGATATCCCAAAGGGATACATTAGCAGAGGCTTTCTTCAACTACTCCACCACATTGAATGGTGGCAGATTTGAAGACTTCTACTCCTTGGGATTTTTTATAACAATCTCCTTACATGGTTGAGATGGTTGTGCAATTGCAGAGAAACTAGGAGCTTGATCGGAAACAATTTTGGGTTGTTGAATGACTAGTGCACCCATTAATTTTCTCTTTGAGCATAATATGATTGCACTTGTGGGGCCTTGGATGTGGATGCATCATTTGCAAACACTGCCTCTTCTTCTTCCATCCATGAGAAGAGCGTGTGATCAGGAGCTATATCTATTTCTTGCTCTAGGGACATTCCTTGCATTTGCGCAGTGAGTACCACATTTTCCATTTGTGGAGAGGAATATATATAACCTCATAAGTCTAATGCAACACCTTGACTACATTTTTCTACCACTCTTTGTTATAGATTGTCATTTAGGAAATTTTAGCGTATATGTGCTTCATTTCAAGGGAAGCACCAAGGATTGATGTCATCAGCGAGATTATTTTCCCCTGCTACTAGTTCTATATTTAGAATTGGGTGGAAATTCTATAGTGGAGTAGGCACCATCACTATCATATTATTTGTTTGAGCTTGTGAATTCATGCACAAGCCTCCTTGGAATTGATTTTGCTGGTAGTAAGGTCTTCCACCTTGGTAATTCTAGAAAGTTGGCTTCATTTATGTAGACAGTTGTCACTTGATACTAGTTATTTCATTTGAGAAGGTCCACAACAAGTCCCTAATGTCACTCATCTCATCCTTTGCAGAGTTGGATGTGGAAGCAATGTTCTACAACATGCTCGGATATGCATACATAGATTGGGGAGGAGCAGATGTACTGGTAGAAGCTATCTCCTGGGCATGAGCTAATATCTCTACAAATATGGGCATAGCAAGCCGATGCAAAAAAAAATTGGTGTCGATAAAATTGTTCTCTTCCTTAACAATAATGTTGTATGCATCCAGCAGGGTGTTCCCACCAAGAGACTAGATAATCATTGAGATATTGACATTGAGGGATTTCAAATAAAATGTGAATACCAAGTTGACCAGTAGTTTGGATCCTCTACCAAGTTGTGTGAAACTGGGTGTTGAAGTCAATCATGGCCTCATGAGGGGCCCACTTTATGGTCACTAACTACTGATATAGCTAAACCAACAATTTTGTGGTATGTGATGAGAGAGGAAGGTTCTATGTCCTTCTCTTACACTTTTAGGATCTTTCACCTAAAAGGAGAGAGATAAAATCCTCTAAGCCACACCACAACACTACCAAAATTGAAGGCCCCAATCAAATATAGATTAACAAAACTAAATGAAATGATGTAAATGATGTAAGAGACTAATTATGAATGAAATGTGTAATGTTTGAAAACACAATGATGTATGCAAACAATAAACTAAACATGAACAAATGCATAAATAGAAAAGTAAAAGGCTAAAATTGAGTGCACCTGGGCAAGATTAGAGGAATCTAGAATGTTTTGAATGTTGTCTGAAGTTACTGAAAATCAATAGAGGGACTCATTCGCCCAAGGTGGTGAATTAGTCCTCCTACTAGTGAAAAACTGTCAGAAATAGGTTTTTGTCTGTCAGGATCTAGAATATGACAAAACTTACATTTCTAGTCCTAAGGTGGGACTCATTCACCATAGGTGGTGAACTAGCCCTCTCCCAAAATTATGAGAAATCAAGAGACAACTCTGCAACACCAGATCTAGAAATGTTTGCTTGGCGGGTCTCTGAAGTCAATCCTGCAGGAAATAAACATAACACCTTATTCAAGCTTGAAATATGATTGATTTGACTTGAAACACATAGTTGACTTGTTGACCAATCTTCAATCACCTAATTTCTTGTTAAATCTTCATACATAAGTCTGTAAACACACATGCAAGGGGGGAAAAATGGTTGAGGGTTAGCAAATAGGGGTTTTCCTTGGTCAAATCTGACTTTGGTAATCAAACCCTTACTGAAAATGAAATGAAAGTGAATGATAAATGAATAACATGCAAGTTCTATCAACTTACCAAACCCTTGTAGTAGAAATTTGAAGATATTGCAATGGCACCTCTAAAGTACTTGATTATTGCTTGATGAAAAGATAAAATGCTTGAATG
Organism: Sequoia sempervirens; assembly: GCA_007258455.2. Lineage (NCBI taxonomy): Eukaryota > Viridiplantae > Streptophyta > Pinopsida > Cupressales > Cupressaceae > Sequoia > Sequoia sempervirens. The sequence continues at coordinate 356,515,150 of VDFB02353493.1, forward strand.
TAATGATAGATTGAATGCTTGAATGAATGGATGAAAACTAAGATGAATGGAGTGAATAATGAGAGAAATCACTTATTTATACACTCTTGTGCCTTAGTATCTTGATAATACAACATCATAGACCAACATGAAGTGATTTTGAATAAAAATCCAAAAAAAAAATTAAAATATTTTGAATTTGGAGCGAAGGGGGATCTATTCACCACCCATGGCGAATGGGTCCCACCCTAGGCTTGTGAAAGGGTGTCGGGATTTAATTTCAATTTAATATTGTTTGTTGGGTTTACATTCAAAGTACACCTAAATGTGTCTGATATGTGTATAAAGGAGTCATAAAAGATATAAGAAAGGTGTAACTAAGGGAAATGTACCTAGAAAAGTGTGAATCTTTGTTACAAGACTTTACAACACCTCAAAATAGGACTTGATGAGTAAAAATGTGATATTGTGATGAATAGGGTCTAGAAAAGTGTATAATTTTTTTACAACGCTATCACAAGACCTCAATAAATTGAATATTTATAGTTTAATGTGTATTTTTTAGCCATATTACATCATTAAATCAAGCAACATAGATCAAATACTAAGGAAGTAGGACCCAAATGACCATGAAAATGTTAGTGATCCATTTTTGTACAGAACATTTAGCCTCCACTTTAGTGAGAGGAAAAACTTGCTTCAGAATCACACTAAAGTAACCATGAATGTTGAGAGAGAATTTCAAATGCGCTCATGATTAGCTAGTGCAGGAGCACCTAATGGACTACATGCCTCCATGAGGCCAAAATGTAATAAATGTTTAAAGAGTGCTTAGAGGTCATTTAATAAGGCTATTCAATACCATTGCAATGTGTTTGAGTCATTTGAAGGGTGTTTAGATAGGTTGTAAGGTCAATGTATCTAGTTTGCAAAAAAATGAAAAATGTTGTCAAAAGAGGTCTACAATATGTTTTAGGTGTGTCTGGTCATTTGGAGTCCTTAAAATAATATTTTGTAATATTGTTGAAAAGTTGTCAAGTTGTAATTGCAAGATTTGAAAGTTTAAGAGTCAAGTAGGTGAAAGGTCATTGTAGGTGGTTGAAACTGATTAAAAATCCATTTTTAAAAGCCATTTTTACATTCATCCATCATTTGGAAGGGTGGTTGTTAATAATTGAATAAAGAATCATAAGTTTCACCATAATTTTTTGTTATTTCTGAAATGTTTTCTACTGTTTCTTGGCCTTGTATGGAATTTTATGGACATATTATGATACAAAAGTGATTGGATGTTAAATTACTATGAATCTAATTTCAAATGCAATTATTTTAGTTTAAATCCATGTAGGTATGAAGAAGTTATGACAATTTTACTCCAGGTGGGTATGTTTAGATTTGGTGGGGCAGCAAGCAATAAAAATTGCATATCTTTCATTTTAACCATTATAAATTGGTAAAAACTTGCATTAAGGTCTATTTTAAGGTTATGAATGATTTCCCATTGGTTTCATTTATTTTGGAGAAGATTTAGATGATTTTTGTGAAGAATAATGAGTCCTAGATGCTAGGACATGAAATATTTGTTGGAGTTTTGTCAAGTAAGATTGAGTTGGTGATTTTCTTCCTCTAGCATTGCATCATTAGAAATATGGAATAACAAACATCAATAGGGATGATCAAGCCCCCAGGATGAAGATCCCATGGTTTAAATAAACACAAGAACAAAAGAATGCACATGAGGAAGAGAAAGAAAGGGGAAAGAGGTCAGATCAAGCTTTGATCATTTGTCTAGCTAGTTGTAGATCAGATCTAGGCTATTTGTTTGAAAAATAAAGATACATACTCACTCTAGGGTGATGGAACTTCTAGTTGTCCGCCAACTGAGAAGTCCCAAAAAGATAAATACATACGCTAGTTGGTATGCACTCAAAAACACGAAGGTGGCTATGGGGAAAGTCATGCCGCTAAGTAGGCTTCCTGCTCAGTCATACCAAAGTTATGCCTCCTGACAACTTTAATAATGTTCCACAAAGAAAAAGGTTGGATAGGATAGTACCATAGGTATGCAAGCTACATTATGCAATGTGGTAAAAAGGAAAACATGCAAAAATAAAAACGAAAATGTTCAAAGGAGTCTTGTTAAAATCATGCAAGGTCTATCACTTAGGGAACATTGTGTCTAATGTGTCCAAGAGAGGACTGATCAAAGAATAATAGATTCATATCTTAGGGGATGTAGTGCATCGCATCAGGCCACTAAGAGGAATGTAGTATGCTAAGATAAATCACACTTATGAAGGGCACTATACCCAATGTCATCCACAAAGTAACAAATGCATCGAATGAAATAACAAGGCTGCACTAAGAAACAAGAAAAAGTAAAATTAAAAATTGAATAGTACCAATGTATGCCACCACTTTAAAGAAATTGCTACAAACTATTATGTGAGCAATTACTTTAAAGTAGCAAGATAAATGCAAGCAAAAAGAAGACATGAGAGCCAATTCAAAAATCCCCTATGCAAAGTCATATGTTCTCGAATAGGCTATGTCATGTGAAAGAAAGAGGGGCTACCCCCAAAGAGAAAGACACCAAACATAAAAGGGATCTATGGACTTGGGGTCAGTATGCTCATTATTTTTATGAGAGAGTTGTGAACTATCATCATTCCCCAAAGCAGATAGAATGAGAAGAATGACACATAGAGTGTGAAAACAAAGAAAAAAACTAAAGTCCATTTTGGATCAACATGGAAGAGACATTTTGGTCTCAATGCCTTGTATCATCCCTAAAAAGAACACAAAACAAAGTGAAAAGAGAAAGGCAAAAAATAAGGGTGAAAAGAAAATTTTTTGGGTCAACATGAAGGAGACATTTCGGTCTCAATGCCTTGCATCATCCCCAAAAAGAAGAACACAAAACAAAAGAGAAAAAGGAAAAAAAGGACCTTTTGTGTCATCATGGAAGAGACTTAGGGAATCTCTACACTTTGTGTCATCCCCAAAAGGAAGAACAAAAAGAAAAAGAGAAAAAGTGAACAAGGTAAAAAGAGATGTATGAGATATAGATGAATAGAGGTATGAATAGAAGAAGTGTACAAAGAGAGAGAAAATATCAAATGCACAATACTAGGGGAACACAATGCACACATAAAAGAGAAATAAAGAAAGATGACTAGGAATGAAAATGCTAATCACACATCAAACTAGTCATGCACTTTCCAATCTCAGTAAGGTTAATGGGAAGGGAACAACATAGCTAAGGGACAAAAGAAAATGCATTACTAGGACAAGGCTAACAACTACTTGCCTCCACTGATTGCAAGACAAGAGTGAGCCGAGAGAGATGAGGGGAAAGATCATGTGATGATGAGAATGAAAGATTCTGCAATCATGGCATGAAAAGGAGAAAAATTAGAATGTATGGAATGATAGGAAAACAATCAGTATTAGTAAAGTGGTACTTATTCAATACCTCCTTTAATGTCTAACATTCTTCACTGTGATGACCAAGAATATGATGGTATTTTCAATATGGAACGTTGGAGTCTTTAGGATGAATGACCAACCTATTGGAAGGTGGTAATAATATGAGACATCTATTCAAGAGCATTTGAAGTTTCCTTTCACACTAAGGTGGTGGGTGAAGAGGAAACTTTATTTTTTTATCTTGTAAGGGTGTTTCCTTTTACTAGATTCACCTCTTTCATGAATGGAAGGAGGATGAGAAGGACCTATGGGGATCCTAATGTCCTCAACATTAGTAGTAGTGAATGGTTGTTCTTGAGGGAGAAGGATGTTGAAATCAGGAGGAGGTTGATAACCTATTCCTTGTGTGTTTTCTTCAGTATGAATTTGTTCAAAAAGTTAGTGAATGTCATGTTCTTTAGTTATATCACATCCTTGCTTTCTTAAAATAGTGTAACCCTTCCCATAAGTCTCTTTAAGATTGATAGGGGTATTAGTGACTTGAGTGGTATATGATGTTTGTGGAATAGCTTGTGAGGAGGAACTAGGTCCATTTGTAGGAGGAACTTTAGGTCCTTCAAGAACTTCAGGATGTAGAATATCAAAGTCATGATGGGGAGAAATTGTAGGAAAGTCTTTAGACTTCATAGATGGATAAAATGTCTTGTTAGCTTCAAGGTTTTCAAAGCATTGGTTAAAGAACTCATTCATGCTAACATCATCTTCTCATATGATGTCAACATCACGAGGAGGACAATCACGAGGAGTTGAAGGAGCATGAGGAATCTCAAGGTCATTAGTATCACAACCAAAAGCACAATTGGACACATAAACTAAAGACTTCAAAAAAGACAAAAGCTTACTAAAGCAATAGGCCATAATGAAAAATATGCAAAAATAGAGAAACTAGAAAATCTGACAGAGAGAAATAACAGAAAATTGAAAATGCTAAAAAGACACAGAAAATGCCTAAAATGAAATCTAAAATGTGCAAGGGGACTGATTCACCCTAGGTGGTGAATGAGTCCAACTATGAGATTTTTTTTTTGTTGTTTAGAAAATGTAAAATTAATTTTATGCTTTTCAAATGCCAATGCAGGATGCAGATGCAAATTTTTAATTTTTCCAATGATATATGATGCAAAAATGAAATCTAAATGAGTCTTTCACTAATGCAAATTAAAGAAACCATAGGATGTAAAAATAAAACTTTTCCTAATGCAATGTTGATGCAAAGTAGACCTACAATGCAAATGAAAGTGAAAATCAGAAAGAGATGTTGTTCAATATGCAGGTTCACCAAAATGAACCAACAATTTTATGGTATGTGATGGGAGAGGAAGGTTCTATGTCCTCTTACACTTTTAAGATCTTTCACCTAAAAGGAGAGAGATGGAATCCTCTAGGCCACACCACAACACTACCAAAATTGAATGCCTCACTCAAATATAGATTAACAAAACTAAATGAAATGTTGTAAATGATGTAAGAGACTAATTATGAATGAAATGTGTAATGTTTGAAAACACAATGATGTATGCAAACAATGAACCAAACATGAAAAAATGCATAAACAGAAAAGTAAAAGGTTGAAATTGAGTGCACATAGGAAAGAATGGAGGAATCTGGAATGTTCTGAATGTTGTTTGAAGTTACTAAAAATCAACAGAGGGACACATTCACCCAGGGTGGCGAATTAGTCCTGCTAATGGTGAAAAACTGTCAAAAATAGGTTTCTATCTGTCGAGATCTAGAATTTAACAAAACTTAGATTTTCAGTCCTAAGATGGGACTCATTTGCCACAGGTGGCGAATCAGTCCTCTCCCAAAATTTTGAGAAATCAGGAGACAACTCTACAACACTAGATCTAGAAATGTCTGCTTGTCAAGTCTCCAAAGTCAATCCTATAGGAAACAGATAGAAAATCTTCTTCAAGCTTTAAATATGATTGATTTGACTTGAAACACCTAGTTGACTTGTTGACCAATCTTCAATCACCTAAGTACTTGTTAAATCTGCATACATAAGTCTACAAACACACATGCAAGAGGGAAAAATGGTTGAGGGTTAGCAAATAGGGGTTTTCCTTGGTCAAACCCCACTTTGGTAATCAAACCCTTAATGAAATAATGAAATTTAAGTGAGTGATAAATGAATAACATGCAAGTGCTATCAAATTACCAAACCCTTGTAGTAGAAATCTGAAGATATTGCAATGGCAACTCTAAAGTACTTGATTATTGCTTGATGAAATGATAAAATGATTGAATGTAATGATAGATTGAATGCTTGAATGAATGGATGAAAAATAAGATGAATGGGGTGAATAATGAGAGAAAATCACTTATTTATACACTCTTGTGCCTTAGTATCCCAATAATACAACATCACAGGTTGACATGAAGTGATTTTGAATAAAAACTAGAAAGAAAATTTAAAATATTTTGAATTTGGAGCCACGAGGGACTCATTCACCACCCATGGTGAATGGGTCCCACCCTAGGCTTGTGAAAGGGTGTCGAGATTCAATTTGCATTTAATATTGTTTTCGGGTTTACATTCAAAAATACAACTAAATGTGTCCTATAAGTGTATAAAGGGGTCATAAAAGACATAAGAAAGGTGTAAATAAGGGAAATGTGCCTAGAAAAGTGTGAATCTTTGTTACAAGACTTTACAACACCTCAAAATAGGACTTGATGATGAGTAAAAAGGTGATATTACGATGAATTATGATGAATAGGGTTTAGAAAAGTGTAGAAATGCTTTACAACACTTCACAACACTATCACAAGACCTCAATAAATTGAATATTTATAGTTTAATGTGCATTTTTAAGCCATATTACATCATTAAATCAAGAAAAATAGATCAAATACTAAGGAAGTAGGACCTAGATAACCATGAAAATGTCAGTGAGCCATTTTTGTATGGAACAATAGCGAAGACCGATCTCCATTATTCAAAAATCTTTCATAAAAAGGATCTCCGAGCTGATCCTAGGTGTTAATTTGGTATTATCTCCTAGAGTGTGGTACCAATCTAGTGCCTTGCCTTTAAAAGAAGCTGCAAACAACCTTAGTACTACAATTTGATTAGAGACATCATGCACCAAGCATACATATGCTACATATTGCAGATGATAGGATGGTGTTTTTGAGCATTCCCCTATTAACTTTGGTAAAGCTTTTAAAGTAGATGCAGGGATAGGGGCCCACCTAGCTAGTGCTACTAATGCTATGAGAGGACTTCTAAAATACCATGCTACAAAATTTCTATTAGCCATTGGTAGTGGGCTGGTGGAGGGATCGAGACATTTATCAGATGGGCTCTTGCTTGTATTGTTACTAGCAATGGCACTAGTAGGCCTATGACTCATACACCCACTTTAACTATAGATATATTCAAAAGGTCTTGTTGGGTGTGCTAGAAAAAGAACTATTGACACCTAAAACTGCTAGGAAAACAACCTTATGGAAAACTTAGTTAATGGGGGACTAATTGCACTAAAATGAGTAACCTTCAAATTTTTTAAAGAAGCTAGCTCCTTCTATAATTAGGGGGTTGGAAAGGGAAAAGGAATTAGATATATAAAAATAAAGTCTAATCTAAGGTGATGTGCCAAGATGTAAGTATGTAGGCATGGGAAATCTTCCTTTCAAATGAGATTTGAGGACTCGTTCAACAATCTGCATGTCCAAAAATAACAAAAAGCATAAATGAAATTCCTAAGAAGTCTATCAAATAACATAAGATAACTTCCATACACATTCACTAAAAAGAAGAGTTCAAGACATGGTCTGAATCAGCAAATTTATATTAAAATTATAAAAGTCTTGCAAATAAACTACGTAGTACAACAAACAACACAATATAATGTCTTGTCAATTACTAAGAAATAGAGAGGCTGAACAAATTGGCATAGTTTGTGAGTCTTAATGCAATGATGAAAAAAATATAAAGGCCTATATTCTTTCAGTATTTTTTTTGTGTATCTTCGAACTTATTTTCAAAGAGTTGAAGTAGTATATATAGATCATTCCACCGCCCCAAAGCCAATAAGAGAAAAGAATCTCCAAGCACGTGCAACACCGCCCATTGCAATGATTCACAAAGGCTAAACATTGCAATAGAAAGATTTTGAAACATGGTATTTGGTCACCTCTAGCAAGTTGCACCCTCCTGCAATGATGAATGTGGTCGTAGAGTGGAAGCAATGGAATTCCCATGAAGACATGCATTTCCCACCTATAGAGTTTTTTAGGACATGTGGCGAGAGGGAGGGATCAACATTAATTCTTCCCTTCCTTATGATCAAATTCCCTATGGAGAAGACACATGGAGAAGTCTTTGTTTCAAATGAAGACTGTGGGGTCTGCCAAAAGGTTGCTCGCAGAATGATGCAACATGGCACATGAGCAGAGTTCAGAGGAGAACAAAGGAGAGAGGAATCTCAAAGTCCTGCATTGCGAACATGTGGTGAAGGGCAGGGCTCGAGAGAGAAGCAAGGGAAGAAAACCTTCCAAGGAGAACACAGTTGACACATGGAGAAAGCAGGCGAAGATGCTTCAAAAGGGGCTTAGAGATATTCAAACATATGAGGCACAGGTTGGGGTTGATACAAAATTATCAATGACCACCTGGAGGGAGCTTTAAGGATTTTTAATCCACAACTTTTTACCTAGAGGTGAATATTTTTCACTATTAAGGTGAAATGCAATGTTCAGTAAATGTATTTTTACATACAGGTAAAGAAGTTGTATGGGAATGAAAGCAACCAAAATTATACAAAAAATTTTAGTTGCAAGTGTTAAGCAAGATGGGGATTAGGGTTAGATGGCACTTTCCAAATGATAGATCAAAGGGAGATTAGTATGACATGTTAGGTCTCAAAAATGTAGGTTTTTAGACCATAAGAGGGTGCCAGTCACTTAATACATTCTTGTCCAATGAATGAGACAAAATATGATTGACTACCTCCTACTCTTTAGGCTCTACTAAACCTAGGTGGGTGTACCTGAGTGATAAGGAATATTTGAAAGTTTAAATGGATTATAATTTGGGCAATCTACTCACTATGGCAGATGGGTGTGAAGTAGATGCAAAGCTTACTAACTAGTTCCTAATGAGAGTGTTTGAATAATCAAGAGTATGAATTGAATTTGTATAAAAAATTTCTAAAGTTGACCAGTGCCTAATCTATTGGGTGGATGGAGTCAATGAATGGATGATGATTATGGAGATAGATTTGTATGATAAGTGAACCTATTATTCAGCCTAACTATAATTGTTGGGCACTTTTAAATGTTTGCACCTTGTATAAACATGCAGGTTTGTTTGCTACAGTACTCTTCTTTATAGATCCCAGTGTTATTCCCTCAAATTACTGTGATGCTATGAAAGGAAGTTTAATTCTTAGCTTAAGGGAAACCAATCAAACTAACTATCTTAAAAGGATTTTAATCGCTGAGGGAACCAATTAAAATGAATTAATTGAAAGGATTTTTTAATTCTCTCTCGCCAGAACCCAATCAAGACAATCACATAGTTACAACAATTGTGTCTAGAAAAATCATATAGATTCAAAAAATTTAAGAGAACCACTTTGGAGACAACACAACAACAGATAAGAATGAAAATCAACAAATCAATTGAACACTAAAAATAGATCACCAATTTTAAGTAGTCTTCTCCATTATATTGCTTCAAATAATAAACATGAATAGTAGAAGTTTTTGATATGAGATGGATGGGTGAAATATGCTTATATGATTATAACCTACTACTACTGGCAGTGATAACGATATGATGATGATGATGATGATGATTTCAAAACCGAGCCTTAGTTTCCCTTTTTATATTGGAAGCGACAAGCTACAAGCCCATTTACAAAAGGTTACAACATTTGTTAACTAAAACTTGATTAACATAAACACAAAAATTTCAAAGTTTGTTAATGGATGCACCACAATCCGTTAATCTCTAGTAAGCACCCGTGATCACCAAAGAGTTGTTCAAGGCTCATGCACCATGATAATGCATCCATAACTTCCAAAATTCCATACTCTACCACTTTTCACTCGACCCGTGTGATGAACATGTTAATCCTCAATACATGCTTGATATACCGTATCTTTGCATAAGTATCTTCATTATTTATGATATCCTTCATCGCATAATCAAGTTCAAAGATTCTTCCTAACTGCACATGTGTCATCTTGAGCACCTTATCTTCATCATTGATCTCATCAAGAATACCTGATAGGTACCGGTTTATCTCAATCCTTCCATTCGTCCTAATCCTTTAGATTTGTTTCCTCAAAGAAATTCGGTAGGGCCATACTTAGTGACTGACTGAAGTCACTCAATTCTTGTGTCAAAATGTTATGGAAGCTAACATGTGCACTCATGAGCTCTTGATGCTCTTGAAGCACTCTTTGATTGTCACCTTTCTTTACTTTTATCTATGATTCCACTTCCTTCATCCTATCACACAACCTGTTATGTTCTAGTAAGGTTGCATATGTCTTGCCATGGATGATCTAGACCTTGTCTGAAAGTCTAAACATATCATCAAATCTCTTACAGACTAGTTTTGATGCCATTTCAAATGTGGTGGCACTTAGTTTTTCCTTTAATTCTTTTTGTTCTTTCTGGCTCTTTTCATACTTTTGCTTCCAATGAGTGGTCTCATACATTGCTTCGAGCACCTTTCTTTCATGTTCAATCAATGGTGAGTAAATCCTTGAGGAGGAAGGAAATCTATCTTTGTAACTAGTCACCTCCTATTTTAACCTCTCATTCTCCTCCATCAGCCCCTTATTATCTCTGACCAAATTTTGAATTTGAGCCTTGGTAAACTTGGCCACATTTACATTCAAATCAACAGTTTCCATGGGGTCTGTATCCCCTACTCTTTGTACCAGAAGGTGTCCAAAAATATGATCATGATTACTAATAAGGGAAGGCCTCTTACCTAGTGGGTAAAGTTCCCACATCTGTAAAGTAGTATTATCAAGGTTATAACCTGATCTGGTATATATCTTATCACTAGCTTCATCCATTAATTGCAAGGCCTTATTTTTCCTTTTTAGAAAGTTGTCAAACATAATGGCTAAGTTGATATTCCACCCTAGAAGAAGCATGACCTCAGCTTCTTGTCATAGTATTCTTCCTCTTTCAGGGGTCATATTTTTCATCTCTTCATCGACCTCATGCTAAAGCTCTTTTAAGGCATCTGACTCTTTCTTAGGGTTGATTTATTTTTTTCTTTCCCTTACTACTCTTCCCTTATACTCATAAATGAAAGCCTTGAATTCAGAAGTTTGAACAAATGTATCATCTGCAATGAATTATTGGTTGGCATGATGTCTCACATCATTAGATAACTCATTAGAAGCTTCAAATGTGATCACATTCCTCTCTAGTGGCTCTTAATACTAGGGAACAATAGCCTGAATGGTGATCTATGTGACTTCCTCCTCTTCTTCAATGTCATCTTTGATTATAATAGGAGTGTCAGTTGAGTAGCTTACCTCTAGAGTAGGCCATGGTGACAAATGACTTAATGGTGCTACATTCTTAGCTTGTCTACTAAAACCAGTATTTCTTCTCCTTTCAAAGGCTACAAGGGTTACATCTTTTATCAATTCTTCTTCATGTAGAATCATTTGCTCAATCCTTTCCATAGGATCCTGTATTCCAGGAAACACCTCAACATACAATGGATTAGTGTTTCTTCTCCAAGCCTCAACCATAACAATTCTATTGTAGGAAGCTTTTCTTATCATTACTTGTTTCTCATCACAATTCCTAATGACATTGTCCACATGGAATTCATGTTCGTATCCCTTTAGTTTCTGTGAAATCTTGGCATCATAAATGAAATGTTCGGGATCAAATTTCTCTTTTGTTTCCCACTAGCAAGCCATAATAGTCTAACTTGCTACCAACCAATTCATACCCTGTATCTACAATGATAGTGAAGTCACCATAACACAAAGTAGAAGGCATGAAAGTTTGTCTCCCATAGCTCTTTAGGTGCATGAAGGATGAATAAGACAATTTCCTTACAATCTCAAGGTATGCAATTCTATCTGGCATAGTTTTAGGCAATAAGAATGGGGTTGCCTTGAATCCATACACTCTGATCACAGTGTAATCCTCAAATGAATACCAGTCCCTCCAATTGTGGTTCACTTTTCTTTTAGAACACTTCTCTTTTGGTATGAGGAATTTTTGTATTTCCCATCTCTTTTGTGTGTCTTGACACTATTTGACCCATCATTGTAATTAATATGAGATAATTCATAATGGGTTCCCCTTGGTCAAGTTGCATAAGTGTTATATTGGTGTAAGAATTAATGACTTAAATAATTATTATTAGGTTCTATTTACACTATCATTCTTAAGCTTTCTTAGGCCATGTAATTTTTGGTGTCTCAAGTCATATGATTAAGACACATGTCATGATCTAATTTAATCCAAGTCATCTTGGGTTTCATTTATGAATTGTTTATCATTTTATTTAAGATAATTAATTGTATATTGTATCATTTTTTCATTATTGCAAAAATGCAATTCTTAAGGTTTATAGTAGATTATTTATTAATTAACAAAGTAAAATTTTCATAGTCTATGATAGTAACATAATGATATTTTGGATTTTAACTGTGTGATAATTTTGTGTGTATCAATATTTTGTATCATACTTCATGATCCATCATCAAGATGCATTAGATTTAGAGAAAAAATTGGAGAATTAGTATCAAACTCATCTAGATAAATAGATTTGGGGGATCCATATAGATAAAAATATTATTTATTTTTCTCTTTTCTATGATGGGGTGTTTTGGCTGCAAGAGATCTTTGGGATTTGTGGGGTTAAATCATCAATTTTAACATGTTATTGAAAGATGGTTTCCATTGCACCAAAATATTGACTTGTTAATGCTCGATACAACCACCCAAGTTAATGAATCCATAGGAGGCGATTAAGCCATGTCACGAACCCGAGCATTGCAATATTAGGTTTTTATACCTTTTGTGCACTGGCCTAACTTGCTTTGAGGCTTAATTCTTTCACATGATCAAATAATGTTTTCAATATGTCTTGTATGAACAAGAATACTCATGTTTGTTTGTAGAGTCAAAGTCCATGCAATAGATACGATATTGTGGCCCTAGTTCTTCATACCTTGGTCCATAGTGTCTACTTGCTATATCAAAATAAGTATTTCTCTACATTATTTAGCATAACCTAAAGAAAAATTTAAAAAATCATCTATCTTATCTCATCACATATCCCATAAAACAGCCAAATCCATTCGAATAATCATAGGTTTCTTGATGTTTGATCAACATCATTCATTCATCACTTCATATTCTACCTATCTATCTAATTATCATTTTCTTCTCTTCCACCCATAATACTAACAATTATATTCAAGTATCATGATATACAAAAAACTATCCATCACATCTTGCATCCAAAAAGTATCAATAGTATCATATTTCCATATTATCATAACATAATACATTATCAATCCTGCATAGTCATCATATGAAGCATAAAAAATATAAAATAATCTTCATAATATCATATCATACATCCTACATCCACAAATAATTACTATCATCATAACATCATCACATATCCATGTACTATAACATCATTCCATCCATGTCATCATATATCATCACATCATGAGAATAATCAAAAGAAAATACATTAGATCATATAAGCACAATATACAAATCACAACATCATATACATCCATCAAATCATCATATAACATCACATAAGTCATAATCATAGCCAAATCAAAATATCATCTCATATATGTCAAAATTGTGTGTTATGATACAAGTTTATACAAATAATGTATGTACATAGGGCTATCAAGAGCTAATAATACATATATATATATATCAAAAAATGATTGTCTACAATGTATTTGTACATCAACATATATATACAAAGACATGTAAATACTCACATGGAACTCCCTCTCTCCTCCTGACCAAGAGAACAAGGAGGGGGAGCCATTTTTTGTGCTAGTGCTTTTTGTTGAGCCACGTGACCACTCAATGCCTGTAGCTATTGAGATAGTCGCCCCACAAATCCACCATTGGATCTTCTTGATCCACCTACAACTATACTCCTCGCTAAGAATATAGGTTTTTCCTACTAGCTAGTACTGTCACCTCATAAAGGGTCTTGTAGTATGTGGCCTCTCTCTCAAAAATTTTGATCTCTTGTATGTGTTAAGGCATGGGAATCATTTGTCCCTATCTTGTAGCCTCTAGTTGTTTCCTCCTCACTCGCTAAACATCCATCTCAACAATAACCTGTGCTAGTTGACCCTCGCCCTATTGCCTCCGAGAAATCTCTACATCTCTCTCCTAGGCTCACTTGTCTCTCTTAGTAGTCCTCTAAATTAGTTGTGCACTAAGCCCATCTTGCTCTTCCTTGTAACCATCCCTCTCCCGACGGGCCTCATCTCTCTCATGTAATGCAACCCAGAGTCTGACATCATTAGGGTATCCTCCCTAAGGAATATCCCCATCTCCTCTCTAGTCTAGCCCTCCTTGAGGGGTGACTACTGTACTCCCACCTACACCACAAGGACCTCCACCTCTACTCTCTGCCATTGATGACAAGCTCTCTTGGCCTTTGTATCTCGTCTCCTCCCCTGCACTACTCCTTTGTCTAAATGGGTAAACCTAAGTGGCCTCTATAGAATCCACTAGGCATCAAAATCTATTGCAACCTCTGGATTCTCTACCCCATTTGCCCAGATAAACTCTACTAAAGTCAATTATATGAACTCTATCACTACTATCTGAGGTAATGTTATCATTCCCCAATCTACGATCTCCCTGGTAGTCCTAGCAAAGAGACCATGATAATCAACTGCCAACACATCTTGTGCCTCCTCAAACTACCTCCAAACTCTATTTGGGAGATACCTCTCTAGCATATACAGTGTCCCCCTGATCAACCACTTAGTTTATCAGCAAAAAGGTAGGTGGACCCCATTTTCATCCCATGCCCTGATATGCAGCCAAGGCCTTCATCTAAACTGATCAATATCATCAATAACCCTCTACCAAAAGTCTAGGTCACCAAGTCGGTGATGTGTAAGAAGAGTGTTATATTTGTATACCAGAGGATAACCCATTGATCTCATTGCCTAAACTAATAGGCCTAGTCACTACTAAATTCTCCCATGCCCAAACATGGAGCAAGGTAACACTGGTTGATAGATTGGTAGTTGCCTGATATACCACTTGGTGTATATCATGGTACAAATACACTAATATGCATGGCACCCATGCACAAACTCTCTCGTCCTCCATAATCCCCTCCAACACTCGGCCCCATTTGACCAAAAAAACCCTAAAGCATCGATTGGGCATGAACTATCCACATATAAGGCTAGCCACCACAATGATGATGCCATCTACAATGCTAATATACTGCCTCAAATCAATCTATTCGTCACCAATCTCTAGCTCGTCATCTATAAATACTCACTTCAATGCCTCGATGCAATAATCAAGCTCATATATCACTATGGCTCCATGAATAGGGACCCTCAAGATGCGCCACACATCCTCCAAAGTGATAGTCACCTCTCTCGTTGGTATGTTGAAAGAGGACGTCTCTAAACACCATCTCTCAACAAGTGCTCTCATAAAGGCATGACGTTCCCTAGTCTCTAACATGTAGGTGATATGATATGGCCTGATCACATCGAGAGACTCAATGTTCTTCTCACTTAGTCGTGTCATCCAATATATAATTGTAGGTCATCGCTCTCACAACAAGTTAGGATTAAGTACAACCTACAAGCATAGCACCCACAACATCAATTTGTAAAAAAATTAAAAATAAAACTAAGTTTGTAAAGCATTAAGTCAAAAGTGAGCTTTTGTGCAAAATCGTCATTTTATAATAGCTAAAAGAAAACACTTTTTCATAAGCATCGATTTATCATTTCATAAGTGAGTGTTTTCAAAAACACGTCACTTTAAATATCACAGACAAAAGTGAACCAAATTTTTAAAGTGACTCACTTATGCAAAAGCATAGCAATTCATGCATAAGGGTCGTGTCAATGTTCAACCATATTACATCAAGTTACAAAAGAGTTGAGTCTCACTTGACATGTGTGTTTACCTAACTTCACGTATTATTTAATACACCTAAAACTACATGTAAAAGTACAAGGGTCAAGTACATATTGAGGGGTCTTCTCTAATGGGTTGTTGGAACTGACGAACCGCCACTACCTAATGCGGGGCACATGGAATGTGAGCCATAGCGAGAAGGTATCCAAAGTAGAAAATCACTTTGAGCTCTAAAAATCTTAAACTCTCAAGGTGCAAATGAATTGAAAATGACTCCAAATGCATATATATGATCCCCAAAACCCTAGGTTTCATCCTTCCATCCCCCTTCATCCTATTTCTCATCTTCCCCATCTTTTCTGACCAGTTTCTTGGTAAAAGGAAAATGATTTAGTTAACAACATGGCAAAATCCTTGCATTGAAGCACTCTATGAGGCCTAGCTCTTAAATCACTCATGTACCATGCCATATAATCATCGAGGTGGCCAAGATTGGGATTAAAAAACTTAATTTATTATGCCTCTCTTTTGTCAATTGTCCAATGCATAGGCAATGCCACTTCTTTAGAATGAACTCTCCCTCTTCTAAAGATTTCAAATGAAATAGTTCAAGATAAACCTTGTAAAAGTATTCACCCATAGTATCCAAAAAAGTTTTATGAAATTCACAAGGGAACCCATCTAAACTAAGGGCATTTTTGTTTGACATAGAAAGCACAACCTCCCTCAAATCATCTTTAGTAAGAAGTTAGTCATAGATAATGTGTTAGGAGTTGGAACCTAGCAAGTAACCACCTTAAGGCATTTTCATAGAGTAAAAAATTGAGCCAGAGTATACTCCTAAGCAACAAAGACCTACTCATAATGTTGGAAAAAGACATATGGAATGTTAGGAAGCTCCTTGAAAACCCATTAGGCATGTAAGGCCCTAAAAATTCTTTTGAGACCTTATCTTAGCTTTGATTTAAACTCATCTTGTCTTGTGAGCATCCACAACCTATTTTTGGTGGTGAAGATGAGCCACTTGAAGCTAAGTATGGATTGAACGATTATGCTTTCATAGCGGTGGTGCTTTGGTAGAGCTCTGAAGTGGTAGCCTCGTAAGAGCAATAAGAGAGCATGCTAATTGATGCCCATAAATGCAAAGAAAGCAGGAAGCATGCTTTATGACATCATTTTGCCAAACTAATCAATTGGTTCCATGCATGGAACATGGTTCCAAATATTGAACATGTTGAATATGAGACGTTGCTTTGTGAGTGAGCACTCAAATGGAATCATATTGAAAAGTGGTAAAAAAATATATAATGTTTGAGAAAGGCTCCACCAATAGGGAATAATAGAATTGGTAAAGGAAAAAATATTAAGCTAACAAAATTGACACAATCCATGCATTTAAGCACTCTATGAGGCAGAGCTCTTAAATTACTCCACATCTATAGTGTCATATGATCCTCAAGATGGCCAAGACCAAAAAATTCCTATTTATTGTGAATGGAATGTCTTGCCTCTCTTTTGTTAGTTGTCCAACATATAGGCAATGCCATTTGTTTAGAACAAATTTGCCCTCTCCTAGATGTCTTGGTAGTCGTAGGACTTCTACTATTCAATTGAAGAAAGGGAAACATCTTGGGCAAAAGAGTTTGTCAACCAAGATAGTGAATACATTGCTAGTAGAGCTCAAACATATTTCATCTATGTAGAGGTTTCCCCAAAGCGGGAAAACTAGATCTTTGGTTCAGAAGGTTTCGAAACCATCTTAGAAACTTGACCCCTAGAGATAGAACAAGGCTTGATGGTAAATTACTAGGCTATTTGCAGAGCTCTTGACTCGCCGACGATTATGCCATTAGGTACAACAAGCATGAAAAAACAATACGAAAAAATTGTATGGTTATTTTTTCTTCCAATTGTCGTGTCTGGAGTCAAAAAAGTCTTGCACAAGAGAGGGAACGTAAAGACAAAACCTATTAGGGATGGATTCCATTAAAACGATTTTAATTTCTGTCATGTCAGGGTGGGAAGTGGGAAGCGGGAAGGAAGCAATTCAAGGAATCGAGCTCCATGAACAGAAAATAAAATAGGTAGAATACAGTTAGACACATGGAAATTGTCACTTTTGTCTCCATCGTGCAAGAGGATTAATTTTGTCAAAGATGTCATATTCATGCACGGAGCCCACAGACAGCGAAGGCAAGCGCGTTTTGCATATGGAAGCAGCGTATTGTGCAGGATAATCTATGTACGTAGGAAGGGACCACTATCCGATCACGAGTGGTAGGTAACATCTGTACGTGGCCCCCACACACCGCAAAGGCAAGCGTCGCTTGCCAGGAATCCTGCCTTTTTCCTCGTTCTCCATATATAACGACAAAGTAAATCCCATTATGTAGCTTTAGCGAATCTATCTCCGTCCGCAGGGACGGCTGCCTGATCGAACGATGGCGACTAGGTATTGAAAAAGTCTTTGCGGACGATAATAATTTATACAGACCAGGAGTGTTTACGAAGATTCATCGTCATAACCACGCTTTAAATGGGTTCAGGGGGATTCTTTTTCAATTCATTTAATGAGTTAATTATAACATTGTTCGTCAATCCAAAAGCTGAAGTCTTATCAAGCACATCATCCGTTTCTCTCTCATAATTGTGTAAGAGGATTACTTTTGTAAAAGATGTCATATTCAGACAGCGAAGGCAAGCGCGTTTTGCATGTGGAAGCAGGTAATCCATCTACATAGAAAGGGACCATTACTGGTTGGTAACAGCTGTGCATCGACCCCACACACCGCGTACCGTGCAGGGTATCCGGCCTTTTCCCTCGTTCTCCATATATAACGACAAACTAAATCGAATTAGCGAATCTATCTCCGTCCGAAGGGACGACTGCCTAATCGAACGATTGCGACAACCTAGGTACTGAAAAACTCTCCGCGGACGATAATAATTTATACAGCCCAAGTGGGAGGTAAAAATCTTTTACGAAGATTCACCGTCATAACCACGCTTTAAAGGGGCTCTCGCTCTTTCTCTTCCAGCAGGCTTTTTTTTCAATGAATTTAATGACCGTAAGGGAGAGGGACCGGTGGTCGGTAGGGCAATGTTGAGCAAGGGGTCCATGTTAGTAGTTTGAGTCGAACACATTTTTTTGCAACGTTCCTTGACTATCGAGCTGGCACCCCCTCATTTTTTGTCCCACAAAATTTGAGCACATTTACCAATGTTTTTGGGGCATTTTTCAAAAACCACCAAAAACTCTTAAATTGTGTCATCAACCGATAATGGGCATCATATCACCCTTCGTGGGTTGGCGCTATGCCAGACTCATTACACTCCTAGTAAATGCACATTAACTGCCCAACATTCCACCGTCGTCAGTCTTAACGCCTACCACCTCGACATGCACACCATTCGCTTGGTCTTGCTTTAGGTTCACAAAAACTCCATCGTGAAAACATTATTATATGTGTGTCTATATATATACACACAGTCGGTCAATTACATTCTTTTTTCCATACTACATTGTCTGTTAAGAGTTTCATGCACCTATATTTAGCCAACTATGTGTATACATATACATACCATTGATGGGTTTCAATAGCTCGATTGTTAAGGGTTTCATGCACCTATCTTTTCGCCGACTATTTCCACCACTGTCGTGAACCCCTCGCTCAACAATTCCTAACCCCCATTGTCCTCTCAGCCTTATTCATCGTCTCTACTTGAATCGTCAAACTTTTGTGAATATTTCATATCCATTTATAGGATTTTTATAGTCAATTTTGTAATTATTTAACTTATCTAAATTTGGTAATCATTTTAGTTCTTTAATTGACATAACATTAAATTAATATTATTAATAACATATATTAATATAATATTTAACAAATTAGTCGGTATTGGCATGGTGTGATGGTTTATAGGTGGCATTGTTGTTCCTGCCACCAAGGTTCAAACCCCATAGGGGTGGTATTGTTGAATGGTTGTATTCGGTTTATAGCTCGGGTCAAAAGCGTTTACCCCTTGAATAAAATATATATATATATATAACAAATTAATATTATAATAAACATTATAATAGTATGTATGTATTATATACACATACATCCATATAGACATAATTTATTATGTATATATGTATGTGTATATGATACATACACATACATATGACCTTAATATGTATGTATGTGTGTATACTATACATACACACATATGGTAGTTCGTATGTACTGTATACATACATATGAACTGCCATATGTATGTATGTATGTATGTGTATACATACATACACACATATGGTAGTTCATATGTATGTGTGTATAAATGTATGTATGTGTATACTATAGATACATACATACATGCATACATACATACATACATATGGCAGTTCATATATATGTATGTATGTAGGTCATGCAGGTAGCCATACATAAGACATTCAAATGTAACATGTATATATTATTTTACTATGATGTATGTATGTATTTATGGAAACCAACCATACATACATACATACTCGAGCAAAAGATAGGTGCATGATACCCTCAACTATGAGTGTACGATAATGTTCCAATACTGCCAATATAAATATGCAACTTGCAAAATTACAATTACATATGGCAGATATATAGAAATTGATGTTTCATATAGCCTTGTTCATTTACATTTATATGAATTCAATGTATGTTTTAATTTATATTCAATTACTTTCACAAGTGTGACAAAGTTGTTTCAATTCATATCAAGGTGTTGGTTGAAGTTATATATAACACATCTTAATGCTGTATTAGTTGGTTGTTTCGAGTTATTCTTAAAAATCATGATGTTGTATCAGAAAATGGCCCCAATTATTACTATCCAATTACTCTCAATCTTACATGTATGAATTTTTTGTTTGAGTTTGTATCATTCTTTGATTTGTTAGAGTTAGAATTGGGGATGTGATAGTATAACATCCCAATTTTTTGTTTCATTTCACATACACCCTTGATCATTTGCAGTCAATTCAAATAGATGCATGGTTAGTTTTTTCTTCAATTACTCTCACTCTTACATGTATAGTTATAAGAGTTAGAATTGGGAATATGGTAGTATAAAATGCAGTGCTTGTTTCATTGTACACACAAATGGTTAGTTTGTTCTTCAATTACACTCAATCTTACATGTATGGACTTGTTACAATTTGTATCATTCTTTTATTTGTAAGAGTTAGAATTAGGGATGTGATAGTATATTATTCATTTTTTGTTTCATTTCACACACACCCTTGATCATTTGCAATCAACCCAATTAGATGCATGGTTAGTTTGTTCTTCAATTACTCTCAATCTTACATGTAAGAATTTGTTGTTTTAGTTTGTATCATTCTTTTATTTGTGTCAGTTAGAATTGGGGATGTGATAGTATCACATGCATTTCTTGTTTCATTGCACACATACCCTTGTTTATTTGCAAACAACTCAATTAGAATCATGGTTTGTTTGTTCTTCAATTACTCTCAATCTTACATGTATGAATTTGTTGTTTTAGTTCGTATCATTCTTTTATTTGTGTTAGTTAGAATTGGGGATGCGATAGTATAACATGCATTACTTGTTTCATTGCACACATACCATTGTTCATTTTCAATCAACTCAATTAGATGTATGTGGTTAGGTTGTTCTTCAATTACTCTCAATCTCACATGTGTATGAATTTGTCGTTTCAATTTGTATCATTCTTTTATTTGTGTCCATTAGAATTGGGGATGTGATATTATAACATGCATTGATTATTTCATTTCACACATACCCTTGTTCATTTGCAATCAACTCAATTAGATCATGCATGGTTAGTTTGTTCTTCAATTCCTCTCAATATTACATGTATGAATTTTTTGTTTTAGTTTATATCATTCTTTTATTTGTGTCAGTTAGAATTGGGGATGTGATAGTATAACATGCATTGTTTGTTTCATTACACACATACCCTTGTTCATTTGCAATCAACTCAATTAGATGCATGATTAATTTTTTCTTCAACACTCTCAAACTTACATGTATGAATTTGTTGTTTTAGTTTGTATCGTTCTTTTATTTGTGTCAGCTAGAATTGGGGATGTGATAGTATAACATGCATTGCTTATTTCATTTCAAACATACCCTTTTTCATTCAAGCAATCAACTCAATTAGATGCATGGTTAGTTTGTTCTTCAATTATTCATGCTAGTTAGAATTGGGTACGTGATAGTATAACATGCATTGCTTGTTTCATTGCACACATACCCTTGTTCATTTGAAATCAACTCAATTAGATGCATGGTTAGTTTGTTCTTTAATTACCATATAATCTTACATGTGTATATGTACATGTATGTACATATGTAAATGTATATGTATGTACATATGTATAGTTTGTTTAAGGTTAATGGACCACTGGTGGGTAGGGCGATGTTGATAGTGTAATATGCATTGCTTCTTTCATGGTACACATACCCTTGATCCTTTTCAATCAACTCTATTAGATGCATGGTTAGTTTGTTCTTCAATCACACTCACTCTTACATGTATGAATTTGTTGTTTCAATTTGTATCATTCTTTTATTGTCTAAGAGTATGAATTGGGGATGTCATAGTATAACATGCACTTTTTGTTTCATTGCAAACATACCCTTGATCACCTCAAGGATATAAGATTTATAATTGTGGATATACATTGAAAGAAGTCTAATCTATTCTAGATATACCGATCTACCATTGATGATAACATCCATGGACATCATGTATATCTCAAGTACAAATAAGACTTCTTTCAATGTATATCCCTCTTCATCTTATTACAAAAGAAGGGCACATTCCTATTAACTTAAGACTCCTTTCAATGCATATCAATGTATTTCAATGGTTTTCATGCAATTATATCTATATGTATATGTATATATGCATATGCATATGCATATTCATATTTATATGTATATATATATGTATATGTATATGTATATGTATATATGTATATGTATATGTATATGTATAAGCATGTGTATACATATGGATATGTATATACATATATATATATATACATAAATATATACATATATATACATATATATATATGTATATATACATATATATATATGTATATATACATATATATATATGTATATATACATATATTGCAGAGATAGATAGATACGTAAGTTTCCTATAGCCTTATTCATTTACATTTAACTTAATTAGATGTATGCTTTATTTTTTCTTCAATTATAGTGACTGTAATTATCGACCCCTCTCCCTTACAACTAACTGTGATAATGGTTGACTCCCACTTCTGTTATAACCATTTTTGAAACAACATATTGAAATTTATATATAACTTCATACATCACCATGGTACAAATATTTCAAATAGTTTCTAATATAGCATTATGAAATGTATACATAACTTCAAACAACATTATGGTTCAAATATAACCAACACTTTCTAATACAACATTATGAAATGTATATATAACTTCAAACAACACTATGGTATAAATATTTCCAACCTTTTGTGATACAACATACTAATTTTTTTATATAAATGCAAACAACAGTATGATACAACATTATGATACATATATGTGCACAATTAGATAGATACATATGTTTCCTGTAACCTTGTTCGTTTTCATTCAACTTAATTAGATGTATAGATACATATGTTTCCTATAGTTGTGTATATATGTATACACACACACATATATATACAACTAAATATTGTAGAGATAGATAGATACATAAGTTTCCTATACCCTGGTTCATTTACATTCAACATAAATAGATGTATTGCCTTGTTGGCTCTTCAATTATAGTAACTCAAACAGTCAATGATAGTAACATGATGGAATATGTTGTTTGTATTCAAATCATACTATTTTTTCAAGTTACAAACATTCAAAAAATAAATTCAAACATCATTTGGAATCCATCAAAACCTTCACAACAAAAAAGTTCATACATAACATTCTAATCAATCGAAAAAGGTAGGAAAACTAAAATTTGAAGCCAAGCTATCTTGTGAGTTGTTTGTGGCCCGTGATAGAGAAGGACTCCAAGATTGAAGTGGTTGGGTTATGCTTGGGGTAGGTGAGGGTTGATAGGACTCTGAGTGAGGACTCCAACTTTGAAATGGTTGGGTAATGCTTGGGCTAGGTGAGAGTGGATAGGACTATGAATGAGAAAGACTCCAACTCTAAAATGGTTGGCTGATACTTTGGGTAGGTGATGGACAATATTGGGGGCATTGAATAGACACAAATTCTGTGAATATCCTATGGCAGTCAGGAAAAGGATTCAGAGGGTTGCTGAGTCACCTCTCCTTTATAGCATTTATCTGTGCCTTCTCCAAATCTTTTTCCCTTTTTGCAGCTTCCTTTTCTATCCTTTGTTTCTCCCTTTTTTTGTCCTTCTCCTTCTTTTGTAGCTCTTTTTCAACCTCTGCTGCTACCTATTGCTTTTCCTTTTCAATTCTCATAAGAGCCTTGACCTCCAATGCTGCAATCATTTCTATCCTATGCTATTCAAGCTATTCCTTCTTCCTCAATTTCAGTTCCTGGAGTTCCTTCTTCTTATCCTCTTGCTCAGTTAGCAAGGCCATGTAGTCATCAGTAGTTAGGAGTTGGGATCCTCTTTCTGGTTTGATCCCATGGCCAGCTACCTTACTAGACTTGTCTTTGACTACATGAACTGGTAGCTTCAAGAATTGTGAGATGCATGAAGTTGGTTGGCCTCCCAAAGGCTCAATTGAATCCCCATTATTTGTTTTTGGCACCTCACTAGCTATATCATCCAATTCATCTCCTAATTGATCAATGTCAGTGTCTCCCTAATTAGCATAGAAATGAACTAAAGTATTTGGACGCATGTTGTGCGGTGGAGATGGCATTGTAAGAATTTGGTCTTGCTCCACATGCAGATCAATACCAAGATTAGCAGCACCATCTAACAACCAAGAGGGCTCCTCAGGTGGATTTGGTACAGAAAGAGAGATGTCTCCAATAGTATTCTACTCTCCCAATAGTGTTGGTGGTGATTGGTTGTCTGACAAAATTGAATTTTGTGGCTTGCACATTGTGCTTCTTCAAGTGGCCTTTGCTGGTCTCCAACTTTTGTTGTTCCATCAATATACTCACCCTCATTCATTAGCAAACCATTGTTGGATAGGCTTAGAATGTTTTCAGCAATTGATGCTTCCTCAGGGGCAGCAAACTGAAAAGTCTCGCTAACCCTCATGTCATTCTCTAAAGCATTTCAATCAAAGCACCAAATACCTATCCTCTCAAACCTAGTTGTTATGTTTGAAATTGTCAATGCCTTTTGAAAAGCTAGGCTGCCAAGTGTAGCCAATTCTTTCCTTCTTATCTCCAGATTTGGATGTCTATTACTCGATTTTGTTCTTTCCTTTTGTGTCGTAGAAAAATGGACATCTTAAATTTTCACAATCATTTAGGTCTTTTTCCTTTGATGCTTGACCTATTTTGCTTGATTTAATGTTGTAATGTGGCTTATACATTCACATTAAGTCTTGAATATTTAAATTATTAAGATTTCATCATGTCTTGTAAAGGTGTTGTGAAGTGTTGTGACACATTTCTACACTTTTCTAGACTCTTCTTATCATAATTAATCTAAATATTCCCTTTTTATTCCTTACCAAGTCCTATTTTGAAGTGTTGTAAAGTCTTGTAACAAACTTTTACACTTCTCTAGGCTTGCCATCACTAATTACACCTTTCTTATGCCTTATTTGGCCCCTTTATGCACTTACAGGTCATAATTAAGTGTATTTTTGAATTCAAACCCGATAAAAATCATTAAATACAAATTAATCCCTGACACCCACTTGCATGCCTTGAGTGGGACCCATTTGTCATTGGTGGCGAATGAGTCCCTCTTGGCACAAAATTCAAAATAATTTCAAATTTCTTTCAGGTTTTTATTCATTAAGACCTTAGGTCGGCTTGTGATATATTTTCGAGAAATTAGGGCATAAGTGTGTATAAATATATATTTTTCTGTCATTTTATCATCCCATTCATTCAAACATTCAATCCATCATAGCATTCAAACATTCAAGCATTCAAGCATCATTACATCATTTCATCAAGTAATAATCAAGCATTTTGGAACAACCATGACATATCTTCAGACTTCATCAACAAGGGTTTGGTAAGTTTATGATATTTGCATGTTGTTTATTTATCATTCTCTTCATATTTGATTTCATTATCTAGGGTTTGATTACTAAAGTGGGGTTTGACCAAGGCAAACCCCTATACTCTAACCCTAAACCATTTTCCCCCTCTTTGCATGTGTGTTTGCAGGTCTTGTAGGTAAATTTTTCAAAGAAATAGGTGTTGAAAAGTGGTCAACAAGTCATCAAATCTATTCAAGTCAACAAAAACCTAATTCAAGCTTGGAGATAACATTCAACCCGTTTTCTGCAGATTTGGATCTGTCAACCTGACAAGAAGATAAGTGTAGATATGGTCCCACAGAGTTGACTTCAAAATTTGTAGTTTTTGGTAGGACTAATTCGCCATCAGTGGTGAATGAGTCCCACTGCCAATTTTGAAAAAGTGATTTTTGAGGTTTTCAGGTCCCGACACTCCAAAACCTGTTTCAGCAAAGTTTACCAGAACTAGGATCGATTCACCATCAGTGGTGAATGAGCCCCACTGGTCATCAATAGTGAATTTCACAACATTCCATAACCTCTCAATATTTACAATCTGTCTCTAGGTGCACTCCATTCAGTCTTATACTATTATATTTTCATTTGTGCATGTTTCTAGTTCATGTTTGCAAACAACACTGTGTTTTTCATCACTTCACATTTCTTAGGTTTTGCATTAATAATCAATCACTTTTATCAGTTTGCTGCATCTAGGACATTGATTTTAGGCTTATTTTCATTTTACTTGCATTAGTTTGAGTGAACCACCTAGATTTTGGGGTCTATCTCTCTCCTTTAGGTGGAAAACCCTAATTGAGCAAGAGAGTCATAGTACCTTTACCAAAAATCTACGGTTCAACTTTTTGAAGTGAGATTTGAAGGAGGAGAAAACACTCACATCTAGAGGCTGCAACTTGTGTGATGTGTGGGCTGGAAGGGTAGGCAAGTCAATACCAAGGTCCCTTGCTTTGGAAATGGAAGAGAAGGCTACATGGCTACATGGCCATCAAATATGAGGAGGTGTCTATGGTTGGGCAAGCAACCCCTAGGTACTTGCATAGAAAAAAATTTAAGCCATTTGACAAAAATATCTTTGGTCATCCATATGTGAGGCTGAACAACCATTAATGCTTTTGCCTCATAGTTGGCTATGTAGTTTTGCACATGACTTTTTCTTTTGAACAAATAAAAACCTAGAATTTTCTGACTTGCAGCGTTTGCACATGCTAGAATTGTGATCCACTCCTGACTCTTTGGGATAATGTATGCAACACTTCTACTACCTTTTTTGGCAAGAAACTTCATATTACTGTTCCACCTAACTTGCAGCCCTGTCTCATCATAGTTCCAAATCCTTTGGGGTCCATATTTCTTAGCTACATATGCCTTCTCCAAAGTGTCGTAGAATGTATTTATAGCTGCGGGCCTAATATTTATAGCACAGTCTCTATCTTGCCCTTGGGTTTTTCTCAAGCATAGATTGGGATGTCTTCTTTTGAATCTCATCCACCAAGACTTGTTGGGAAGCCCATCCTTGAAGGGATCAAGCCTCATTTGGCATATTTGAGCTACTTCTAATTTGAGATTGACAATCTCCAAACCATGGCCAATAGTAGCCATCTCCTTGCACCATGGGACAACCAATGCCTCTTCCTCCTTAGTTAGGACTATTCAGGGCCCTTTCCTTTTTGTAGTGGTTACACCACCCAGCCAATTTGATAATGTTGTGGTTGGAAGACCCCACTTTTTTTCTACCCCTCTAGTTGACATGTCATTTTCTTTGACATCTACAAGGGCGTGTTCCATGTCAACCATGGTCCATTCCCACCACACTACAAATTTTTTTGTTATAGTTGGGTTAACTTGGAGCACAAGTTCACTTGGCTACTCCACAACAATTTCTACCTCCTCATCCCTGCTTGGCTATTCAATTGGCTGGTGAACAGGAATCACACCATCCCTCTCATCACTAAGTTGCAGTTTCACACCTCTCTTGTGTGCAGGCATAGTTGTCCACCTCCACTTTGGTATAGTTCGCTTTGTTACAGGCCGCCTGGTATTTTTTGTCACTTTATTCTTCCTCTACATTGATCCAACATAGTGATTAGTAAATAGTATACAATTCTAATTGTTACAATTAAAATAATGATGCAAACTGAAACAAAAAATTCATACATGTAAGAGTGAGTGTAATTGAAGAAAAAACTAACCATGCATCTAATTGAGTTGATTGCAAATGATTAAGGGTATGTGTGCAATGAAACAAGAAATGGATGGTATATTATCATATCCCCAACTCTCCCTCTTATAAACACTTGGGTGATCATGTTAAACCCTTCCTCATACAACATTATGATACAAATATATATAAACTTGAAACAACAGTATGATACAAATATGTATATCTTTAAAGAGCATTATGATATAGATAAATATTAAAACAACAATATGAAATAACTTGAAAGTGCAGTATGATACAAGAAAGGGTTTGAAATGTTTCTATCATACTATTGTTTCAAGTTATGTAAATGTTTCATAATGCTCTTTCAAAAATGGTTACCATACATGTTACAATAAATGAAGAACAAACAAAGTATACATCTAATTAAGTTGAATGTAAATGAAGAAGGGTATAGGAAACATATATATGCTATTTCAAAAATGTTTATAACATAAGGAGGAGTCAACCACTATCACAGTTGGTTGTAAGGGAGAGGGGTCAATATTTACAGTCACTTTAATTGAAGAACAAACAAAGCATACATCTAATTAAGTTGAATATAAATGAAGAAGGGTATAAGAAACTTATGTATCTATATATCCTTTCAGTATATATATATAATACTATTGTTTTAAGATATGTATGATGTTTAAAAAATGGTTATAACACAAGTAGGAGTCAACCATTATCACAATTGGCTGTAAGGGAGAGGGGCTGATATTTACAGTCACTTTAATTGAAGAAAAAACAAAGTGATGATTACTCATATGACTTCATAAAAAATTTACATGGACTCAAACCAAGATTGGGTCACACAATCTCAAATATGCTTCTAGATCTCTTTGATGCAGTGCAATTCCTGATTCGACTTGCTTTGGTGGAACCCCATTCCACACCATATTTTCGTTCACCAATAGATTTGGAATCCTCGGAGGAAAGCGAGATTTATTCATAAATCTTGGTAAAATATTTTTTGTTTTCATGGTACTCAAAACTTTATTAATGAGAGATTACTAATTTTGCAAACCCTATAGTGGGTCTTGATGTTTCAATGTTTTCAACATATTCCTGAATCTCAGCTTCTGGCTCAATTACTTCCTCTTCAAGAAGATTTTGTATCTCTTCCGCTTCATTTTTATATGGAACTTCCAACGAATTGTTGTTTTTTGGCATTGTCTCTGTTCAGATTATTTTTTGTATAGGTTCTTTTTCTATACAACGCCTAGTTTATTTCACTGATGTTATTAGATACTCAGTTTTTGCCACATGCTACTTAATGGAGTCTCTTCAACTTGGCTCCCTATTTCTCAAATTGGAGTTTTTTGTTGTTCTCTCATATAGTCAAATGGTTTTGATGCTTCATCCTCATTTTCTTCATGATTATAATGTATTGACCATTAACCCAATTTTGGGGTGTTGGTTTTTGCTCGGTAAAAGGGTTCTCTGTCTATAATCACCCATTTTTTTGTCTACTAATAAATATTTCTATGGAAATTTTAATTCCATCACAGCCATAGCTCTTTATGTACTTCTCTTTTCTGTAATAAAAGTTTGTGGCTCTGCCACTTTTTTCTTAAAAAAAAAGTTGAATGTAAATCAAGAAGGATATGGGTAACTTACGTGTTTATCTATCCTTGCAATATATATATATATATATATATATATATTATATATATATATATTACATAGATAGTTAGATATTAAGTTGAATGTAAAAGAACAAGGCTATAAGTAATTTACGTATCTATGTATCTTTGTATATATATATATTGAAAGGTGGAAAATTGTTTTGCTTTCCTCCTAGGGTTTAGGACCTAGAAGGACAATTTCACTTTCACTCAAGAACATACCCTTGAGATCTCAATGCAAAGGAGAAAGAGATCTTGCAAGAGGGTTGTTCTAGGGGCTGAATGCAAACTAATAAGGGGTTTACCACCAAGTTTAGACTTGGAAAAGATAATGAAATACAAGATGCAACACTAAACCCTAATTCAATGCAATGCACTACAAAATAACCTAGAAAAGTAAATGAAACAACATAGAAAGCTACAGAAAGGAATATGTGCACTTGGAAATCTAGAAATGACTAAGTGGAGCTCTAAAACACTAGAAATTCTACTTTTAATGTTGAATGGGACTCATTCGCCAAGCTAGTTGAATCAATCCAAAAACTGGGTTTTTGTGCAAGAACATGAATCTACCAAATGGGTATCCGAATTTGTAAAAAATTGAATTTTGACTGGAACTAGGACTCATTCACCAGATCTTGCTCTTCTCTATTTTCTCTTTCCTTCCTGATTGATGTCTAGATCTGAAACCCTAATTTGCAGCATGTAGGTCTTCTCCAATGTTCTCCAAGGCTTGACGAGAAATTTGACAACTTTGAGCTCTTGACAACTTTTCTCTAATCTTGCTCATTATGAAATCTACAATCTAGACCTACAAATTACACACAAAGGAGAGGGGAAAATGTTGTTGGGTCAGTGAATAGGGGTTTGCCTTGGTCAAACCCCTTGTTAGCAATTAAACCTTGAAATATAATGAAATATGATTGGGGAATGATGAATGAACAAGATATGATGTTACAACTCACTAAACCCTAGCAATAAGAAGCTGCAAACATGCATGAGATGGCTCCAATGGATGTATATCTTGACTGTTGCTTGAAGGTGATAGATCTTGAATGAAGTGCTTGCTTGAATCATAAAATCCTACATCACAAGTGTTAGCTCAAAACCAAACATGATGCATGAAGTCTTTGACATGATGATTGATGCTTGAATGCTGCTCTAAAAAGCTTGATGATCTACCCTTGAATGCTCTTGAATGCTCTTGTGAATGCTTGAATGCTCCTCCAAACACAAACTTTCTATAAGGATGAATACTTGAATGCTTGGGATGAAAATGAGTGAAAGAACCTTGTATTTATACTCAATTCTGTAAGAACTCCTGAAATTACAACACTACAAGCTGACATCAGATTTAGGAGAATAAAATCCCACTAGAAATTTGAATTAATTTTTACTTTGGACCACATGGGACTCATACACCCAAGGTGGCGAATGAGTCCCATCAGGCCTAATTTTTGGGACCAATTTTAAAAATGCCTAGAAATGTGTGAAACCAGATTTGGGACCAAAAGATCTAGGTGGGAATCATTCGCCCAAGGTGGAAAATGAGTCCCAAATCACTAAATATGGGCCATTCAAGCCTAAAACTCCTAAATTATGATTGGCTAATGATTGGTGTTGGGATTATCCTAAAAAAGATGCATTAAATGAGGCTTGTGGATGCAAAATAGGGCCAATTAAAGCATAAGAAAACCCAATTATTAATGAAAACCCTAGAAAAGTGAGTGTGTTACAACAGACATGTTTAAGGTTTATTTTGATTAAAAAGTGGTTTATTAGGTTTAGTTAATTAATAAAACCTTAGAAAAGTGTGAAAGTGTGTTACAAAACTTCACAACACTTTAGCAAAGTACCATTTAAATCCATTAGTTCACAAGGGCCCAAGACCTAATGTGAATGTATCAACCACATTACAACACTAAATCAAGGAAACATTAAGCTTAGTTCCACAAGGAGGGCCCAAACAAGTGCAAAAATATCTATGATGACATTTTTTGACACTACATTTAGCCCCCACTTTAGTGAGAGGATGAACTTGCTTCAAACTCACACTAAAGTAGAAAAACACACATCAAGAGGGGTAATCAAGCCCCCAAGATCAAGATCCCATGACAAACCAACATAGGCACAAAATAGCGCACAAGAGAATAATATAAAGAGGAACAACAAAGCACAACCATGCATTGTCAAAAATGAAAAAGAAAAAGAAAAGGTAAAAGATAAAATAGTCAGATCAAGCTTTGACCATTTTTCCATCACGATGAGGATCAAATCTAGGCTGTTTGTCCAAAAAATGCACTCACTCTAAGGTAATGAAACTCCTAGCTATCTACTGGGTGAGAAGTCCTAGAAGGTGAGACACATACACTCATGGTTGGTATGCACTCACACACACACACAAGTGGCTATGGGAAAAGTCATGCCTCAGTCGGGCTTTTTGCTCAAACCATACCAAAGTTATACCCCTTGATAACTTTAATAAGGTGCCACAAAGATGGTTTTTGAGCCTCATGAGACACACAAAACTTCGTATTCTTGGAGCTCATGAATAAACAAGATGGCTCTAAAGGCATGCAAGTTGTGGGTATGTGTAGGATCATCATGGAAAAAACAGGCCCTTAAGTGGTGATAAAATTTAGAAAAATCAGAGTTAGGCAACTTGACGTAAAAATTTGAATAAGTTATCTATATTATTTTAAAAATGTAAGAATAGAATTTGTAGAAAATTGAATGTAGTTTCTAAACTACTAGGTTTATTTAAAAAAAAATATATTTGGTGAAAATTTGAAATTTCAATGTAGTAGTACTTAAAATTCAGGGAAAAAATAAGAAGTAGGTGTCTCTAACCACCCTAACCAAAATAAAATGATAATATTTTTTATAAGATTTTAGATATAAGTAGAAAGACTCATGTCCTGATGTGATGCATATTTTTTTGTAATTTTTTCCAACTAAATAATTAATTATGAATTTTTTATTACAATTTTTAGAAAATATAAAATCATTATGTTTGACCACCTTAACTTGGTCAAAACTTCATGATTTTTTAATCCTACGATTATGCAAAGCATAGAATGTGACACATGTTTTAGATTCAAAAAATGTGATACCATTTGAAAGCTATAGATTTTTTTCAACCTTCTATCAATCAAGACTTTAGTTGTAATTCAAATAGAAAATGAATAATAATTATTTATTAAATTCAAAGTAAATCATAATTTATATTGGTGGAAAGTTGAGAATATCCTTTAAAAACCCTTTTCATTTCATCAATTTTGGGTAAAAAAAAAGTCTTCAGCCACATACCCTACACATACCCATCATATTGCCACTTTTTGGCCCATCATAATCCTGCACATACCCTTGTGTTATGCAAGGTGGCTATATAACTACAAATGAAAAATAGGGAGTGTTCAAAGGAGTCTTGCTTAGTTCATGCAAGGTATTAACTTAGGGAACATTGTGCCTAATGTCTTCAAGAGAGGACCAATCAAAGAATAGAAGATTCACAACTTAGGGGATGCAGTGTGTCGCATCAAGCCATCAAGAGGAATTTAATATGCTAAGAGAGATCATGCTCTTGAGGGAAATCACACCCACTGTCATCCACAAAGCGAGAAAAATATCGTATGAAATAGGAAAATTGCACCATGAACCATAAAAATGAAAAATGCAAAAGAATAATGCCAATGTATGCCCCACATTAAAGAAATTGCTAAACATGATGCTGCGAGCAATTACTTTAAAGTAGAAAATGATAAATGCAATGAAATAAGAAGACATAAGAGCCATCTTGGAAAGCCCTATGACAAGTCATATGTTTCCAAGTAAAGCCATGTCATGTAAGAGAAAAAGAAAAGAGAGGGGTTTCCCCAAAATGAAAACACCAAACACATAAAGGATCTATGGATTTAGGGTCAGTATGATCTTGCTACATTGTTTTTAGAGAGCTCAGAACTGTCATTGTTCCCCAAATACTCATAGAACTAGAATAATGACACAAGAGAGTGAAAACAAAGAAAGAGTCTTTTGGGTCCACATGGAAGAGACATGAATGTCTTGATGCCTTGCGTCATCCCCAAAAGGAAAACACAAGGCAAATGAAAAAGAGAAAGAAAAAGATTTTGGGTTAACATGGAAGAGACATGAATTTCTCGACGCCTCGTGTCATCCCCAAAAGGAAAAAACAAGACAAATGAAAAGGCTAAAAAAGTGAAAAGTAAAATATTTATGACATAAAGAAGAATGGAGGTACAAATAGAGGAATTTCACAAAGAGAGAGATATATCAAACAAAACATCATGGGGGATCACATCACACACATGCAATCACACAAAATAAAAAGAAAAAGAAATAATGCAAAAGACTAGTAAGGCACAGGCTAGTCAACCTATTAGCAGGTTGTCCACATCCCAATCATGTCCCTTATATACCGAAGGTGGACAACTAGCCAAAGGGACAATAGCAAGTGCCAAACTAGGACCAACACTAGGTTGAACACTCTTTGTAGGATATTTGTCATCTAAGCTCTTGGAAGAGGAAAACAATGTATTCAATTTATTTTGCACCTGTAGACACTGAAAAATATCCTAATCAATTTCACACACTTAAATTAGATTTACTAACATCATTTCCTCTTTAATCCATCCTCTTTTCACTTAATTAATTTAATTAGCCTAGCTAATTAATTAATTGCATCATTTTCATCTATTGGCCAAATTAATTTGATCGGGTTAATTCATCTCTTTTCACACTAACATTTCATCTAATTAAATTAAATAAATAAAAATATTTAATTTAATCTCCTAAGTCATCTTATTTAATTAAATAACCCTAATTTATTCAATTAAATATCATTCCCCCCTTCTATCCCCCATTTATTAAATCGTCTAATTTAATAAATATCTTACCTTAAGTCTTCTAATCCCCTAATTGCATAAATTAAATCATGTTTAATTAGCAATTAAACTTTCCTCTAATCAAGGGGAATATTCCCATGGAATATTCCTTACCCCTTTTTGCACAATTAAAACTTTGTTTTAATTTGTAAAATACCTTTTTCCTTACCCAAAGGAATATATTCTAAGGAATATTCCTTCTCCTCCAATAAACTCACTTAGCTTCTTTAGGAAGTTAACCCCTTTACCTTTTGAGCAAGTCACCTTTAACCTGTGTGAGCAAGTTAAAAGTGTGTTTGTTTGAGGAAAATGTGAGCCTTTGATTAACTTTCATCATGCATTCTCATCCATTGATGAGAATCCATGATCCATGCTTCCTCTTCCTTTCATCTTGAACCGTTGATTAAGCATTTTGATCTCAACCACCCATTCTTCATTTGCTCTCCTATAAATAGATCACTATTTGGAGACAAATGGACCCATCTTTCAGAGCGAACTTATGCTATTGAATTTACTCACATACACACTCATATTTTACTCACTTGTTAAGCTTATTTTAGTTCAT
Organism: Sequoia sempervirens; assembly: GCA_007258455.2. NCBI lineage: Eukaryota > Viridiplantae > Streptophyta > Pinopsida > Cupressales > Cupressaceae > Sequoia > Sequoia sempervirens. Next base: position 356,550,240 of record VDFB02353493.1, read on the forward strand.
TTTCATTGCATAATAGCTTAGAGTATCCATTAATGGATTCCATGCATCCATCTTAGCTTGCATCTTAATTAGGGTTTCATCTTTTTAGCATAGTTTTAGCTTAGATTAGCTTAGCAATAGCATAATTAGATTATTTTCAGCATAAAATCATGGTAACTTAGCTTCCATCATGTTCATTTTAACATAAACTAGGTTTTCATACATCAAACACTATGGTTTCATCGATTCTCTTCCATAGAATTGACTGAAACAGGCTCACTAATCACGTGATTGGGAAAGGGTCATCATTCCACATCAACATGACACCAATTCCACAACAAGATAAGTTTCAATAGATTAGAGTAGATGTTTTAAAAGATTTTCATAGTTTAGTATGTTAGGTTTTGATAAAATGTTTAGTTTCAATTTTGATTGATTGATCTTGTTGAGATTCGAGTACTTGTGGCTCTATTATGCTTTGATTCTTCATGGATCAAGCGTAATTTGGCCCATACCATTATTTTCCCATCAACATTCTTGCACTAGGAGGGAAAAATGATCATTTAACTATTTTTTAGCTCGAAATCCATGTTCATGCTGTTTTGCAGGTTAGAACGATGCTCAAACCACAAACAGTGATGCTACTTCAATAGCGTCGCCATATAGCAACGCTCAGGTAGTTTAAAACAATGACACATATTTAATTTGGAAATGTTAATTTAAATATGGTGATGCCTATTTAATTTGAATATATTGTGAAATGAAAATGGTGACGCTCAAAATCACCAAACCGATGCTTTCAAATTCCAAACAATGATGCCATCGTCAGAAGCGATGCCCATTAAAATGGCAACACAATCATGCTCATTGGTCTTACTACAGAGTGATGCCCATTTTCACCAGAGCAATGCCCAAATCTCAAATTGTGATGCTATCGTGTGCAACAATGCCCAACCAGGGTAAGAAACTTTGTGTTTGTTTTTTGACATGTGACTTAATTTCTTTGGATTGTCTAATCATTGACAAATTTTTGATTGTGTTTTCATTGTTAGACTAATAGTGTTTTTCATGGTTTAAAGGCATGGAGTGAAATTGAAGAAATCCTCTTCTCTCTTAAAATTATCTAATTGTAACAAGCGTTCAACACTTTGGGGCAATTATAACCCAATTTCATGCTTTTTACTTTCAGTTTTAGGCAGTGCACTAGCTTTCCATTGGGCTTTAAAATGAATGTTCAAAGTTCGTTAAAACTGAACCCTCACATCACATATTTCAATTGCTCTTAAAATTGGACAAGGAAAACTCATCTTTTAGTTGGTGCTTAAAATTAACTCATTATTGCTTTGAAGGATAAAAATGACAACTTTTTGCTTTGTTTCATGATTTTTCAAAATTGCTAGTGAATGCGTATGTAATTCTCTCACGCCATTTGACAATCTTGAGAAACAAAAACATTCTCTAACACTTTGCAAAATCACCTCCACCATTCATTTGGATTAAAATTGAACAACCATGCCAATGTGAGAAAAAGGCATAGCGTGTGTTCTCTCTTTGTTCATGTGAATGAAGATGATCGAACTAGGGATGTACTTCCTCACTAGTGTTTACCTTTAGAGGGCCTGCCTTGGTGGAAAAAAGTACTCACCCCAAGGGAACGAACCAAGTGGTAACGAGCATAAGCCAGGATCTTCTGAACCGCTATACAAATTTGTGGTTGCAAGGAAAGTTTTCAATCAATTGAGTGATGCATGATAACTCTCCCCCAATACCTTTATGATGTGTAAAGCCCTTGTTCTAAGGGTCAGGAGACCTCTTGAGGGGGTTTATCATAGTGTCCTCTAAACTGGATGCACTTATTATGAACCCTTGTGTAGTAGCCAAAAATCCCTAATATTTGTTGGTGTCAGGAGGTCGGACCTCTAAAGCCATCCCACATACTTGTGGTTCTTAGTAGAGATGAAAAGTTTGTCATGGGAGATTCATGAGAACTTGAAGCTTGGTTGACCCATAGAAGTGAGTGTCGTAGAGGGGAGCTAGTGTGGTCAAGCTTCTAATCATTCACTTTGAATAAGCGTAGTTGGCGAAATCCAAGTGGGAGTTCAACAAATATAACCATTTTTATCCTAGGGTTGTAATGCTTGTGAGCTAGTTTAACACCTTGCTTGATTCCAAAATGATCCAAAAACAAACATTCACTATCCAAATTTCAAACACTTTGGCATAAATATGGACTTCTTGAGTTAGCCTTGATATTATTGCTTTTACTAAGGATTTATCCTTAGCAATTTCTAAATATCTTGACATTAATCTCAAACCCATATTTCTCCAAAGAAAACATAGGAAATTATGGCTTTGACCTCATGATTTTCATGAAATAGACATTATGAAAGTTATGATGTTTTTGGCATAAACATCTAGTTTGAAAACATAATCAAGACAAGTGTTTGTGGTAAAATCAGTTCACTTAAGCAAAGATAAATTGAAAAATGAGCCCCACATGACTATTTGGAGACCGATTGCTCCCGTTGAACAACTTGATCTTCCAGGTGCTATAATTCAACCAAAATTTGAACTCATAAATGGTGAACAAACCGATCTTATTAGCAGTTTGAGAAGCTTCACTTTTGAACACAAGGAAACAAACACACAGTGGAGAAACACAACAACCATTTTAGATGAAGAAGAGGAACAATCCAATATTGAGGATAGAGGGGCCCTATTACCATCTCCTATGTGGCAATAAATATCTTCCTTTCTTCCATACACTTAAACTGTTTTCACATGATCTCACGAAAAATCAAGATCCCTAAACCAAGGTCAACAAGCCCTCATTTTAGACTTAGGCATCTCATTCCAAAAGCTTTCAAGAAACACCTTAGAGAACTTCATAGAAATAGAAATAGATTGGTAGAAAACTTTTACAAATGTGCTTCGTGGTATAGTTCAGAGTTATATGCCTTCTTTTTGAGTCAACATGATCTTGATCTTTTCACATGATATCAAACTCCCATAAATAATCCATCAAACTATCAAAATATGTAAGGGAAAATATCCAGCACTCCATTTCAGACATAGGAATCATAGAACAAAGTATCATCAAAAGTGGGCTTCAATCTTTTACCACAATCGTTACACTTTGTTGAGAAACTTTTATGCATGAGCTAGGAGAGCTAGAACTGGTTTGAACATTCCCATCTGTCCTCTCATTTTCTAGGACTTGAACATTTTTTAAGGTCTAGCATCATCACCTTAATCTTATAGCTCACTTTACCAAATGATCTCAGGCAAGGTTAAGATCCCCAAATGAAATTCAACTAGTCATCACTTTAAACATAGACATTGGAGTGAAAAAGCCATCAACTACCGCACTGAGGCACTCTACGAGAATAGAAAGAAGTTGTTGATAAAATTTTACAAACACACCATAAGAAAATATCTTGACATGTACACATTCTTCATGAGCCAAAACCATCAACTTTTTGATGAGCAATAAACTTTCTAAATCATTGGGTCTTTAGGATTTGAACATTTTAGAGGTCTAGCATTATTCTCACCACCTTGGTCTTGTAAAAGAAAAAAAGGTTCAGTTTAGGTCAACATTGGGTCAAACACCTCACTCACTCATTCATCCAAATTTCATCTCTCATCTCACCTACCTTTGCAAAATTTTGAATACATCAAAAATTTTGTGACTTGAAGAACATCGAAATCAAACCACATCACTTGCTAACCTAGCTACTTTGTATGTGAAATGTATCCTTTTCCATGCACTTAGTTAAGTTAGTTATCAATTTTGAACTAGCTTATCTTGAAGGTCACAAGTCTACCTTAAAGATGTCTAAGTTCATTAACATCCTTTGTCCCAACAATCAAAAACATCACACTCAAGTAAAAAGTGTTGTCCTAAAATGTTTGCAAAAGTCCCTTCCCACATCACCCATATCTTCATCGCCCACCATCACAATTTATCCCAAAATACTTAGAGTGTCCCTTTTACCTAGATTTGAGTCAACTAGAGAGTTCAAAAATTTCAAAACTCAACACAACTCTCCCCCAGGTGACACAAAGTTTATGGTAAAGACAAGATCACAACATAAGAGAATCATGGAGAAAACCACAGTTACATTTACCTCAAGTGATCCAAATCCTTTAGAATTCGATCCTAGAAGTCATGTCACCTCGTCACAACAACCATCATCTCCTTCAAGACCATACGAGATTGAAGACGTCATGAATAACCCATTTGAGCTTAAAAAGGAAGAACTCTTGGAACATCATGCCTTTGTTAGTATAGCTCCTATCTCACCAATGTTTGTAGCATAGAGTTTAACACAGGATTTCACAACTCCATCACAAGGGCTAAATCAAACTTATCTACCTAGTTTTGCAACAATATTTTCTCAAGATTTTGGTCACACCTCACCATTTGAAAGTAGTATACTTGTGGGTACCCTTGAGACTAATCCTCCACCTCCCACTACCATTTGGACACCTACCTTTGGTGCTCCTCCTGTCCCTAAAAATTGTAAACAAATACACACACCGCTTGAACTTCATTAGTCCACCACCACTTCGATATTTGAGGGACATCCTTCTTCATCCACATCTATGAGTACCAAAAGTATGCCTACCATCACACAAAGCAATGTGGATCAAACATATCAAAACAACACACAAGGCCATGTCAATACTATATCACAAAATCATCCCTCAACACAAGTAGGGACATCTTCATCCAACCCTCTGGTGGGTTCATCCATGTCATCTACCATTTCCACATCATCCACCATCAACCCACTTCAAAATGATCCATTGGTTATAAGTTCATTCAATCCAGGACATACCTTGATCACTAATCCTTTGTTTACATCTTTAGCACAAGGTAATCCTCAAAACATAGGACAAGGGAACCTTTTCACTCAATGGACTCAAGGTCCTAGTGTGTTGTTTCCATTGCAAAATTTAACGACATTATCCTTAACTTTTCCTATAGTTCCCTTTAATATTCCAAATCAATAAGGATCTCAAACATACATGCCTCCACCTCATTCTACCATTTTACAAGGAATGTTAAACCAAGGGAACCCTCCACCTCTCACCAGCACTCTGTTGCCTACTCCAAACATCAATCCATCACATATGTCCCAACAACTACCTAATCCAACATTGCAAGCACATGCCTTAGCCTTACAACAAGCACACCAATCCTATCAACAGGTTGTCCAACAACAACAACAACAAGAAGTACAAAAGGAAAATTTAGCCCAACAATAACAACAAGCACAACAACAAGCAGCTTTAGCCCAACAACAACAATAGGCATAGCAGACATCACTAGCCCAACAACAACAACAACAACAAGCAGTTTTATCCAAACAACAACAACAATAGGAGCAAGCAGCCTTAGTAGCATAACAAGCCACACAATAGAAAGCACAACAATCCACTCTATTAGCACAACAACAATAGTAGGCCCAAAAGCAAGCCCTAGTGGAGCAACACCAACAACAAGCTCAAAAACAATCCTTACTATCTCAACAATATGATCAACAACAACAACAAGGTTCCTATTATCCTCATATGAACATCATCAATCCAAACATATCAGGAATGTATTCATCACTTTCACAAAATCCCACACCTTCATACACCCCATAAAATTCATCTCTCATCCCACCATATGTTCCTCCACCCAATCTGCAAGACGATGTAGCATCACAATTGAAAGCACTCTCACAAGAAATGTAGGACCTTCGCATGGTAAATCCAAAGAAACCGCATACACAGAACTTGTGTCCATACCCATTTGATCGAAACATAGCAATGGTACCATTCCCTCCTAGTTTTAAAATCCCAAAATTTGACAAATATAGAGGGAGAGGAAGTCCTATTGACCATATCAAAGAATTCAATGTCATGTGCATGAAAGTGGCTTACAACAACTCATATCCTATGTGCCTCTTCCCTCGAAGTTTAATAGGCAATGCTATGGATTGGTTTTCTCATCTACCTCCTGGTATCAAAACCTTTCAAGAAATTACTGATAAATTCATCGATCACTTCTCCTTCAATCTTTGCAGGGATGTTAGTATAGAAGAGTTGTATAATATTAAACAAAATCAAGGAGAAACTTTCACTAATTTCTTACAACGATGGAGACAAAGAGCTAGTAAAAGCAAGTGGCCTCTTCCTAACGAACAAAAAGTGGGAATCATTATAGCCAACCTTGATCCAAATCTATCACATCATACATTGAGCTTGTACCTAGAGCCCTTAACATTGAAAGAGCCTTAATCTCACAAGGAAATACTTAGGATTACAAAGACAACTATCCTTCAACTAGTTCAAATGAGAAACCTCGTGTATGGGCTAAGAACAAAAATGTGATGAACGATGGTGTAGTAGACGCTAAGGTGACACTCAGTGCTCCTAGACCCAATAAGAATCATGTTGCTAACATCCAACCAACTATGCAACAAATGGTACCACCTCAAAACAATTAAATCAGTAACACCAACATGAAAAAAATGAAAACTAGTAACAGAAACAACTATCCCAAATGCAATTACACACAGTTATCCGAACCAATCAAGACAATCATGAAGAAAATAGTAGAGTCAAATTTGATAACACTTCCTAACTTTGAACACTACCAAGAACCACAAGGGAAGCCATCCTAGTACAATGAGCATGATCTCTATGAATTTCATAAGATAAAAGGGCATAAAACAACAAACTGCATGAAACTCAAGAACATCATGAATCTAAGATCTCATAGAAAGCAATACCATATCTATTGAAGTACCAACAAGAAATTAGGATCTCAAGATATACAAGACCCCTTCGCTAGATCATAACAAAGCAAACAACAATGGAAAAGGTAAGGATTATACCAATGTGCAACATACCTATTCCAATATAGTAGCCTCCTATGATAGCATCATCACTATTGTTACCATCAAAGGAGCTAATGTACAATGTGGAGTCACCACACAATGTGGAAAAATAACTATTCAAGGAGTCCCATCTCAACCTAGGACACAACCTACTTTTCCCACATCTAATCCTAGCAAGTACAATCTTGTAGATCAACTTAAACAGACCCCCGCATAGATATCAATCCTAGAACTCTTAAAGCTATCTCCTGCACACTGGGAAATATTGGAAAAAGCCTTGTCTAAGTCATTTGTTCTTGAGAACATTGATACCAATCAGTTTCAAGCTATGGTAGGGCATATCACCAACCATCTTCTCACCTTCTCCAAGCAAGACCTACCATCACAACCATCTCATAACTGTGCTTTACACCTTGAGGTTGTCATTCATAAAAATAAGGTCAAAAGAGTCTTTGTAGATGGAGGCATCCATCTCAACATTTGTACCTTACAACTAATAAAGAATCTAGGCTACTCAGAAGATACTATTGAGAAGACAAAAAGTACCACCATCAAGGCATATGATGATCAAGAATGGGTATCACAAGGGATCATTGCACTTCCAATATAAGTAGGACCTCTTATTGCAGAAACTACATGCCAAGTACTTGATCTTGATCTTCCCTATAACATATTACTTGGCTGACCTTAGATCCATGCTCTGAAAGCTGTAGCCTCAACCTATCACCAGTGTGTGAAGTTTACTTTTGAAGGCAAAGAAATCACTATCCATGTAGATCCTAAGCCTTTCTAATACTGCAAAATTCTTGAGGCCAAGTTCTATAAAATCCCACAAATACCAAAAAATAATGAAGGACCTACACCATCAAGCTCATTTATTGACCAGTCATCCCTAGCTTCTACCTCAACATCAAAAATACCCATTGTGCAAAGTATATCTGACATAAAAGTAGTGATCCAAGATGATGGTTGTGGAAACTAAAAACTATTGAAAGGCACCTTTGTCTTAGGATAATTACCTATTTCTCCTCAATCTCATGGGAAACCTACGTCTAGCACCAAAGAACTAGAAATGGTCAAGATGGCAACTACTACCTTCACCAAGTGGGGGGATCTAAATCAAGAAAATTTCAACAAGGATGATATCTCTAAACTCCTCTATCAAGATGAATGACCAGTTCCTGTTCTACCCATGGAAGATGACAAAAAAGGCCTACAACTAATGTAGAGCATGGGATATACCAAGAATGAGAAGCTAGGGCAGAATGACAATGGTTTACTAGAGCCCATCATTCCTAAGAAACAAATAAAGAATCTTGGCTTAGGTTGTACTACTAGTAAGGTCACACTTATTGGAAAAGGTATTTTCGTTAAACTAGTTGAGGCTTCCTCTTGGTCACTCACATCGTGTGATACAACCTTCGATGACTTCCCCCTTGATGTTGCTGACCTATTTGAGAATAACACCCTCTTTATGATATCCATAACATCCTTTGTTCCAAGAAACCAACTAACTGAAATATGCCTAGTATACCCACAACTCATTGACATGGACCAACAAGGACCATAGGTTCTAGATTTGTTTGAAAATGATGAAGCAATCTCAAAATTCATGGGAGTCTAAGAAAACTTATCATGGGAAGATCACAAGGCAGGCTTCAACATAGAGCTCGATACAAGGGAATATTATGGGGAGATGATTGAATCCTTCAGTCACAAAATAAATGAAATGCAACTAACATGCATATCCTTGAGCAAAAACCACCTCGTGGCACTCTCTGATCCCAAAATAGTAAAAACAAAGGACACATCTGATGGTGAAAAACTCTTTGAGGCACCCAAGGATGAGGGATTCAATCTCCCCCTTAGTGTAATGCATCCAGAAAATTCAATAGTGCTAGTAGAAAAGGCTACTCCATTCAATGTGGGAACAAAGGAAGAACCTAAGATCACTTTTTATGCTGAATCCCTGTTGGATGGAAAACAGAAGAACCTTACAACATTCCTCAAAGAGAGAAGAGGTAACTTTGCATGGTCATATACAGATATTCCAGGCCTTGATCAAGAAGTGGTTGCGCATCACTTAGCAGTCTATCCTGAAGCCAAACTAGTTAAGTAGAAATTAAGGAAGATGCACCCTCAGATATCACTCTTGGTTAAACTAGAACTGCAAAAGCTACTTGATGTTGGATTCATCCAACTGATAGATTATCCTGAGTGGGTTTCAAACCTGGTACTAGTCTCAAAACCCACTGGGGGCATTATAATGTGCACTAATTTTGGAGATCTAAACAAAGCATTCCCAAAGGATGACTTCCCTCTTCCTAGCATCAATCTCATTATAGATTTAATAGTTGGGCATGAAATGTTTTCACTCATGGATGGTTTTTTAGGCTACAATCAAATCATAATCGCCAAAGAGGATCAACACAAAAATGCCTTCACTTGTCCATGGGGAACCTATTGTTGGAATGTGATGCCATTTGGGTTGAAGAATGCAGGAGCCACCTATCAAAGAGAAATGAACCTTATCTTTCACAACATGATCCACAAAATAGTTGAAGATTATGTGGACGATATTTTTGTAAAATCAAAGAAGAAAACTGAGCACATACAAGTCTTAGGACCTATCTTTGACAAGCTTGAAGAATACAAGGTATGACTGAATCCAAAAAAGTGTGTGTTCGGGGTCACATTAGGGAGAATTCTTGGCTTTTTTGTCTCATAAAGAGGGATAGAAATCAATCCATCAAAGGTAAAATCCATCCTAGACATGGAACCACCATAGATATTGAAGTAGATAAGAGGATTACAAGGAAGGTTGTAGTCCATTAGAAGGTTCATAGCACAGTTATCAGACAAGATCCACCCCTTTTCACATCTCCCCCATAAAGGGATAACTTACAAGTGGGATGAAAAATGTGATAAATCCTTCCAGCAAATCAAGGATTACTTACTAATACCTCTAGTACTCATGTTTCCGATACCAAAAAATCCACTGATCTTATACATCTTAGCAACACCAGTAGCATGAGGAGCTCTTTTAGCACAACATGATGAGAATGAAAAGGAAAGATCCATATACTACATTAGCAAAACCTTGGTGGGCTATGAGATGAACTATTCACCCATTGATAAATCATGCCTAGTAGTAGTTTTCACTTCACATAAGTTCAGGCAGTACATGCTATCACATCAAATCAAGCTTGTTGCAAAGATTGATCCATTGAAATATCTACTATCTAAAGCAACTCTCACAAGACGAATGGCTAAATGGGTAATGATCTTGATAGAGTTTGACATAGAGTATGTGGAGTGCAAGGAAATCAAAGGACAAGTGATCATAGACCAGCTAGCAGAAGCAGCCATCTATGCTGAGAACCCGTTGATATCTGAGTTCCCTAACAAATCAGTGTTCCTTATAAATCTCACAGCGTAGTGGAAGATGTAATTTGATGGATCATTCACTCAACATGGATTTGGAGCAAGCATTCTTTTCATCACCCCTCAACGTGATTGCATCCCAAAGTCATATAGGATATCATTCCCATGTACCAATACATTGATGAATATGAAGCCTTGATCATAGGTCTTAGGATAGTAGTTCAGTGTTAGATACAAGAAATGAAAGTCTATGGAGACTCATAGCTAGTTATCAACCAAGTCAATGATGAATATCAAACTAAAGATGACAAGATCACCCCTTACAAGAAGATGGTGGAGAATCTCAAATATATTTTTATAGACAACTTTTGAGTAGATTCCCTGCATGAACAACAGAGCAATAGACACCATGGTAACGATCGGATCAGTACTAGACATGCCGAACAACATTCTCCAATGTGAATTCTTGGTAGAACAACTTCTTGTACCAACTTTCAAAATCCTTAAATCTAAATTCGCATGTCATTGTTGGTCCTGGATCCCCTTGGTACATGACATCTTTTTATACCTTAATAGAGGAACCCTTCCATCAAATATCACCTTGAACCTTAAAAAGACCTTTGTCAAAAATACATCTTGATTCATGATCCTAGGTAATACCCTTTACCGCTGAAGTATTGAATGGACATTACTATGATGTCTTAACCAAGAGGAAGCCCTAACTACTTTAACAGAAGTACACGATGACATATGTGGGTCCCATTCTAGTGGTATGACATTAGCTAAGAAACTGTTGAGGATGGGGTACTATTGGCCAACCATGGAAAAAGAAGCTCACCAGTATGTGCAAAAATGCATCCAGTGTCAACAACATGGAGATCTAACTCATGCTCCAGCTCAAGAATTGCAACCAATGATCACACCATGGCCTTTCTCGCAATGGGCACTTGACCTCATAGGAAAAATCAATCCAACCTTGTCCAATGACCATAAGTTTATCATAACCACCATGGAGTACTTTACTAAGTGGGTTGAAGCCATTCCTATGACCTTCATAACAGGGAAGTAGATAGCCAAGTTTATCCTGAATTACCTAATCTGCTATTATGATGTTCCACAAACCCTCATCTTAGATAATGGAACAACATTCAAGAATCAGGACATAAGAGAGTTGTGCCAAAAAATTAATTACCAACATAGATTCTCTACCCCATACTATCCCCAAGGCAATGGCCAAGTAGAAGCAACAAATAAAACTATCTTAAAAATCCTAAAGAAAATAGTCAATGAAGCTAGTCGTGACTTGCATCTGTAACTAAATCTTGCTCTTTGGGCTTATCAAACCAGTATCTACACACCTACAGGTGCAACGCCTTTCTCCTTGGTCTATGGATTAGAACCCATCTTGCCTATCAAGGTTGAGCTCCCATCACTATGAGTGTCATTGCAGAACCTAATAATTGAGGAAGAATACAGAGTTTCTTGATTGAATGAGCTAGAATTTCTAGATGAACATCGTCTTGACGCCCTTAATCATTTGTAAGTGTACCAAAACTAACTGAAATAGAGCTATAACAAGAGAATAAAATGTTGGTCATTTCAAGTAGGTGATCTTGTCTTAAAGAAAAATCAGAAGAATCTTCCAAATCGAGACAACAAAGGAAAGTTTGAGCCTAACTAGTTGGGTCCCTTTGTCATCACAACAAGCTATAGATCAAGATCATACCAACTGTCAACCCTTGAAGGTGAACCCTTGTAGGAGCCAACCAATAGCTTGCATATCAAAAAAAATTATGCCTAGTCTCCAAGGGTATAAATCAGAAAATACAAAAAAAATCAAAAAATGATCAAAAATCCAAAAAAAGGGAAAAGGGATTAAAAAAGTAAAGAAAAAAATTGTCCTCTAGTGAAAACCACTTCGGTGGCACTTTGGGAAAGTACCTTGGTGAAAACCTAGAAAACAGATGCCTTGCGTAAATAAAGAATATCCATCTATTCTTTGGCTCTTTTGTCCCATCATTCTTTGCATTTCCCTTCATCCCTCATCCATGTCCTTATCATGGCTTGTCACTGTAAGGTATCATGAACCCTTTAGCACTACTTGGAATATTTACAAGGTTTGTTTGTCCTACCTTTTTTGAAGTAGGTTAGCACGTCGCACTAGGGGCATTTCATTATGCATCACAAATCAGGGTTCTTATATATCTTGAGGTCATTAGACATCTTATTTAGAAAATCCAAAAACATTCATAAAATATTATCTAGAAAATCCAAAAACATTTGTAAAATCTTGTACAACGAAAATCCAAAAACATTCAAAAAATTGTAAAGGAAAAATCCAAAACATCTAGAAAACATCAAAAAAATCCAAAAACAATGTCTCTTGTCGAACTATTTCATCTCTAAGCTTTAATGTAGGCAAGGCCATCATTGATGTGCCCCCAACACACCCTAGATCAGTCCTTTAGCAGTCCATTGTAATTAGTTGTCATCTCTTGTTTGTTCATATCTTTGTCTTGTAAATGGGTTGATTCAGTCGAACTACATGGTCTCTGCATGTATAACATAGACAAGGCTAATCTTTGATCAGCCCTTGAGACCCCTAGGATAGGACTTTAGGTTAGGTTCTTGGTTTAAACTCGGTAAACTATCCCGAAAATCCAAAAACATCCAGATAATTCGGAAAACTCTAAACATCCAAATATTTCAGAAAACACAAAAACATTCAAATATTAAGAAAACACAAAAATAATAGAAAAGTTTCAAAAGACGTAAAAAGCCTCAAAACATTCAGAAAACCCTAAACAGCCTCAAAAAAATTGGAAATCCCAAAAACATTCATATAAACTTTCAAAAAGACCAAAAATAGCCTCAAAAAAATTTCAAAATACAAAAAAAATTAAAATATTGCAAAAACTCCAAAACCACTCCATCCCATTTTGCTTTCACCCATAATAAACTTTCACCTATAGTAAAATGATTGTCACCTTCAACCTTTGGCGAAACAAGTAGAAAGCAAGTATAGCAAGTCATAAAGTGTGAACCAAAATGCCAAAATCTAAAATCTAAATCATAGGTAAACACGTCAGTGAAGTTTATAGCAATAGCTCATTTTAGAATCATCATCCCAACATCAAACAACCTCTGATCAACATATCTTAGGATGTATCCTTCCTGTGATGGACATTAGTATCATACATCACTTTAGCTAAACTTAAACTAGGAAGGAGCTCTAGATAACATTGACTGTTTATCTTTAATCTTTTCTTATGATTTATCTTATTGACCCATTCCAAGTGTTGGACTCAAGCAACACTAAGAGGGGGGGTGAATCAGTGTTGATCAATTTTATTTTTTATTAATCTGTCCTTTCAAGTGCTTAAACCATTCAATCAAAAGAAAGATGCATGAACATGAAACAATAAGCCACAACACCATAACACAAGGATTTTTATGTGGAAACCTTGTTAGGGGAAAAACCATGGTGGAGGTCAATCCACAATTTTGAGTACTCAAAATATAGTGTTTAAAAAAATGGGAATGCAGTTGCATTCAGGCACACTACCTAGAGCTCACTACTCAAAATAGGAAGGCTCACTGCCTTACAAAAGATTTGGATCACAATCAAAAGATTGAACTGAGAAGATAGCATCTACAAATGCCTGGTTATAGTTCCAATTAAGCTCATAGATCAGATTTTGGACCTTATGTCTGATTCTGTACTTCACTCTGCTCTTCCTTAATTCACTTCACAAAAATCCTCTTCTGCACAAATGAAAATCTCTCAACCGCTCTTCTAATAATCGCACACACATCAACACAAATTGAAAACAACATACACCATTACAAAATGAATTAACCGATCTCATATATATATTTGCTACCAAGATTTCAATTGATCCATTCGGCTTTAATAAAATAGAAAAATCTTCCAATTGTCAGTTTAAATCATGAATAAATTTTAATGTGCATCCACAAGAGTTGGCCACAGCATAGCTAGGACCCAAAAAAAAAATTCAAACATAGAAATACCTTAAGAAATTCCGCCTTAAACATCCACAACACCTAACATTCATTTAGTCGGCCTTCATATACCGATGAAAAAAAATCAAATGACCGGATCTCCCAACTCATACACCAGTTTATTGCGACAACACAAAACTCAAGAGTAAGATATTTCATATACCCAAAGATCTTCCCTGAGATTCACAACCAAAACTGATAACTTGATAATGCAAACCACTTAACAGATTCAACCTCCTACTGAGTACCCTGTTCTTCACTCTGCCTTCCAATATAGTCATTTACTATAGTGCGGACCAGATCAATGACTTTAGTTGCCATCAATGACAACACTAGAAGCCATATGCCAATAATCTCCCCCTTTGGCATTGATGGAAACACTTAGTGAAAAATGACTAAGTGTCGAAACCTTCAAAACTTCAAAACTCCATAGGTGACAAAACTCAACAAAAACTCCCTCTAAGTTTGATAAGGAATTTTTCACTACTCTCTCTCCCCCTTTGACATCAATGACAAAAAAAGATAAAATATTTTCTTTTCTCCCCCTTAGAAGTATAACAACAAAAAAAATGATTCAAAAACTTGAAGAAATACAACCGCTAATTGAAGATTATTTTGTGCTTCTCCTTCATCTTTGGAAGAAACTTCTTCCATGCTTCCACTGCAATCCTGGTGATTATGATCATGCTATTGTTTTCAGATGTTCGGTTGATATTTTTGATGAGAGATTATGGAATGGTGAAGGAATATTCCAATACTTCTCCTTTCCTTAGTATCTCAATCAATTGTTCCATCCTGCATTCGGTTATATCCTTCACTTTCCAAAAAGTGTTGACAAACCTATTCCTAGTGTTCTAAACACTTGAATGCCATGACTACAATTCCTAAATCCTTTTCCTTATTGCACCATCAACATCCTAAGACATGTTGAAATTTTAACCAATACCATTAAGCTCTTGTTCAATTTTCTCTAGCTTCTCTTTGTACCTGTTGATTGCATGAGGCCATGAAAGACAATAGTTATAAATGTTGTTTGTTGAGCTTATGCATTTCCTTAGTTTATTCATGTACTTTTTCAGCTTGGTAAGTGACAATCTGTACTGCTTCTTCATGTGTAAGATCACTTCTTATTCTTTATTTTGAGACTCAGAGTTCATAATCTCCTTGATACATTCGATCATCTCTTCTGGTAACTTATTATGAAAACTCTCCAAATTGATATGATTTTGCACAAAATGAGCACTTAGTATGCTTAAGATCATGTCCTACTTGTATGAAGGTCTGATAGACCACATTTTCACAATATTTTTCATTCCATCTTTCTCATGAATAAGCTACATTAGATCTTCCTTGGTTAGATCACCTTCTTCTTCACTTCCTTTTTCCTTTCCTTGTTCTGATTCAACTATTTTCAGTTCTTTTCCAAGGATGTCCTTAGATTCCTTATTTGATTCCTCATCTAGTATGTCCACAATCACTTGTTCTTTTCTTTTCCCTTCAACTTTTGGAGTCTTGCATGCTGGAGGGGAATAGACAACAATGCATTTTTCTCTTTTCTTCTTTCTCTCCATCTCATCGGAGGAGGAACCAACCTCAAGTCCTTTTACCAAAATGGAAACACCAGTTGATCCAAACTTCCTTAGCAAACCCTTAAAGAAACTTTCATATACTTGATCATAGTTTGCCAAATTATTAGAATAAATGTAAATATGTTTGCAAACTGGTTCACTCCTTCCCATAATACATTGTCATTCAGGGGAAAGCAATTCAAAAAATACATCACAATGTTGGAAATAGGTTGCCATTAAATTGAAAATCCTAAACATTAATTATTTCATGTATCTCCTTGTTTCTTGGAATGTGTTTAACAACACTAAGATTATTGTGAGATTAATATTTGATGAAATAATCATGATTATTGACATTTGTAATTAATTATAAATGTAAAAAGCATGTGAGGGTGTCCATAGTGAGTTCCTAAATAATAGGGACACATGGGACACTCACATGGTAAGGTGAAACTCACCTTGTGTTTAGTTAACTATAAGGACTAACAGTTAACACTTCTAAATGCATGTAAAGATCCTAGGAGTTAGGATTTGATGATTGCATGCTTGAAGTTTAGTTAAGTTCAGTTCAGATTAGTTAAGTTCAGTTCAGATCAGTTAAGTTAAGTTCAGTTCAGTTTAGAATCAGTTTAGTTCAGTTTAGTTTAGTTCAGTTTAGTTCAGTTCAGTTTAGTTCAGTTCAGTTATCTTCAGTTGCATGCAAGTGCATGTTGCATGCATGTTGTTTATTTTGAGTTGCATGTAGTTGGCTTCAGTTAACTTGTAATGCATGGATAATAACATTGAGTTGTATGACAGAGAATAGGGACTACCTCCATTTAACAAGGGATGACCATTCTTTGGGAATGGTGTTGAGTAAATGTTTTAGTTAACTATAAAGCACTTGAAGCCAACTTGGGCACCCAAGATGCTTTATTGGATTTACCTCTAATGCATGATAAGATATTTCTGAAGGCTCAGTTAAGTAGGACCTTTGATGGATGCCAACTTTGAGGAATAGCTTTGGAATTATCACCAAAGTGAAGGAGAAGTAGCTTTAGTTTGGGACACCCAAATGCATGATGCACATGTTGTAAGCTTTAGTCTTCATTGAATAACTCTACTTGAAAGAATATGGCATACCTTTTGCAAGGGCTTGAGCTTGTGCATTGTAATTATCACCATTTGGAAATTACAAGGTTGCATATTGTCTCTATATCTCATTCAAGTTGAATAGAGTTTTTAAGATTGGTTATTGCAGGTGTGAAGAAGATTGGTAAAGACAGAAGAAGCATTCTCAAGAAAGAATTGGAGCTATTGTAATTCAAAGTTTGAATAATAGAATAATTCTTGGTGGAGTTTTTTCCCGAAAGGGTTTCTCCACGATATATCTTGTGTGATCCTTCTATTATCCTGTCTAGTTCTTCTTAATAATTCTCTCTACATTCTACAACAGTAAAATGGATTAATCAAGATAATCATCCACAAAGAATATATGTAAAAAAGAAAAGACTTACTTAGAACAGGAATATTGAAGTTTTATCGAGTATTAAGCTAAGAAAACACCTCATTTTTCAACATTTGGTATCAGAGCTGAGGTTGGGTAGAGTATTGGGATGCCTTTCTCTTAAAAGATTGAAGGTTTTTTAGCTTAGTGGGAGCTCTTATTATTTTAGTAATTTGCTGATTTTGGAATTAAGTTTTGTTGCAATGAATTCAAGGTTAGAGATTGAAAGGTTCAATGGTTCTAACTATGAAATGTGGAAATTAAAAATGGAAGATCTTCTTGAAGAAAGAGATCAGTGGTTAGCAGTTAATAATGAGACAAAGACAACTACAACTATTTCAGATGAAGATTGGGCTAAGTTAGATAAGAAGGCAAGAGGAACAATAAGGTTATGTCTTGCTGATGTTGTTCTTTTAAATGTTTCAATGGAAACTAGTGCATATAAATTATGGAAAAGAATAGGGGATATTTATCAAACTAAGAGTCTCACCAATAAGTTGTATCTGAAAAGGAAATTATATTCATTGAAAATGAAAGATGGTTATTCAGTAGCACAACATTTAAATGCTTTCAATTTAATTCTCAATCAGTTAGCATCTGTAGATGTAAAGCTTGAGGATGAGGATAAGTGCATTTTATTACTTTGTTCGTTACCAAATTCTTGGGAAAATCTAATTGTTGCAATTAGTGGTAATGGTGCAGATCCAAAGATGGACAACATTATTCCTACTCTCCTATCAGAGGAGATGAGGAGGAAGTCTAAGGAGGAAATCCAAGATGCCTTGTTTGTAAAAGGTAGGCCTAAGAAAAAGGAGCCTAAGGGAAACAAGGAAGGGAAGGGTAAGTCAGAAGGATGAAGTAAGGTAAAGTGTTGGAACTGTGGGAAACCAATACATGTGAAGAAGGATTGTAAGAACAAGAAAGAGAGTTCTGATTCTTCTACAGAGGAGTCCTTAGATAATAGTAATGATGCATTGGTTATTTCAGCTAATGTTGTTTGTGATAACACTTTGCTTCATGTTTCAGAGTAATCTTCATAGAGAGGATGGTAGTCATGATGCCATGTGTGACTCAGTATCATGGTTCAGTGGGAGTTGTTGGCAGTGACTTGGATGCATCATTGGTAAGGTTATCTCCATGTGATTAGAGATATGGTTTCTTGGTTTAGAGTATATTTGTTATGGATGTCATGGTTTACTCTTGATATGCATTTAGAGTTTGGCATATTACATGGTTCTCTTGAGACTAGGATGTATAAGTATGTTATGATGCATGTGATCTCCTAAGAGGAGATGGTTAGATCATGGATGTCATGTTTATGTTCCTGATTCATGATTGGAGCTTTGACAATGATCTTGTGTAGTTCTCTAAAGTTTTGGGTACATTAATCATTTGCTTGATTACTTCATGAAAGTGTTGTGTTGCATTTGGAGTTTGGCATGGATTGGCTTGTTACAGGTCCTCATGGATACTTGGAAAAATAGGTGAGGCTGGAATTCTCTTATGGTAAGAGACATTTGTTGGAATGGTTACTTGTAAGAAATTTTTTTTCAACAGAAAAGACCGAGGAGTCTACACTTTGGTTGAATGTGAATTCAACACACTCGGTGGTTTAGCATGCCTCTAAAGAGGTGGTTTGGTTACAGAGGCTTGGGAAAGGTAATGGTTTGGATGATAATGGGAAGGTATTAATTGAAAAAGTTGAAACTTTAATTAATGTTACAAATTATCTTATGAAACCATACAGATAAGTTCTCTTGGTTTTAATCATTTGCTTGGAAGCTTCATGACTATGCAGACCTTTGCATTTGAAGTTAGCATGGTTTGATTAGTTGGTGCAAGAAGGCCATTGAACTTGAGTCTTGTACTTGTTTTATTATTCCTTGTTTAGAATAATTGCAATGTATAATGTCAAGTGGGAGAATATTGGAAATAGGTTGCCATTAAATTGCAAATCCTAAACATTAATTATTTCATGTATCTCCTTGTTTCTTGGAATGTGTTTAACAACACTAAGATTATTGTGAGATTAATATTTGACAAAATAATCATGATTATTGACATTTGTAATTAATTATAAATGTAAAAATCATGTGAGGGTGTCCATAGTGAGTTCCTAAATAATAGGGACACATGGGACACTCACATGGTAAGGTGAAACTCACCTTGTGTTCAGTTAACTATAAGGAGTAACAGATAACACTTTTGAATGCATTTAAAGATCCTAGGAGTTAGGATTTGATGATTGCATGCTTGAAGTTCAGTTAAGTTCAATTCAGATTAGTTAAGTCCAGTTTAGATCGTTCAGTTCAGTTCAATTTAGTTCAAAATTAGTTTAGTTCAGTTTAGTTCAGTTCAGTTTAGTTCAGTTTAGTTATCTTTAGTTGCATGCAAGTTCATGTTGCATGCATGTTGTTTATTTTGAGTTGCATGTAGTTAGCTTCAATTAACTTGTAATGCATGGCTAATAACATTGAGTTGTATGAAAGATAATAGGGACTACCTCCAGTTAACAAGGGATGACCATTCTTTGGGAATGGTGTTGAGTAAATGTTTTAGTTAACTATAAAGCACTTGAAGCCAACTTGGGCGCCCAAGATGCTTTATTTGATTTACCTCTAATGCATGATAAGATATTTCTGAAGGCTTAGTTAAATATGACCTTTGATGGGTGCCAACTTTGAGGAATAGCTTTGGAATTATCACTGAAGTGAAGGAGAAGTTGTAGCTTTAGTTTGGGACACCCAAATGCATGATGCACATGTTGTAAGCTTTAGTCTTCACTGAATAACTCTACTTGAAGGAATATGGCATACCTTTTCAAGGGCTTGAACTTGTGCATTGTAATTATCACCATTTGGAAATTACAAGGTTGCATATTGTCTCTATATCTCATTCAAGTTGAATAGAGTTTTTAAGATTGGTTATTGCAGGTGTGAAGAAGATTGGTAAAGATAGAAGAATCATTCTCAAGTAAGAATTGGAGCTATTGTAATTCAGAGTTTGAATAATAGAATAATTCTTGGTGGAGTTTCTTCCCGAAAGGGTTTCTCCATGATATATCTTGTGTGATCCTTCTATTATCCTGTCTAGTTCTTCTTAATAATTCTCTCTACATTCTACAACAGTAAAATGGATTAATCAAGATAATCATCCACAAAGAATATATGTAACAAAGAAAAGAATTACTTAGAATAGCAATATTGGAGTTTTATAGAGTATTAAGCTAAGAAAACACCTCATTTTTCAACATACAAGGCATATAACCAAAGTACCAAACCTGAAAGGGTAACCTATCTCCTTTGTTAATTGCACATTCTCCATTAGTTGATCTTCTAGCAATCCACAAAGATCAAAATCCTAATATTCCATTATCATCTTATGTGAAATGTAAACAACTCCAGCTGAAGTTGCACCTTCTCTGTTCCTGAAAAGGATTTTGTAAGATATTCCATGCGCAATGTACCTTGTCACTGAGTCTTTAATTGTGGATAATATCAATGCCCTTTGATCTCCAGTTACTCCAGTTAGGGTTTCGACTTCTTTATTTCGAATTGATTTCTTTCTTGGCACATTCCCAACCTTACATAACCAAGTTATAGCTGCAATCACTTCTTTGATATGATAGGATTTATCCAATGTTACAATATCATCATTCATTCTGTCCAGAATAAACTCAATGATTTTTGCGTTTCTGAAGTAGGGGAATTTACTCCAAATGTCCAAGATTTTATGCTTCGCTTCATTCACACACTTCAATTCATCATGTGACAACTTATTTCTTTCAAATCTAATCTTCTCACTACTATATTCATCTAGGTTTATCTTCCCTTTGATTTGTTCCATTTTCCCTTTCGTGCGCACACCAAATTAAACTGAAATTTTAGAAATACTTGATGAATTAAGGTTTCACACCAAATTCTCCTCACACTTTTGAAATTCTGATGCAGGGAACTCTCCTTCTCCTTCTCTTCGATGCAAAGTGGCAAATGAGGGTTTCAAGTTGCTTTTTATATTTCGCACACCTAACTTTTGTTGTAATAAATGCTTTTTCCCTAACACATCCTGGATACCCTATTTTCTTAGTTGCCAA
This sequence comes from Sequoia sempervirens, assembly GCA_007258455.2. Taxonomy (NCBI): domain Eukaryota; kingdom Viridiplantae; phylum Streptophyta; class Pinopsida; order Cupressales; family Cupressaceae; genus Sequoia; species Sequoia sempervirens. The sequence goes on from VDFB02353493.1 coordinate 356,571,669, forward strand.
CCAAAAACCTCTATGAAACTTCAACTCAGCATAATTTCCTTTTCAACTATTCCACCAACAACTGTACTGTACTCACCTACATCTTGATGACAATTATCGGCAGGAGGTTTTAAGAATTTTTTCTTGATATCTCCCCTTAGGCCAAAGGCCTAAAACTAGTTCCTAGAGGAATTACCAGAAGCGAGTTCTGGTGCATTTCCTACAATAGAGGAACTCTTCTTCACCCATGTCTTCTTCATTTGATCTCTTATTTCATCCATAATTACTTTCCCTTTTCCTTTATCATTTCTCTGCATATTCCTGTCTTTGTAAACTAGACCTCTTATATCCATATTCTTGTTTCTGCAGAATCTAGCAATATGTCCATACTTGTTGCAATTGTAACACACAACATTTCCTTGTTCAAACCAATCATTCCATTGATTTCTTCTTGATCCGCATTCATTAGCAATATGCCCAAATCTTCCACAAGTATAGTATTCTACATTCCTTCTATTGACAGATTTGTTTGACAAATTTATGCACTCAATTGACTTATGACCAAACTTGTTGCAATTGAAGCACTGACCGAAAAATGATGAATCTCTTGATTTCATTTTACTTCTACATTGAGCAGCCATATGACCAAATTTATTGCATGAAAAATAGTATCCATTAAAATTTTGTGCATTAGGTTGTCTTACCAGATGCCTTTTTGCTTTCTCCATCTGATTTCTTTGTTTGAGATTCCTTTGTCCAGATCTGAAACTTTCTCCTTTTTAATAACCAATACCTCACTTATCATTTGCATTCTTCTATTCTTGAGTCAGCTCATCAAGCTTAATTGAGATAATCTTCAACTTTTCCTTGTATTCATTTGCAGTAGTTAGTTCATCTCTAAGAATAACAATCTATTTTTCAACCTCTTCTTCATTGTCTCTGGATTGTTGCAGTTCCATCTCCAATTGAATGAATTCTCTATTAACTCTACTACATTCATTAGTTATTTCTTTTAGGGTCTTGGAAATTTTTTCTTCATTCTTCTTTCTTTCTTCAATCTCCTTAGTCATCTTCATCACCATAGATTCCATCACATGCTTTAGGGTAGCATTGTCTCTAGCAGGCTTTTCACATTCTTCAGTTATTTCCTTCAAGGTTTGATTTAGATGATTGTCATCCATCCTCTTTATCTCTTCAATTATTTTTCTCTCTCTTTGCTTTATCTAATCATAGACATCCTTCCTCCTTTCCCCAACTTTAATAACTTGATCCTTCAACTTCTGAATGAGTTTTTCAGCATCCTTAAGATTTCCTTTCAATTCCTGGACTTCTGCCTTAGACTGATCAAGGTCATCAAGAGCCACCACACGCTGCTGCTGAAGACTACCAGAGTCCATTACATTCCAAGATCCACCTCAAGATGTTAAACTTCTTCAAGTAACTTAGCTATGATACCAATTGTTGGACTCAAGCAACACTGAGAGGGGGGGTGAATCAGTGTTGAGAAATTTTAATTTTTATTAATCAGTCCTTTCTAGTGATTAAACCATTCAATCAAAAGAAAGATGCATGAACATGAAACAATAAGCCACAACACCATAACACAAGGATTTTTACGTGGAAACCCTATTAGGGGAAAACCATGGTGGAGGTCAATCCATAATTTTGAGTACTCAAAATATAGTGTTTAATAAAATGAGAATTCACTTGCATTCAGGCACACTGCCTAGAGCTCCCTACTCAAAACAGGAAGGCTCATTTCCTTACAAAATATTTGGATCACAATCAAAAGATTGAATTGAGAAGATAACATCTACAAATGCTTGGTTATAGTTCTGATTAAGCTCATAGATCATATTTTGGACCTTCTGTTTGATTCTACACTTCTCTATACTCTACCTTAATTTGCTTCACAAAAATCCTTTTCTGCACAAATGAAAATCTCTCAACTACTCTTCTGATATTTTCACACACATCAACACTGATCGAACACCACATACACCATTACAAAATGAATTAATTGATCTCATATATATATATCCGCTACCAAGATTTCAATTGCTCCATGTCGGCTTTAATAAAATAGAAAATATCTTCCAACTGTCGGATTAAATCATAAATAAATTTTAATGTGCATCCATAAGAGTCGGCCAAAACATCGCTAGGACCCAAAAGAAAATATTCGAACATAGAAATACCTTAAGCAATTCTACCTTAAACATCTGCAACACCTAACATTCATTTAGTCAGCCTTCATATACTGATGAACAAAAAATCAAACAACCGGATCTCCCAACTCGTACACTAGTTGATGCAATAGAAAAAAACTCAAGAGTAATAAATTTCATATACCCAAAGATCTTCCCTGAGATCTGCAACCAAAACTAATAACCTGATAATGCAAACCACTTGACAGATTCAACCTCTTATCAGATACCCTATTTTTCACTCTACCTTCTGGTATAGTCGAATACTATAGTGCAGACCAGATCAATGACTTCAGTTACCATCAATGACAACACTAGAAGCCATATGCCAACACCAAGGACCTCTTGATGATGTTTATATAAAAATTATTTAGAGAGAAAGGAATGGGGCATTGATCATTATCTTTCATTTGTTGTGCTTGTGGATACTCTTGTAAATTAATCTTGGCGCATACTTGCTTAGTTGTGTGTAGGAAAGTTGTTTGGAGTATGTTGTTGACTATTGCGTATGATTTGGTCCAATATGTTCTAAGCTTCTGACTTACATTCCAATGATTTTTCCATATGTCAAGGTGTGAACAAGAACTATCCTATCTATTTGTCAAGTCAAAGTCCATTACACTAGATACAATTTCGTCCTGGTTATCAATACATTGATACATCATGTCTATGTGTTATATCAAACAATAAGGAACCATGCAAAATCCCAATCCTGAAGTGTGAACACCCATCCTGCATTTTGCATTGTCTCATCACCATCTGTAATAAAGTCTTGATGGATCATGGACTTGTTGGATCTTTTCAAGCAGTCAAAATCAATGGTCATTCATTATTTATTCTTCTATCTTCTCTCCGCACTAACTTGGTATCATGACAGTCAACAAAAAAATCATCAATGCATCAACCTTGCATCCACAAACCATCAACATACATACATCTCATAGCATCATCATACTCACAAACACATAATATCATACATTTTGCATTATCATTTGAGCTGTGATGAATGGTATAAATTTATTATTCTAGGCATCTTTAATCATTGCATATCATAAGCATTTGCATCCATACATCCATATGCATACAACATCATCATAAAACATGCATAGAAAATACACAAAAATAAATGCATCCACAACATTTGCATCCATAATATCTTCATATCATAATCATTCATCCATATCATATCATGAAAAGATAATGAAAATAATATAACATTGCATCCATACATGATCATATATGAGCATCCATACATCATCCATACATGAAATAAAGTCAACACGTCATAGCATGAATCATCTGTATTCATATCATATATATATATATCAAAAAATGTGTCATGGTACAAAATCTAGATTAGTGTATGTACATCGATGATAAGTACAATATCCAAGAGGCTATAAAAAAGGAGCCCACGAATGTATATCAGTATAAAGAATGGGGAAAAATTAAAAAGTGTCTCTACATCAAAAAGCTAGCCTTGGTGGCTGCTACCTTCTCCAGCTTGTCGCTCAGGCTGATCCTCTACACAAGGATGTACATCACTGCGCTGCAAAAAATATGGCTATCAAAGTTCCTATGGTACATCTCTATGGTAGTGTTTCCTATAATATGAAGCCTCTATGATAGCCTCTCTAGACAACCATGCTAACATATTCTGACCATGTGTGGTTTCCATCATCATCTCAATCTGCTGCCTATGGGCCACCTCCTAATCTCTCTTACCGATGACAGCCTATACCCTCTGCAATGCTGCATCTCTTTCTACTGTCACTATAACCACTTGCTACCAAGCCTGATCTCGCTCAACAGTAACAACCAAAGCCTACTGGTAGGCCTAGTCCTGTTCACCAGTCAAAACTTGCACCTACTGCTGCAACTATTGTATCTATGCATCTCATGCATCCAGTGGTGGTTGTGGTGGTCCTACCAACTCTTGTTGTACTACTGGTGGATGCTGAGGAGGTTGTTGTTGTCCAACCAGAGGAGCCCCTAAAACCTATCCATCATGGCCATCCTAGCCTACCTGTCCCCTGCCTCTCCTTGCACCTCTGCCTCATGGTCTCCCTCTTGGAGGAGCACCTGCTAGATCTGTGAGTCACCTCGGAGGGATGAATCATGCATCATATGTTGGAGTGGTCTGTGTTATGGGCTGACCCTAATCATATGCCCAAGGCTGGGAAGCTAACTAATGGAATCTTTGTTTAACGGCATCTGGAGCTAGAATCATCGGTCCCCATGTAGGAACCTCTCTAGCCAATCTAAAAAAAATGGCTCTATAGGCATCATCAGGTCTATCTCGTGCATCACCAAATTGATGAGCTACTCTATCAGGGAGATACCACTCAATCATAGTATGCTCTCGACCCTACATATAATGGGTATGTCTAGAAAAATAAAGCTATTGTACATCATCAAACCATGGCAACATTTGAAGCCATGGGAACCATCAGAAAATAGTCATATAATCTATCACCCATCTCTAGTATGAGATTCAAATCTGTCTTATGTGCCTCAATGTGATGGCATCTCGATATCTCCATACGACGGGATCATCTAGCTCCACGTCTGCCATTTGTACAATGGGCCGAAGAATGACAGTATTCTCCCATGCCCAGATATGAAGAAGAGTGACACTTGCACCGAGGGATATCCCATTGCAATAAAAAAAATCATGTAAATCATGGTATAAGGAGGCTTGCATCATGGTCCCCCACACAAAAAGAGTCCTCTTGCATAGCATTTGGTGCCACACCAAACCCCATCTTGGACTGGAGAATCTACCCCATCTATTTGGAGCCACCAAACTTGAAATGATGGCCACAACGATCAATATAAAAGTCAGCACCCAACCTCTGTATGTCTCTAAATCAATTTGCGAGGTGACCAACATAATCTAGTCCATCCCCATAACATCAGGGCATGCATCAAATCTGACATCAGTGTCGTAAATCATGTGATCACTATGGATAGGCAACCGCAATATCTACCACACGTCTTGCAAAGTCACTGTCGCCTCCCCTATTAGAAGGTGGAAGGACGAGGTCTCACTATTCCATCTCTCACATAGAGTTGTCATCATTGCTAAATGGGTCCTAATAACTGGTGTGTATGCAGTATACCACAATCTAATCTCCCCCAGGTGCTCCTAGTACAACTCTGATAGATAATCTAACTCCTCCATAACTGTGGGCCTATGCTCCCTCAACATCAATGGCGGGAAGAGCTCCTGCACTCACAAAGCACACGACATCAGGAAATCATCAAAATTTAATGTTATTTGGATTTTTCAGCTCTAAAATCACAATAGCATTGCTAGATTCAAAATTCAAATAGTGCCACTTGATGCATTTAAACTTTCAAATTGGAAAATGTGTCGCCATAGAAGCTGGTGTCGCGATTTGGCTTCTAGATTGACCTAACCCTAAATTTCAAATCAACAAGTGCATCGCCATTTAAGATTTGAAACCCTAATTTCAAATTGAAAGAAGCATTGCCATATACATATGCGTTGCCATAAATCATTTGGGAATTTTTGATTTAAGATTGGGCGTCGCTATATAGTGACGCTGATAGAATTCAAATTCTAATGCCTAATAAATGCATCAAAATTTCAAATTTCAAATTAGGTTTTGAATCACATATTGGTGGTCTTGTGCCCAGAAGCCACTGAAACTCTCAAACTCAATCAGAGATGTGTCAAGGAAGCTCACGACATGCCATTTTGTCGAAGGGTCAGAGCTCAAATTGCAAGAAATCCTTAAGTGTGAATACACAAATGAATTGAAAATGACCACTCTTGGCCTATTTAAGCTAGAAAATTAGGGATTTTTTCCCTAATTTAACCTTAATAATGGGGTTTATTATCATCTTCACCAATTTTTCCAATCTGGACCTAATTTTTCATCATTTTTTGTGTTTTTGGCATTATTCTTGCATCCCAGAACCTTTCTAAACCCTTAGGGAAGCTTTGAATCTTTGTCAAGAAATTAACCCCTTTACCTTTTGAGCAAGTCACCTTTGACTTGTGTGAGCAAGTCAAAAGTGTGCTTGTTTGAGGCAAATGTGAGCCTTTGATTAACTTTCATCATGCATTCTCATCCGTTGATGAGAATCCATGATCCATGCCTCCTCTTCCTTTCATCTTGAATCGTTGATTAAGCTTTTTGATCTCAACTACCCATTCCTCATTTTATCTCCTATAAATAGATCACTATTTGGAGACAAATGGATCCATCTTTCATAGCAAACTTGTGCTGTTGAATTTAGTCACATACAAACTCATCTTTTACTCACTTGTTAAGCTTATTTGAGTTCATTTTCATTGCATAATAGCTTAGAGTATCCATTAATGCCTTCCACACATCCATCTTAGCTTGCATCTTAATTAGGGTTTCAAATTTTTAGCATAGTTTTAGCATAGATTAGTTTAGCAATAGCATAATTAGATCATTTTTTCAGCATAAAATCATGGTAACTTATCTTGCATCATATTAATTTTAGCATAAACTAGGTTTTCATACATTAAACACTATGGTTTCATCAATTCTCTTCCATAGAATCGACTGAAACAGGCTCACTAATCACGGGATTGGGAAAGGGTCATCATTCCACATCAACATGACACCAATTCCACAACAAGATAAGTTTCAATAGATTAGAGTAGATGTTTTAAAAGATTTTCATAGTTTAGTATGTTAGGTTTTGATAAAATGTTTAGTTTCAATTTTGATTGATTAATCTTGTTGAGATCTGAGTACTCGTGACTCCATTATGCTTCGATTCTTCATGGATCAAGTGTAATTCAGCCCATACCGATATTTTCGCATCAACAACACCTCTTCGTCAATTTTAGCAACCTCATCATCATCGTCCAAGTTGATCACAACAAGAGGTCGAATGATAATATCTAAAGAAGGCTTCAACTCTTTTTGTAGATGTTGTATTGGATTTTTTTGTGTTGGAGCAAGGGTAGAGTCATCATGCACTACTTCAGTAAAGTATGGATTTTAATTTTCTTTGTTTAATTCTTCATGTAACTTGGGAGCAAGGGCACGATGTCTATGCCTACGCTCTCTAGCACCTTTGTTTCTTTTAGTTTTTTTCTCAAGTTGCATTTGTGTAGGAGTGGGTTGATCAAGCATAGGTTTCTTTTCTTCCCTCAGGGGAGGAATGGAAAGAACCACAGGAGGTTGTTCAACCACTTTCTCTTTGACTTTGTAAACTTGTTTTATTCTAGGATGTGTGATGGGGTTATTTTCATTGTCTCTTGGTCTTTTGTAATAGGTAGGTGAAGGTTATATCTTAGGTTGGTCTTGATTGTTCATAATTTATTAGGCTCAAGCATGGTTTCATCTAAGATGGTATGCTCAGTGGCATGTGGGGACATGTTTCGAAGGGATAGTTTTGCTATCTTCTTTGCCTTGAACTTTTGATAAGACAAGAAAAATAATTCTTCTCATGGTTTTATAGGTTCCATGGGCTCAAGCCAAAAGGAATCTAAGGAAAATTTATCTTTAGAGGACAACGAGTTAAAGCCACTATGATGGATGGTAAAAATTTCATTATCAAAGGGAAACTTTAAGCATTTATGCACAATCGATGGGACATCTTTCATGGAGAGAAGCCATAGATAGCCTAGCTTCACAAAAAATTGGTCCAACTTCGGGATGATAGAGAATGAGATATCTAATGTTTTTGATCTTATTTGTAAAGAAAGAGTGATCAATCCCATCGTAGGGAAAGAAAAACCATTATGTTTCCTGATCCATTCTTTTGGTTTATCATATATATATTGATAGAGTTCATGCAAAAGTAAGAATTCCTCAATGATTGTGTTCTCTTCATAGGTGGGATCTATTAGTATCCCATTAGTGGGCTTATCATAGGTATGACTGGCTATGTAAAGAGGACCATTAGGTGCATGTTCAAGTATATCCTTAGAGGAGAAAGCAATGTCAAGAGGATTTTTAGTTCGGCCCTTGCGAGGAATGACATCTATAACTCCTACCATGTCATCTATAGGATCATTATCTATAGAATCATGTTGAATAGAATCATTGTTATTATCATCTGTATCAACATTCATCACATCATTCTTTGTAGTTTCACTGGCTTTGACAAATGAAATGTTATGTTTAGGCATAGGGTTGGTGAAATTTTGTAAGTTTTGGTTAGGAGGGGCAATAGATAGACGACTAGAATCAATGAGGTCTTGCACCAGATGTTTAAGATGCTTACAATGTTTTGTGTCATGTCCATTTTTTCAGTGATAATGGTAATAAGAATTTGATCTAAAGCTTGGGGATAAAGGCTTATTAGGATCAGGTGTTTTGATGGGAGGAAAGGTAATCATTTGTTGTTCTAAAAGTTAGGGCATCTTTTTATGAAGGGTATCGGGTAAGGGAGGGAATTATCTTTTTGGGTCCCCATAGATAAAGGGTATCATGGATTTAATAGTAGCTACTTGGTTATTGACATTTTGAGTTATTTGTTGAGAGGGATTGAATTGAAGGAACCCTTTGTTCTATTTTCTAAAAGGTTGGGAATTGTTTTGGTTTATGGGCTTAGATTTCTTAGTTCGGCTAGAAGTGAACTTTGTAGCTCAACTACTAACCAAATTTTGATAATTGTGGAGGGCAGTACATAAGTGCACAAAGGAGGGAAATTTCATCATGGTAAGCTTGTCTTGAATTTTTCTTTGCAAATTTTCTATGAAGATCTTTTGAAGCTGAGGGTTGGGAACCTTGACATCGATTTGGGAATAAAGCGATTGATAGTGTGAGATAAAGTCAGTTATCTTTTTGTCTTCTTTTTTCTTACATCTCATCAAAATGGCCAAGGTCATCTTAGGAGTCATATGCACTTGGAAATGGTTTACAAATTCCTCAACAAGTTCATTGAATGAACGAATTGAATTGTTAGGTAAAGAAGAAAACCATTCCAAGGTGGTATCTTTCAAGGACCTAGGAAAAATCTTAGCCAAAAGTTTATCATCAAGGACAAAGTCACTACATAAGGTAGTATAAACATTAAAATGGTTAGAAGGATCTCCCTTTCCTCCATATTTCTTGAATCTAGGCACCTTTACACCTTGTGGCATCATTGTTCGTGATATCTCCAAGGAGAATGGACTTCTTTTGACATAATATGTAGGTGGGCCATTTTGATTTTGGTTTATGGTGGAAATTTTTTTTTGAAGGGATGAAACAGTTTGGAAGAGTTGGTTTATGAGAGGGCCATTACTTTTGTTATGAGATGGAAGTGAAAATGGTGAAGGGGTGTATGTGTTAGAGGGACAAGTGAATGGAATGCTTATAGGTGGTAAGGTGGTAGGAGATATGATGTGCGATGCCACATATGAACTAGGAATGCTATCAGGAATACCCAAGGAAGGGATCACATTACTATTTTGTTGCATTGTTGTTGTGACTTGAGGATTAGTATAGGTAGGTATTGAGGAAATTGTTGTGGGAAGAGGAATTTGAGTTCCTCCTTGGTTTGTGACATTGCTTGTAGGTAAAGGAAAACTAGTGGTTGAGGTGAGGTGTTTTCCAAAGATTTGAACTATGTTTTTCACAGGGTCAAGTCCATCTTCACTTTCAAGCATGCGGTGAATGTTGTCTATAGTAGGGATGGTAGTAGTTGAAATGTTGTCATTTTTCACTTGATGTTGTAGGTTTGCTAATTCTTCATGAATGTGGATTATGATTTCTTGTGGGACATTATCAATCCTTGTTTCAACTTGCATCACACTACTTGAAGGTAAAGAGTTGTTAAGGATATGGTCCATACCTAGTGTACTAGTGTCAATACTAGGAGTGAAAGAGCTAGACAACCCAAGATCCACAACGATTGTGCTATCGCACGATGACATGAGTCTTGAAATTCTTCTCACTATAGTATTAGCAATAGGACACCAAATAATCATACAAGGGCTACTAAATTCAAGGTGAATGCAAATGCAATGTAAGATAAGAACATTGAAATGCTTATAATAGAAATTCTGGAAACTAAAACTAAAAGGAAATAACAACAAATAGAAACTCAGAAACAAAACTTTAAATGTCAGAAAATGCAATTCAAAATGTGTAGAGGGACTAATTTTCCCAAGGTGGTGAATGAGTCCCAATAGGGATTTTTTTCAAAATTTTCATTTTTTTTTTAAAAAATTTATGCTTTTTATGTTTTATGATCTATATGTTGGACGCAAATGTGGATTTTTCTTGATTTTTAATAAAATGAGATGGAAAAATGCAAGCTATATGAGCTTTCACTAATGCAAAATTTGAAACCCTAGAATGCAAATGAACTAATGCAAATCCTAATGCAATGCTAATACAACCCAAATCTAGGATGATGATGCACTCCAAATTAGAATTATGATTTTCTAAATTTAGGTTCACCAAAATGAAAGTTGGAAAATTGTTTTTCTTTCCTCCTAGGGTTTAGGACCTAGAAGGACAATTTTCACTAACTTTCACTCAAGAACAAACCCTTGAGATCTCAATTGAAAGGAGAAAGAGATCTTGCAAGAGGGATATTCTAGGGGATGAATGCAAACTAATAAGGGGTTCACCACCAAGTTTAGAATTGGAAAAGATAATGAAATGAAAGATGCAACATTAAACCCTAATTCAATTCAATGCACTACAAAATGACTTAGAAAAGTAAATGAAACAACACAGAAAGCTAAAAAAAGGAATATGTGCACTTGAAGATCTGGAAATGAATGAGTGGAGCTCTGAAAGACTGGGAATTCTATTTTTTAATGCTAAATGGGACTTTTTCACCAAGCTAGGTGAATCAGTCCAAAAATTGGGTTTCTGTGTGGGAACAAGAATTTTCCAAATGGGTATTTGAATATGTAAAAATATGAATTTTGACTGGAACTGGGACTCATTCGCTAGAAGTGGTGAATTAGTATAGTTAGGCTTTTCTAAAGCTTCAAAGGCTGATCATGCTCTTCTCTATTTGCTCTGTCCTTCCTGATTGATGTCTGGATCCGAAACCTTGATTTGCAACTTGTAGGTCTTCTCTAATGTTCTCCAAGGCTTGATGCCAACTTTGACAACTTTGAGCTCTTGAAAAATTTTCTCCAATCTTTCTCCTTAGGAAATATGTAACCTAGACCTGCAAATTACATACAAAGGAGAGGAAAAAATGTTGTTGGGTTAGTGAATAGGGGTTTGCCTTGGTCAAACCCCTTATAGGTAATTAAATATTGATATAGAATGAAATATGAATGGAGAATGATGAATGAACAAGATATGATGTTGCAACTCACCAAACACTAGAAATAAGAGGCTTCAAACATATGAGATGGCTCCAATGGATGTAGGTCTTGACTCTTGCTTGAAGGTGATAGATCTTGAATGAAGCACTTGCTTGAATCATAAAATCCTACATCATAATTGTGAGCTCAAAACAAAACATGATGCATGAAGTATTTGACATGATTATTGATGCTTGAATGCTTCTCTAAAAAGCTTGATGATCTTCCCTTGAATGCTCTTGTGAATGCTTGAATTCTCTTATGAACTCAAACTTTCTATAAGGATGAATACTTGAATGCTTGGGATGAAAATTAGTGAAAGAACCTTGTATTTATACTCAATTATACAAGACTTCTCGAAATTACAACACTACAAGCTGAGATCAAATCTAGGAGAATAAAATACTACTAGAAATTTGAATTAATTTTTATTTTGGACCACACAAGACTCATTCGCCCAAGGTAGCGAATGAGTCCCACCAGGCCTCATTTTTGGGACCAATTTTAAAAATGCCTAGAAATGTGTGAAACTAGGTTTGGGACCAAAAGATCTAGGTGGAACTCATTCGCCCAAGGTGGCGAATGAGTCCCAAATCACCAAATATGGGCCATTCAATCCTAAATCACCTAAATTATGATTGGCTAATGATTGGTTTTAGGATTATCCTTGAAAAGATGCATTAAATGAGGCTTTTGGATGTAAAATAGGGCTAATTAAAGAATAAGAAAGCCCAATTATTAATGACAACCCTATAAAAGTGTGAAAGTGTGTTACAACACTTTATAACACTCTGAATAAGGCATGTTTAAGGTTTATATTGATTAAAAATAGGTTTATTAGGTTTAGTTAATTAATAAAACATTAGAAAAGTGTGAGAGTGTGTTACAACACTTCACAACACTTTAGCAAGGTACCATTTAAATACATTAGTTCACAAGGGCCCAAGACATAATGTGAATGTGTCAACCACATTACAACACTAAATCAAGGCAACATTAAGCTTAATTCCACAAGGAGGGCCCAAACAAGTGTGAAAATATCCCCGACAACATTTTTCAACACTACATATATGTATCAAATGCTATATCAAAAAGGGTTCAAAATATTTGTACCATACTACTGTTGAACTTTAAAGTATTATAAAAATTTCAGTATGTAGTTTCAGTACATAGCAAAATATATGTATATATATATGTATGTATATATGTATGTATGTATGTATGTATGTATGTATGTATCGTAGTGCTGTAATGAAAAGGGTTGGAAATATTTGAACCATACCACAATTTGAAGGTATGTAAACATAGCACAGTAAGCTTTAAGGGAGACTGGTTGATGACAACATAAACATTCAACGTGACAACATAAACATGGGCTATGGAAGAAAAAATTTCATTCATTTAAATGTAAATGGACATGGCATTTGAAAGTAAAAAATTCATACAAGAATGCATAAGTAATAGTGAAGGTAGGTTTGAGACTTCCCATAGAAGCTGAAGGAGGAGACTGTATCGATTTGGAGGAGCTCATTGTCAATCAGGAGTATCCAACACAAAGTCAGAAATTTGAATTTGTTAATAGGTAGCTTGAATCGTACAATTGAGAATTTCTTGTATAAATAAATAGGCCCATAGAATTTGAATTGGTATCAAGTGGATAATTTTAAATTTTGGGAGGGAATTTGATTTGGCATTCAATGAATTAATGGTAGAAGTGACAACTTCATGGGTATGCAGGATTTCTGGTTGGTGATTTGAAATGATATTAATTTTTTTTTGAATTCTAACTAGTTTTAAATGTTTATTATGATTATTAATTTTTTTATGTTGATTTGTAAATAATACTATAATAATTAAGCGTTTTAACAAAAAATTGCAATGCATAGTGAGCTTGAGAGTTGATTTTTTTCATTTTTGCAAGTAAATTAAGAAAAACATTGGTGTATATGGACATGGTGGAACTAGTAGTTTGTAAAAAAAAGGTGAGAAATGGAACATTTTAAATGTATTTTGTTAAAATATATTTATAACTTATTCATTTGACAATGTCTTTTGTACATGTCAACTAACATTGAGTGCATTCCAACCCACTTTTAATGCAATAAGACATATATTTTAGATTAAAAAAAATCCATTTAAAAATACCTTTTATTGGGAAGGTGGAAAAGATTATTTATATTGTGGAAATAAGTTTATCAACTTGCATTCAATTAATATTCTGAAGGTGGCAAATAAATTTCAAGTTGCATTCACCTAGTATTGAGAAGGTGACAAAAAAAAGTCTACCTATGATAGGACATATTTGAAATTTTATATGAACCTGTCCTATCATATTAAAAAGTATATTTAAAATTTTTATTGGCACTTTTATTGCCCAAAAGTGGGACCCATGCTATCCAAAACTATACCTACATTATGTCCTATTCCCACGATCGACTCCTCTCTCTTAATCATAAAAGTTGGAGAAAGTTAGAGGGGATGAAAAGTGGAAGTCTTATCAAGTCAAGTGCTTCCATCACATCATCCTTTTCTCTCTCACAATTGTGTTTCTTGTGTCATGTCATCTGTCATTATAATAATGTTTTACTTCAACTCTCTATTTATGTGATTAATTGATATATCCTAGCATTCAAAACATTCAATATTTATTAATCTACAAGCAATTAAATATCCAAAAAATTCTACTCATTAGAAAAGAGAATTATTTTAAGAATGGGTTACTTTGAAGGACTAAAAGGAACCCTATTCTTCAATCATTTTCACAATATTAAAATTGGTTCAATCAAGGGGTTTCACCTAGGATAACATAATCATTAGAATCTTATGATCTCCTCAAGGTATTTTTAAATTTGATAATTCTTAACATTCAACACATCACAAAGATCATGACAAATTTGTTCGCTTCAATCTATTGTCAATAGAATCAAATCTTGTGTGTTACAAATTATTTTTGCACATTAGGGTAGTTATATAGCAAGCATGATCGATTCTATACATTGTAAATTCAACCCACAACAAATTTCTAGACTATTCTATTCCCAAGTTGAAATACAAACAAATAGAATTCATCATTTATTCCTAAGAAGATGAATTTTAATATAACTCCAAAATTATTCTTCACCATTGTTATTTTTTAATTTTTTGAACAAAGCATTTACAAAAATTAAAGCTACCAATGGGTACCTAAAAGGAGTAGCAAGAAGCTAGAATTACAAATCAGCCACAAGGGCTAAAACAAATATACAATATGAAATCATTTCATGAACTCTATGAAAACATTACATTGACTAAACTTACTCTCATATTGAAATTGCAAAACTTTCTCTTTGATTCATTGAAGTTGATCTATAACCACATTCTTATTGCATAAAACATGGAGCTAGAAAAATAGAAAATCCACTTGAATAAATATGTCAAAGTAAAGCCTTAGAGTATCGGTTTCTTGGTGATAATTGTTATAAAACACATAACATATAGGCTTTTGTATATGCTTTAGAATGACTTGTCTAATTGAATCAACAATCACATTGTTATGTAGACCAAGAAAAAAATTTCTTTCTAATAAATCATAATAAAAATTGGTAGGAAAGTTCCTAAAAACAACAATCCATTGCCTCTTAGTGAAAATTCCATCCTAGAAGATATGTTTCATATTTTCAACATAATGACAATGAAAGGAAGATGAGTAAGGGGAAGTAGCTTCCTACACTAACCTAAGTAGGGGAGAGTTACAAAAAAAGTCTCCAAACACCTTATACAGTTACAAAAAGAGAAACACAAAAAAAGAGATAGTACAACAAGTACACATAATCAAACAATACTTGATATTGTAATGTTGCAGAATTGCACCAATGGGAAATTCCAAATTTTAGCACTTTTCCTAGCATTAATGACACCTAAACACATTAATGGAAAAAATACCATGGGTTGGAATTTCACAATTCTAGTTCTAGGTGGACTGGTGGTGAACCAACAATAGCCTAATGACACATTTCTCAAAAATTAATGATGTGGATGCCTGTGTGGCACGCAGATGTCTGCGTGACATGCTAGTGTCCTGGCGGCTTTCCAAGTTTGAAATGAAGAATCTCAAATCTTGACTCTTGACATGTGTCCTAGCAGTCTTATTTCGGGTGTAATGACTCTTTTCCACCCTCACATGCAAAAAAACCCCTCATTTTCTCTCATTTTGGGGGCTTCATTCATGCAATCAAGCTCTCTCTTCAACTTCATTCTCAGATTTCTTTCATTCTTGACAAACAATACTTCTACAAGTGAAACTCTACCAGACTGACGTTCCTTCAATTGCAACAACTCTCTAGCAAGCATTCAATGGTGCATCTATGTGTTCTAGAGAGGGCCAAGGCCTGTGGGTAATGCTATCTCTCACTCTTTCTCTATTTATAACTCTTGTTCATTTACTACTTTGTGGTGCGGGTTCTACTCCTGAAGTAGGTTTTTCTTTGACCACCCCCTTTGTCCACTTCATTTACAATCTCTTTCTATTTGGCTGTTTGTGGAGGTGGGAACACCAAAACAGGGGTCTGACTATGGCAAGCCCCTATACAGCCCCAAAATTTTCCCCTCATTCTTCTGTGTGTAGGTTGCAAAGCAAATCTTGGAGTGAAGACTCAAATGTCTAGTAGATGGTAAGCTTTCTCCAAGTTCTCCTTGTTCTTTTCTCATAATTTTTGTTCTTTGTTTTATTGTTTTGTTTAGTAGACCTCATATCTGAGTTAGGAAGTGAGACTCTATTCTGCTCGTCTAAGCTCTTGAGATTTTTGTTGCTTAGGATGCCAACACACCATTTTGGATGACAACACAATGCGCTACCGTCCTTTCGCCGAGAGCTCCTTTGTTGGACGCAAAAATATAGAAGTTTCACTCTCTCAAGATTTGAAGAAGTATTCTCTGAAAGTTAGCTTGTATACATTTTCTTTGGAATTTAGTCATTTAGTTTATGTTGAGGTGGATAAGGGTAGTTCGTTCCCTGGGAATCTCTTGAGAATGAAGAGACTCGTGTGCATAGAATCCCTCTTATCTCACATTTTGGTGAACTTGATGTGAAGCATGTCAGATATATTTTTACAATGTTTTGATGTCTACAATAATGCTTTCTCTAAGGAATATTTTGACATGTTGGATGATTCTCTAGATGATTTCTTAGAAGCATCTTCCCCTATCTGCAAATCTTATGAGAAAACTTCTTCTCCGCAAGATGAGGAGTCAGTAAATGTTGTGGTGGTCTCTGTGGCTCCTCCAAGCCCCAAGAAACCCATCATTACTTGACCCCTAGCTAGCCCTTCTCCAAGGAAGGATCATTTCTTCTATGGGATTTCATATCATGATGATTCATCAGAATTGTATTCAAGGTTCATAAAAGCTATGGACTCTACTTCTTATAATGTTGTTGGGCACACATATAATACAAGAAGAAATCAACAGAACTTGGTTCAACAATGTTTTGTTCCTACACCACAATCTACTCAAGTTCCTACTTCTTTACCACCTTCTCAACCAAGTCTTCCTTCAATGCCTAACCTACGACTAAAGCACCAAGTGATTATGATCTTGTCAAGCAACTCTGTGTTACTTTGACTAAGATCTTAGTTTGGGCTTGCTTTAGACCACTCCAATTTATCAAGAAATGCTTTCAAAAGCCTTGCAAAAGATTCTCTTACCTACCTCCGCTAGGCCTACGGATGTTAATGCACTATTGGCTCATATTCGTGCAGATTCGCCGAATATCACGTTTCATCCGCAAGAACTACCACCTCTGAATGTGTAGAAACAAGTGAACCATTTAATGATTATAATTAATGTTAAGAACATTGGCATTAGGTGTACCCTCGTTGACATTGGTTCGAGCCTCAACATTTGTGGTATTGACCTACTACCTAAGATTAAAGTTGATAATTCTTCTCTAGCTACTTCTTCTTTGTATATTCATGGGTTCGATAATGTCAGTTGCCAGGTTGTAGGCATGATAATACTGCCTTTGTAGCTAGGCCCTATTACCCTACCTACTTTGGTTTATGTGATTCCTATCCCTTTACCTTACAATATTCTTTTGGGGAGGCCTTGGATTCATGCTATGGGTGCCATAACTTCTACTTTACATCACTCTTTAAATTTTGTTGCAAATAATTGGATGGTCATAGTTAAAGCTGACCTAGAAGTTGTTCACCTTTGTGAGTTAGTGGCTAATGGTTAGGATTTGATTGTCTCCACTCTTAATATTATATTCCACCTTTAACTACTAATGTTATGACATGTTCCTTAACGATACCCTTCATGGAAGTTGTCCCGAAAGCGAATGCTGCTAAAGGTGAGTCACGCAAAGGAGAAAGTCCTAAGTCCTCCCCATCTACTTCTTTTGAATGAAATGCTTTCTTTGGTGATGATTGGGGATCGTTAGAATTCTCTGAGTTCTTTGTTGGAGAGTATAAGGTGAGTTCCACTCACTTAAAGCTCTCAAATGCCTTTGACGAAAAAGTGGAAAATTCTCCTATTGAGGAAAAGAACTGTGATCCTATCTAGGAGACTAGTCCTTCCCCTACTGAGGAGAGTAGTACCACTCTTACAAAAGAGGTTAATGTTTGTGAAATAAGTGAAGGAGACAGTTGTGCCCTTGTAGATGCATTTGATGTTCATTGGTGGAATGAAGCCCTCTATGTAGAGCCACTGCCTCTCAAGGTTTTACAAACTCGCTATGGTTTTGGCTATCAACTTGCTTCTCAGTATGGCTATGGGAACAAAGGCCTAGGGTGTATTGAGCAAGGAATCCAAGTCCCCATTTAGATTAATCCATGAAAGTGCTATCTAGGTTTGGGGTGTTCTGTTGAACAATCTAAGCAGAAACCTTGGTGGAGTGTTAATATGATTTCGGTTGAACCACTTAGTTTGGCACACCTTGAACTAATAGAGGACAAGGTACAAGCCAATAAATTCCCCTTAGATGTTTTCTCTTCAGATGAAGCACTTAAGGAATTCTTAGGAGCCTACTCCCCTTTGCCTCCCTTTCACCACAAAAGATGATTCCTGTATCACTTGCATAAACAAGCATATTTTGGAGAATTTGTCTTGAGTGTTGATGAGGAGGCCCCTCTATCTAATATTAGTGATGATGTTCAAATATCATATCTTGGAGATCATAGTTCTCTCCTTAAGGGAGATACAATTGAAATCTCTATGGATCCAAAGTCTTCTGAAAAGGTAATCAAGGTCAGGAAGTGCCTTTTTTCTGTAGAAGCTAAAGAACATTTTGATCTCCTACATTATCATCTTGATATCTTTGCTTGGATGTATGAGGACATGCCTAGAATTTATGAGTCTATAGTGGTTCATAATATCATCCTATGTCTTGACACCAAGCCAATTAAGTAGAAAATTTGAAAGATCAATCCTAGGGTGGTGTTGATGGTTAAGACTGAGATAGAGAAGCTGTTGAAAGCATGCTTTATCAATCCAATGGACTACTCCCCTTGGATATTGAATATTTTTGTTGTTAGTAAACCTGATGGCCATATTTGTATATGCATATAATTTCATGATCTTAATAAGACTTCTCTTAAGGATGATTTTATGTTACCTAATATAGACATGTTTGTGGACTTGACTACTGGGCATGCTTTATTGTCTTTCATGGATGGATTCCTTGGGTTACAATTAGATCCGTATTAATCTAGAGGACCAATACAAGGCGACCTTCACTACCCATTGGGGAACTTTCTATTATGTGGTTATGCCCTTTGGGTTAAAGAATGTGGTAGCTACTTACCAATAGGAAATGACCCTAATATTTCATGATTTCATCCATAAGATTTTGGAATATTATGTGAAGAACCTTCATCTTATTTTTGATAAGATTTGACTCTATAATATGATATCTTGGCAAAATTTATAACCCTTAAGGATCATGTGAAGAACCTTCATCTTATTTTTGATAAGATTTGACTCTATAAGATGAGACTTAATCCTCTTAAGTGTGTCTTCAGTGTAGAAGTAGGAAAAATTGTGGGATTTATAGTCTCTCACCATGGAATCGAGGTCAACACAAATAAGATTGATGCTATTATTAACATGCCTCCACCCAGGAATATCATTGAGTTGAAAAGTTTACAAAGAAATATTCAGGTGATTTGTAGATTCATATCTCAACTGGTTGATCTCACCCTTCCTTTCACTCTATTCTTAAGGAAAGATGTTCACTTCATATGGGATGAAGAGTACTAGAAAGCTTTTGAGTTAATCAAAGCCTATTTGGCCAATCCTCCTATATTAATGTTGGCTATGCAAGATAGACCCTTTTTGCTTTACCTCACAGTATCACCATATGCTTTCGTAGCTTTGCTTGGTTAGTATGATGATGTCGGGAAAGATAGAGTGGTCTACTACATTAGTTGTGTCCTGGTTCATTATGACACTTGTTATTCATCTATGGAGAAGTAATGCCTTGATCTCGTCTTTACTACACAGAAGGTAAGGAACTATCTTCTCCATGTTGAAATGCATGTCATTGTAAAAAGTGACCTTCTAAATCATTTGTTCTCTAGTATCGACCTTGTTGGGAGGTTAGAAAAATGGGTGATGTTACTCTATGAGTTTGACATAAAGTTCATTACTCAAAAGTCAATAAAGGCTCAAGCAGTTTCTGATCAATTGGTAGATGCTCCTTCATCACATTCCTTCCTTACCAGCCTCATGCACATGATATGGGTGAAAGACCACACCTACAATAGTGTGCATGTTGTAAGCCTGTGGTACTCATAGTGAACTAACCGCCCCAACTCCTAGTACAGGTTCCCCAACATGTTGCTGATGCAATATTAGATTGCCAAACCACACAAACATAGGATACATATGACCCAATATAATCAAGAGAAGATCAAATTGAACAAGAAACCAAAATTGCTTCATTTATTCATCAAATCCATGTTATTTCATTTGAAAACCTCAAGGCAACAACAATCCAAACCACTTCAAAAATACCTCACATCTTTATCAAGTTTCAAAACAACTTATTCATTAGCAAAAATGACTGATCCAAACAACAACCTGATTAGTAACCCTGAATAAAGCAATTCCTTCATCATTTACCAATACACTCACTCTCTAAGGCAACACATTATGCTTACTTGCCACAAAAGCAATCACCAGCCCTCCATACATCTTTAAGGTCATTATTGTGATAGATACAAAACAAGAACAATCAATGATACCTTTGTTTACTTAGACTTGCAGTCAAACACCATTTCACCTTTGAGATTCATGTAGCTCAATACACCAAAACATAAAATTTTAAGCCTACACCTTTATTAAACCATAAGTACCTTTATTAAACTAGAAGTACATCTGCAACATCATCATTTAGATAGGTTTAGAACATAAACAATCATTCCTTCACTGATTCCATTAGATTCTCTGTTTTTAGCATCCATAGGTCACATTCCTAGTAGCATTGCAAAACAAATAAATTAGGTATACCAACCATTATACACTAGTCCTCCAAAATATATACACATTTTTAAGAACCCATTTTAGGGTATTAACAACATACCACAAAATCAAATTCACTTATTTTGCAACAACCAACAAAAAAACTGCCTGTAACGCTAGTACAAAGCCCTCATTAGGCCATTTTAACAAATAAAGTACCTTTCAATCACCACCAAAATAATAAATAACTTAAAATAGTCTTTCATGATGCTTCAAAATTTAAGAATCACTCACTTTCAAGGCCCAAAAGGTTCTACAAACCACTGTATCTCAAAACCCTTAATGTAGGCTTTACAATACCAAATGCATGAGGGTTTAATGTAAAACACCATTACAAACCTTGAACACTCCTACCACCACTTGAAACATATCATACTAGGTCTTCTTGTGCCCTAGGAATTAGATTCCAACCTTAAAATATGTTTCTTCATCATGTGCTATCTTGAAACCATCTCCTTTCCAAGAAAAAATTGTGTTTTATGTAGGGGCAACACTCAAAACTTAGTATTCTCTTCTACCCTACATTTTCCCACACAACCATACTTACCACACACCAAATATAACCTGATTAGCCCATCCCACCATTCTACAAGATCTACATTAGTTGGATGGGTGTTAGAAACCCTAAGTGACTCTCAAAACCTCTGTTTCAGACTGAGCCCCTAAATATTTGCTCTCAAAACTTTAGTTCTTAATGAGTTATCCTCAAACCCTTATTAAAAGAAGGTAGACTATTTATTCTATGATTTCAAATGAGACACTAAGCCAAAAAGATGTTGTCCAAAGACTTTATAAAAGGAAGAAACTCAAATTTAGTAGAACACAAAATTTATTTAACAAATTTCTCTTCAAGAATACAAAAACTATCCTCTTGCTCGCCCCTACAAATGCCTTTATAATTTTTTCTCTTCCCATTACTACCTCTTCACCTTCTTTGAAGAACCTATTCCTTGAAATCCCACTTTTTCTTTTCATATTCTTATTTTTTTCTCCTTTTACATATTTGACAATATTACAAGTTTTACATTTTTTCATTTCTTTGACCACCTTGGAGTTATTACATGGCTTGAATACATTCAAATTAGTCTTTACATGGCCTTGACACATTATTTTAGACTTGAACACACAAATTTTACAAATTATCCATTTGAAGGCACTTAATGATCAAGGTGCTCCTGCACCAGTTGCGCCCCTAGGAAAAGACTATCTTGTTCTTGACCATCTCACATATGGTATGGAAAAGGCCCCCATGTAGTTGAGAGCCTCGCCCATCTATGGTGACCCAAAAAAAATTAGTCACAACCATCACACAATGTAGCAAGGGTGCGGTGGTCCGTTCCTGATCGTACCAGTGTGTATAAATGTCCCCTATGCTCTCACCACCGTTGGTCCACCCCGAGCAGTATAGAACACCCTCCGCTCGCTCTTGTGTTGATCCGGTGTCATCTATCCACCCATTGTCTATGGATGGAGATTCTGAGAATCTGATAAACATCCTCTAATGTGGTAGTCATCTCTCTAGTAGGCAATTGGAAATATGATGTGGTGGAATCCCACCACTCCATCAAGGTTGTCAACATTCACTCATGATATCACATCTCTGGCATAGTGAATACATACCAGAGACTGACCTACTCTAGATGGGTGATCTCCTTCTCACTGAGGTGATCCCTCTACTTGTGAAACAATTGATATGCTCATCCACTAGGATATCCCCAAATCTCAAGATAGTCCTACAAGAAGTGTTTTTTTTAAAGTCGGAACAAGGGATTTAAAAAAAAAACTAATAGCAAAATTTACTGTAGACTTTTGTGTGCCACACAGACATCTGTGCGCCTCACATCTATCTTGTTCTACCATTAAATCCCTTTGGATGCCAACACATATTTTAGATGCCAGCATGAAAGCAGGATGATAGTGTAAGAACTAGATGCCAACACGTATTTCAAATGCCAACGTGTAAAAAAGATGCATGCGTAGCTCGACAGGGATAAACCACTTAAAAACATGCTAAAATGTGCTATACACGAGGTTTTGAGACATACCTAGTCCACCTCGCGGCCCTTGGTAATATCCTCCCTAACTACTCTAGCATCAATGCCTCATACTCCCTCCTGCTTAGTATTTTGCTAAATTTTCTCTCACAAAACTCAACAATTTCCTCTTAGTGAATAATGAAAATGACCCTTCTAGGGGCCCTCCTAGGTATATATAAGCCCCCCAGGGCCCATTTTTCCTAGAGTTTGTGGCTCCCCAGTTTCTCCTAAATTTACCCCACCTAGCTAGGGGAAAACTCAGGAGGGGGCATATAGTCACCTCTTTACCATATTTTTCTTTTGAATCATCAAATTTTTCTTGATCATTCTTCTATTTGTTGTCACTTCTTCTGATTTTCGAAACTAACTTAAATTTGAGTTTTGTAGAATATAATTTTGTGCAACTTTTCACAATCGGTCTCACACTTCTTGTCAAGCTTAGTTGCTGGGGGGCCACCTTCAGTACCAGCTAGCTTGACCTTGGTGACCTCTAAGGCACCTTTTCTTGGCACACAAATCTATAAAATTTCAAATTTGGGTAAATTTTTCTTCTCTACTTTAGTGTGGCTGATTTTTTTGAAAATTGAGCCCACTAAAGTGGGGGAAAAATGTAGTCATAGAATTGTACCTAGGGGAAATTCCAAATTTTAACACTTCTAGCTCCATGTGGACCAGTGGTGAAGCAATAGTAGCTTAATGACACATTTCCCAAAAATTGATGACTTCGATACTTGCGCGGCACACTAGCATCCTAGTGGTTTTCTAAGTTTGAAATGATGATTCTTGAATCTTGACTCTTGATATGTGTCCTAGCAGTTAGATTTTGGTTGTAACAGATCTTTTCTACCCTTGCATGCAACAAAACCCCTCATTTTCTCTCATTTTGGGGGTTTCATTCATTCAGTCAAGCTTTCTCTTCAACTTCATTCTCATATTTCTTTCATTCTTGACAAGCAATACTTTTACAAGAAAAAATCTGATAGAATGAGGTCCCTTCAACAACCATAGCTCTCTAGAAAGCATTCAACAGTGCGTTCATGTGTTCTAGAGAGGGCTAAGGCCCATGGGTAATGCTCTCTCTCACTATTTCTCTATTTACAGCTCTTGTTCATTTACTACTTGGTGGTGTAGGTTTTACACCTAAATCGGGTTTTCTTTTCACCACCCCCTTTGTCCACTTTGGTGACACTCTCTTTCTATATGGTTGTTTGTGGAGGTGGGAACACCAAAATGGGGGTCTGACTATGGTAGGCCCCTATAGAGCCCCAACATTTTCCCCTCATTCTTTTGTGTGTAGGTTGCAAAGTGTAGCTTGGAGTTAAGACTCGAATGTCCAGTAGAGGGTAAGCTTTATCCAATTTCTCCTTGTGCTTTTCTCATAATTTCTATTCTCTATTTTATTGTTCTATTTATTAGACCTTAGATTTGAGTTAGGAAATGAAAATCTATTTTTCCCACCTGAGTTCCTAAGCTTTTTGCATCTCAAGACACCAGTGTGCCACACTGGCATCCTGAATCCATGTTGTCATCCTTTGGCTAAGAGCTCCTCTATTAGAGGTAGAAATATGGAAGTTTCACTCTTTTGGGATCTACAGAAGTTTCCTCTGAAAGTTAGCTTGTATACATTTTCTTTGCAATATCTTCATTCATTTTATGTTGAGGTGGATAAGGGCAGTTCGTTCCTTGGGAATCTCTTGAGAATGAAGAGACTCGTGTGTAGCGAATCCCTCTTATCTCATAGATATACATGGGGAAAGCTCTTTTGGGTGAAAACCCCCACTCCAAAAGCAAAGTAATTCTATATTATATCAAATAAGGATTACAATGCAACTCAAGTACAAAGCTTGCTCAATAAGTATTTCGAAAGAAACACCTATTTTGGAGTCAATCCAATAGCACTTCATTCCCTGCAATTACACTATATATTCTACAATGGAAGGAAAACAATAAATAGAGAAATGCAAGCTATGAGAAGCATCTAGAAGAGGATGGGTGTCCAAATCCACATGGCACACTCTCCCATGCCATACATAGGATTTGGACACATGTACAATATTCTTTTGCAACTCTTACAACTATCATAAGATTTGATTCCTCCTTCTCAAGATTGGGCACCCAAAATATAATAATAATAGCCTATGACAGATGCCATACAACTATCATAGAATATATCATAAAATCTTCCATACTTACAACACTTATAATTGTAAGAGAATTTGTCATAAATGACCAATAATATCTGATTCTCTTACACCTTGTCATAACCCAACTTGGGTGCCAACTTTCTCCATACACAAATATTCCTTATGGCATGTCATAGAATCTATCATAAGTCCAAGATTATAAAGTGGGATGCCTACCTCCAGTTGGGATGATGATGCATCATTCAATCACCTCCAATGGGGATGCCACCTATTCAGTGGGTCCCAATTTATGAAATGACATTGTAGCAATTAAATATTACAAATAAATACAATAATACATTAAAATTAATCATGTTAGGACTCTAAGGTTGAGACACCTTAATCCTAAAATTCTCCCACTTGTTAAATACCTACCAAGAGTCATACAAAATCATCTACTTAGGGCCCTAAGGCCCATGGAATCAGAACACCATCTAAAATTATTTGTGCTCATTGGATTTGTTGGTGCATCTACAACATTCGTCAAAGTGTCAACCTTCTCTAATTTCACCTTTCCATCTTCTACCATATCATGAACAAAATGAAGTTGTACATCAATATGATTTTTTCTAGCATGGAAGGTAGGATTCTTTGCTAAGCAAATGACACTCTGACTATTGCAACATATAGTAATCTATCCTACATCGAAACCAATATTAGAACACAATCTCTTAAGACAAATGACTTCCTTACAAGAATGAGTGGCTTCCATGTACTATGCTTTTATCATGGATAAAACAACTACAACCTGTCGCTCACTCATCCAACTAATAGCACCACCAAACATATCATAAACATGTAACCACTAGCGGATCTTCTACTATCAATGTCATTTGCCCAATCTAAATCCACATATCCATGAATAATCACAGAATGTTGAGATCCAATAGGATAATCATGAAAACACAAGGTATACTTGGAAGTACCCTATAAGTATCTGAACACTCTCTTAACTGCATTCCAATGTACTCATACAGGATTAGCCATAAACCGACTAAGGACTCCCACTTCTTGGGAAATGTTTGGCATTGTACAAACCATAGCATACATTAAAATGCCAACAACACCCACATAAGATACTTTGGTCATGTCCTCCATCTTTGTATGAGATTTTGGAAAATCATTCATAGAAAGCTTCATGTCCTACATCACTGGAACAACTAATTGTTTGAAATCTGCCATGTTGATCTCTCCAATACTGAGTTCACATACTTGCTCTAGCTTAACCAAAGCTTTTTGTTATCTTTGTCTCTCCTAATCTCCATCCCCAGAGTATACCTAGCTGCACCTAGACCTTTCATCTCAAACTATGTTGACAATTGAGACTTCAAATATGAAATCATACTTTTACCATTCCCAATAAATAGCATATCATCTACATATAGAACAATAATGAGAATGCAACCATTATTAGATTTATATTACACACAATGGTCAAATTTAGACCTCAAAAATACCAATGGTAACATGTAGGTATCAAAATTTTGGAACCACATTCTAGGAGATTATTTCAAACCATACAAAGACTTCTTCAGTTTGCAAACCATATTTTCTTTACCTTTTTCAATGAAGTGCTCTTGATATGACATGTAAATATCTCCCTCCAAGTCAACATGAAGGAATATTGTATTCAATGAAGGAATATTTTCTTCACATCCATCTCACCATAGTCAATTCCCTCCACCTGAGAAAATACCTTAGCAACCAATCATGTCTTATGCTTCTCAACACTGCCATTAGGACCCCACTGCTTCTTGAACACCCATTTTTAATCTACAGGTTTATGTCCAACAGGAAAAGGTGGAAGATCCCAAGTCTTTTTTTCTTCAATGCAACCATCTCTTCATCCATGGCTTTCATCCAAGAATCTAAATCACTCATACCCATAGCCTCTCTAATAGTCCTAGGATCATTATTGTTAGCAATCAAAGCAAAAATGCAATTGGAATCTAATAATGAATAACCAAACCTTTTCGATCATCGCCTAACACATGTAGACCTCTTCAATTTTTGAGGTTGAGGTTCTTCTTCTTCTTTAGAAATTTTAAAGATGCTCGAGCTCCCCTCATCATTAGGTCCAACAAGTGTGTGTAGTTCATCTTTTATCAGAGTAGGTGGAACCTAAACTAACTCCTCCTTTTGTTTCTCCTCTTTCTCTATTTGTAGCTCAACAATGGAAGGTTTCATCTCTCTAAAAATTACACTTTTTTGTAGAGAACCTTTTGAGCCTATGGATCCCAAATCTTGTACCCCTTCACACTGACACCATAGCCGATAAAGATACAATTATCTGCCTTGTTCTCCAACTTAGACCTCTTCTCAATTGAAACATGAGTGTAAGCTTCACAACCAAATAATCTGAGATGTATCATCAAAGGTTTTTTACCAGACCACACCTCCATGGGTGTCTTCTCAACAAGCACCAATGTAGGAGTTCTGTTAATCAGATTACATGTATTGGCAATTGATTGAACCCAAAAAAATTTATCAAGGATGACACCACTCCACATACTCCTAGCCCTCTCCATCACGTCCAGTTCATCCTCTCTGCAACTCCATTTTGTTGTGGGGTGTATGGAGTTGTATTATGTCTCTCAATCTCATGCTCTTTACAAAACTTTTCGAACTCTATCAAACAAAAATCGCCACCATTGTCAGTCCTCAAACACTTAATCTTTCTCCTAGTTTGATATTCTATGAAGGCCTTAAACTCCTTAAATTGACTAAAGACTTCAACTTTACTTTTGAGAAAATAAATGAATGTCCTACTATAATCATGTATGAAAGAAACAAAATATACAAATTTTGATAATTTGAAGGAACATTCATAGGACCAAACACATCTGCATGAACATAGTCTAAAACCCCAGAAGACTTGTGAGAAATAGAGTAAAAAGAAATATGTTGTTTTCCATAAACACAATGTTCACAAAATTCAAACTCAAGATTACAATCATCTTTAACAAGGATCTTATTTTCAGGTCTCTAAGACCATTCTCACCAATGTGACCAATTCATTGGTGCCACAACATTTTCTTCTCTGTAAGAAGCTTCATTTCCATGGAATGAGCATGATTAGGTACCCAAAATGCATGACCATAAAATGTAGCTATAAAATACTTATTTTCTGCATGATCTATTGGTGAGGATCAAGAATCCAAATGTCTCTTCTTTGGCATGTTAGAAGAGCTATTACACTATACTATTTATGCATCCAAATTTTACAAGGTGCCAACCCAAACACCCTTAGCCAACACCATAGATCCTCTCATCATCTTACATCCTCCACCAGAGAAAACAACTTACACTCCTAAATCATTCAATTTACTCACAGAAATCAGGTTTTATGCCAAACTCGGGATGTGCAAGGAACCATCTATCCCCTTCACTCTACCATTAGGGAGTCTGATTTTGATTTTCCATGGTCAACGATCTTCAGGTGAGAGTCATCACCCAAATGCACCTTTCCACCATCATATTATTCATACTTTGAGACCCAACCTCTATGAGAGGTCATGTGGAAGGAAGTACCCAAAAGTATCAACCACACATCTTCTAATGTATGGGTTGCCAAGGTTGTGACAAAAGAATCCATGTCATCCTGAGAGGAATTTTTAAAGTCATAATTGGAGATATGCTTCTTTCCTTTCTTCTTCTTCTCTTCCTTGCACTCATTTCTAATATGACTAGTCTTGGTGTAGTTCCAACACTTCACTTTAGACTCGCTAGGAGATATAGATCTCCAAAACAATTTTGAATTTGATTTTGTGTCCTTCTTCTTACCTTTATCCTTCAATCTACCATGAACAACAAGGGCCTCCTTAGCCATCTCAAAATGCATTCTTTTCATCTCTTTAGATAACAACGAAGACACACCTCATCCATCTTGAAACTAGTGGTTGTGCTTCCAATAGCCATTACCAGGTGGTCCCACGAGTCTAGAAACAAACATAGCAGGAGCATGCAACGATCCTATTTATCAATATTATCTCCAACAGAACCCAATTGAGCTATTAATGCATTCAAATGATTTGCTACGGATCCTCCATCTTCCATCTTCAAAGAGAAAAAATTATTTCTTAGGAACAACTTGTTTACTATGGATTTAGCCTGATAAACATCTCCAAGTTTCTTCCAAAGTTCTTTTGTATTTTTCTCTTCATCGATGTTTAGGAAGACAAAATCAACCAAACAGATTCTGATCAAACCCTTGGCTTTCCTATCCATAAGATCCCAATCTACCTGGGTTGTTGTAGCTGGTTTGGTTTTGGTTATTCAGCCCATAGATATTTGTCTATGAGCATATCCTCCATTTTAATCTTCTAGAGTTCAAAGTTTCTACCATTAAACTTTTCCATCTTGATTCTTTTAGATGTGCCAGATGTGCCTGCCATCTTTTTTCTACAAGGTCATAAAACACCCTTTTGTGAAACTCCCACTGAAACAACGATAAGCTCAAAAAACCCTTCTAACCTAATAAAGGAATCAAGGATAGCTAGGCTCTAATACCAACTGAAAGGAAGTTGTGTAAGTAGAAGAAACTTCTTACAATAGATTAAGTAGGGGAGAGTTACAAAAATTATGTTATGCGATGTTAAGTCATGAGAAAGGTATCAAGTAAAGAATACTCCCAACTAGGTGTCAACATTTTAGCTCATCACATTGGCTCTTCACGTCATAGTTTCATCTCAAAAGTGTAAGTGTAAATTGTGCTATGCGCTAAGGAAAAAGGGAGATATATGGTTGATACATGAAAAAAATAGGTGACAATATATGATTGCATCACATTGGTGTAATGCATCATAGTTTTTACTTCTTGGCGCACAAAAAAATTATGATTAAGTTCAAAAGGAAGCTAAGGATGTGTGTCATCCCCACAATGTTTCACATAACTTCTTAACATCACAATTTCATTAAATCAAGTTCAAATGGAAATTGCGACGTGAAAGGAGACTACGATGACTGTAGATCTTGTTTTAAAGAATTTTGATTGATAGTATATATTCAAATCTGAATGCCTAGTTGGTGGATGTGTTACTTCATATGCATGAGCCATTAAAATGTATTAATGGAATATCTGCTATATTTTTATGGTAATAAAATAGTATTTTTTTTGGTTTTTCACTATTGTCACAATTGCATTCGATCTGTATAGTGAAAGGAGATTGTAGCGAGACAATTCAAGCCAAGAAAAGACAGGGTTTTGAACTAAGTGGAAATTCTATCCTCTCTATGCAAAATTTGTCTAAACTATAAAATTTATAGATTTGTATGTGTTTTTTAAAGGGTAATTATGAATAATAGGGTTTATGGTTTGAATTGTCAAAATAAATTATTAAACACTAAGGTTTTTGAATTACAATTGTAAAAATCTAGAGGTTGTTGAATAAATTAAAGACCCTAAAATTTTAAAATTTATTATCAAACCCTAATTTTCCTAAAAGTTAATCAAAATGAGTGAAGTGAGTGAAACATCCAAAGCCAAAGCTAGGTCCAGAGCCAAGATAAATTTGGCAAGATTTATGGAAGATGACCTTATAACTCAATTCCCTAGTGCAAAATAAAAGAGTAAACACGCTTAGGGCATTGTAATTTTAAGTGGTAATCTGCAAGATGCTGCAAGAACAATTGATGATGTTACAACCCCTTAGAGTGGCTAGAAAATATATGATTATGCTTTTGGAAGAGGAACAATGCCACAATCAACCAGGAACTTGTAGACCCTAGACTTAGGTAAGTTGGTAGTGCCTATTGTATTTGTTGATGTGGGCTTGGTGAAGGAACTTGTAGAGTGTTATGAACCTAATGATAGGGTAATTAAAAGAAAGAAGGGTACACATATTTTGGACATCTCAAAAAGATAAATTGTGAGGACTTTGGCTTGAATACTTCGACCACTATTTCTATAAATTTCAATTTACTTTATCAAGAATATGAGAAGGATAAGTACAGTTATATGGCTTATAGGTTGCCAAAGCACATAAGAAAGGATATAGCAATGAAAGGTGTAAGGTTTACTCCCAAAGAAATGGAGTCATTCAGCTATGATGAATTTGAATATTACTTGAAGAAAAACTATTATGCACTATGTCAGGTCTTAGGGTTAATAGGGTTTCTAGTCTAAATTATTTAAAGAAATTGTTAAATCCTAGTTTTTTCAAAATGCAATTGTAAACCCTAGAGGTTGTTGAATAATTGAAAGACCCTAGATTTTTTTTTTTTTTTATCAAAACCTAGTTTTCCTGAAATTTGATAAAAATGAGTGAAGTGAATAGAACATCTAAATCCAAATCCACGTCCAGAGCCAAGAAAAATTTGGTAAGTTTATGGAAGATAACCTTATAGCTCAATTCCTTGGTGTAAAAAAAGTGGTAAACATGCTCAGGGCACTATAATTTGAAGTGATAATCTGTAATATGTTGTGAGATCAATTGGTGATGTTACAACCCCTCAGAGTGGCTGGAAATCATTTTATTATGCATTCAGAAGAGGAACAATGCCACGGTCAACCAGTAACTTGTGGACCTCAGACTTGCGTAAGCTGGTGGTGCCTAATGTATTTGTTGATGTGGACTTGGTGAAGGAACTTGCAGAGTGTTATGAACCTAATGATAGGGTAGTTAAAAGCAAGAATGGCACACCTCTTTTGGACATCTCAAGAAGATAGATTGTAAGGATATTTGGCTTGAATCCCTTGGCCAAAGTTTCAATAAGTTTTAGTTCACTTTTTCAAGAATATAAGAAGGATAAGCACATTTATAGGGCTTATTGGTTTTCAAAGCATAAAGAAAGGATACGTGAATGAAAGGTGTAAGCTTTACTTCTAGAGAAATAGAGCCATTCAGCTGCAACAAATTTGAAGATTACTTCAAGGACACCTATTATGCACTATGCCAGGTCTTAGGAAATAATTATGACAAGAGAATTCCAATTCATATGATGATGTTAGTTGTAGAAATCTAGCATACAAATGCTAATAGGGATTTTTACTTTGTTGCATATCTTACATAAAGTATTCATAGGCAACTAACTAATCTAAAGGAGCTCAATGCTCCCCTATACTTTAGAAACTATTCTTTGTTAATGCATATGATTATGTGGAGTGGTGAAAAGGCTTGTAAGAATTTGATGAAATTGAGAAATGAGGGTGAAAATGGTAGGAGGTTACTAGTCCAAATGTGGACTCATATAAGGGATCAAAATTGCAATGAGTCAAACTTTATGTTTTTCAAAATGTTTTAATGCAAGGAATATTGGAGAATCTAGGTTGCAAGCCTATAGAGTGAATATCAATGAAGATCAAGAAGATATTAAGAACCCTACAATTTGACCTTGAGTCTAGAGTGAAGCACAACTGGGGGAATAATATTTATTTAACAATTCCACAGTGTTCAGGATTTATCGAACCACAGTGCAACCTCATTATCTTCCTATCTATGTGTTTGATAGAATTTAATTTATGGAGATAATGTGGCAACTAGATGATGCTAACAAGAAAAATTTTAGGTTGGAAAATAAGGGATCTTTCATCCTAGGTCAGTTCAAGTTTTCACATTTTACTATCAATGCTAAAGAGTGGGTGGAGAACCTTTCGTCTATGTTAATGAATCTCAAGATGAAAGTCCAACTAGTCAAAAACTATGAACTTGAAGGGTTTATCAATGATGAAAGTGAGAAGAGATGTAGGTCTACATATTATCACCACTTTCATGTTTATGAGGATGTTATCAAAAACTTGGGTAAAAAAGAAGAGGTAAAGAAAAGAAAACAAGATTGAATGCACATGAATCTTGTGGAAGAGAAAAGGTTTAAAATAAACCCTAAATATGTCAACCCATTTTCTAGTTATACAAACATGATGGAGAAGGAAAATAAAATGTTGATTTCCTATACAAATGGGAGTCTTATGAATATGATAGTGTTAGTAGAGGAAGAAGCAAGGAAGAAAAGAGAAGAAGAGCTGGAAGAATTGTAAAATCAGCCAAAAAAATCATTAGCTCTTGTTTATTCCATTGAACCAATGCAAATTGATGATAAACCAATGATTAATCAACTGGTTGAGTATTCTAAGGAACCTGGTGGCAAGGATACAATGGGGGAAAAATATAATTAGCATGTTCTTGGTGATGAATAAGTCAACCAGAGGTTCCCTTCACCACATGGTAGGGAAGAATTAGATGAATTTGTACCTCACAACATAATGATAATTGATGTATATGATGAGGATCATGTACTTGGTGATATTATAAGGTACATGGCTTGTTTTAAATTTATAAATGATGAATCATTTGTCAAGAAAAAAGAGTTAAGGAATTTGTCATCCAAGTGAGAGATAAAAAATTCAAAGAAAGGATAGAGCAAGAAAAAGAGGGATTTCATCCTTCTCAACATGAGGAAATTGAGAAAGAGGTGTCATAAGATATTAAAAAATGATATTGCTGACATTTCCCTTGTTGAAGGTAGAATATTTTTCAAGCAAAGTCGTATCCTCTTGTTGCCCGGATGGAACTTATCTTCAGTAATTGCTTTAGATGCAATAAGGAATGACGGTGAAGCATTCACAATTGAAGGAAAAATTGATAATGTTCTTTTTGTCTCTGGATTTAGACCAAAGATGCACACATTGGTAATATGGTCAATGAATCCCAACACAAGTAAGTCGAGAGTTATTACCTATTAGTTGGAGAGTTTACAGTAGAAGTGATTGTAAAAATAGCATAAGAGATTAGTCCAACATAAGCTATAGAAATGGTAGTTCACACTGCAATGCTAGGTGAAGATACAACAAAGATTGCACAAGGACAGTACAATGCTTTGTTTGAAAATTTTAACAAGTTGTAATAAGAATAAAATAAGGTTGTTTCTAGGGTGCCACCACCAAAAATTTCCATACCTTAGATCAAAGGACCTCCACCATCTTCTTCTGAACAATTTTTAATGCATGATAGAGAAATTCTCTCTAAGAATTCAAAGGAAAAAAGAGGAGGTGAAACAAATTAAGGAGAGTGAGAAGAAGACAAAGGAAGAGGATGGAAGGGTGGTAATAGATATGATAGATGATATTCTTGTCCACAGGTTGGCGTGTGTACTATTGCACAAGCTAGAAGGTACATGGATTGCTTTCAAAAGGATACATGAGGCATATCAGAAGTCCTAGGATATATAGGAGAGTTTCCAAAATTTTCTAAGTAAATGGAACATGAGGGAACATACTATTAAGGAAATGATAAAATCAATAGATGTCGATCCAGAAGCCCCAAAAAACTTTCCTCAAATTCTTGAATGAATTTAGTTGTTGGGGGAAATTTCTTCTTTTCAAACCAAATTAGACATCCAATTTAAGAATAAATTAAAGATGTTTTAGGATATGGAGAGGGGTGTTATGCCCAAGATATTGGATGAGTCTAGAGAAATGAAGAAATTAGATTAGTGGAAAGCTGAGTTTGGAGGTATTGTGTCTTCACTATCTATATACATATATAAGGATGGCAAGCTTGAGTTGGTTGTGTTAAACAATTAAATTGATGATTTGTTTAAATTGGATATGAGTTGGGAAACCTTTGCCAAAGAGGAAAAAGAAATCATTGATGCAAGGTACAATGCACAAAATTCCAAGGTGGAGAAGTTACTTGCTTTTAGTTGGCCTACAGAAGAAGAATATAATTCTTTGCTTGATAAATACACTAAGTGGGCCTCTTTTTCAATTGTTTTTAGTTATTTTTATTTTTTCTAAGGTGGGACCTACCTTTTTGTCCTTTCGCATACATTTTGAGTTTCTTGGTTTTTGGAGAGAAAATAAAGTGAATATAAAAGAATATTGTGTACAAGTACAACCACTTTCTACATCGAGCACTTTTTGGATAGAAAATGGGATCTTCTATAATTGCGTGCAACAACCTTTTGTCTTATTGGGGATTTTCCCCCCATGAGTAGTTGTAAC
Source organism: Sequoia sempervirens (assembly GCA_007258455.2). Classification (NCBI taxonomy): domain Eukaryota; kingdom Viridiplantae; phylum Streptophyta; class Pinopsida; order Cupressales; family Cupressaceae; genus Sequoia; species Sequoia sempervirens. The sequence goes on from VDFB02353493.1 coordinate 356,606,786, forward strand.
AATATTTTTCTATGTAAAATATTTTCAAATATATATCTGACACATGTATTCAAAGCTTATTTGCTCCCTTGTTTCTATAAAAGGAAATTCAAGGCCATTTGATAGAAATTTTGGATAATTTTGTTGAATAGTCCACATAACTGAGAGGGGGCATGAATCAGTTATTATAAAACAATTTTCTTGACTTTAATTAATCCAGAGAAAACTTAAATCAATTAGATAATAATCTAACATATAGGAACATGAAAGCACATAACAACACCATGCACAATGAACACTAGAATTTACATAGAAACCCAAGAAAGGAAAAACCATAGAGAATGCTAATTCTCAATTATAAATCACCGGTTAAGGTGATTTTTACAAAGGATCACTGCCAAAATTCTCACTACTGGTAAGGCTCACTATCGGTGGGCTCACTTTCTGGCTATTACAACCAAAGATAAAAAGGCTCACTACCAAAAGAATGATGAAAGGAAATCCACCGCTGAAATAACTGTCACCAATAATGACACCGGATAGAATCTCACTATTTGTTCCCTCCAGTTGTATACTTTCACACACTTCACAATGTATGGATTTTTAGATTCACATTCATCATACTTATTTTCATCAAACAGAATAGAATTTTACTTCTACCATTCCATGCTTCCATAAACTCCTAAGTTGGCCAAACACAATTTAAATTAGGTCACCACAAAAAACATTCCCGTGGTGGAAATAAATGAAACGTGGACCATACAAAACCTCCTCGCTCAAATCAACATGCTACATTTTTACCATGATCTATGGAACCAAAGAATAAGATATACACATGATAGTGCAAACAATGTTCTAAAGCACATTGACCAATTTCTAGATCGGTTCAGACCCATAAGAGTGTATCTCATTATGTTATAAAAAGAATGGGAAAAGGACAGACACAACCAAAGATAGATCATTACAACACAACAGCTGGAACCACGCCAATCTGAATCATGAAAGCATTAAAATTGAACCTCAGCTAATCAACCAAGATATGGTTATATCAATGACAACCATCAATGACAACCATTAATGACAACAATCGATAGCATTAAATTCCAACAATCTCCCCCTTTGTCATTGATGGAAACATTCATCAACAAAAAACCAAGCAACTCAATTTCAACATCAAATAGCATCAAGGACCTTCTCTTCTTCTCCCCCTTTGACATCAAGGACAAAGGCAAAAAACTCCCCCTGAAAAACTTACTCAACTCCCTCTATGAGAAATCCACTGAGCATTGAACTAGATAAGGATGAGCATATAATACCCTAGACCAACGCACACCTAGGTGCAAATTATTTTAGACTAGGAGGGGGTAGAACCCCTAACTTCTATTGGATATACTCAAAAGTATCTTTGCTCAATGGTTTTGTGAAAATGTTTGCAATCTTCTCTTCTGCAGGTATATATTCAAGTCTTACCTCATTTTCCAATACCTTCTCTCTCAAGAAGTGATATCTAATGGATATATGTTTCATTCTAGAGTATTGTACCAAATTCTTATAAATGTTTATTGCACTGGTATTATCACACATAATTGAGATCGGTTCATCAAATGATATGCTAATGTCCTTTAGGGTTTTTTTCATCCATAGTACTTGAGTGAAACATGAGGATGCTACAATGTATTCAGCTTCAATAGTAGATAAAGGTACAAAATCTTGTTTCTTACTTGACCAAGCAACCAACTAGGAGCCAAGGAAATAAGCTCCACCACTTGTGCTTCGCCAGTTATCAACATAGCTGGCCCAATCAGCATTAGTATAAGCTATCAAAGTGAAATATGAATCCTTTGGATACCATAACCCCATATCTTTTGTACCCTTCAAATATCTAAAGATCCTTTTTATTGCAACATGTGATTCTTTTAGTTCTTGCTGAAATCTAGCTGCTAGACAAACATCATACATAATGTCTGGTCTAGTAGCAGTCAAATATAACAATCCTCCAATCATTAACTTGTACATACTTGCATCAGCTTTAGGTGAATCATCTTCTTTTTTCAACTTGCATCTGGTAACAATAGGTATACAAACTGGTTTGGAGTTCTCCAATCCAAACTTCAATAGTTCTTTGGTATACTTGGATTGAGAGATGGAAATTCCTTTGTTGTTCTAATTACTTGTAGTCCAAGGAAGAAATTTAACTCACCTATCATAGACATTTCAAATTCCTTCTGCATTTCATTTGCAAATTTTCTATGCATATGATCATCTCCTCCAAAAATTATGTCATCAACATAAACCACAACAATCAACATTTGATCTAAGTGAATTTTGTAGTATAAATTATTGTTGACATATCACTTTTGAAATCCTTGTCCAATCAAGTATTTGTCTAATTTTCCATACCAAGCTCTAGGTGCTTGCTTCAATCCATATAAAGCCTTCTTTAACCTACAAACAACATTCGGGTCACTTCTAGACTTAAATCCCTCTGGTTGCTCAATGTAGACTTCTTCCTTTAATTCTCCATTCAAGAATGCATATTTTACATCCATTTGATAGAATTTGAAATCCTTAAAAGCTGCAAAAGCTAAGAATATCTGGATCACTTCCATCTGGGAAATAGGGGCATATGTTTATTCAAAATCAATACCTTCGATCTTAGTGTAACCTTTGCAAACCAATCTTTCTTTGTTTCTCATTACCTTCTCATTTTTATCCAGCTTAAACCAGAATACCCACTTTGTTCCAATTACATTTTTGTCCGCTAGTTTGGGCACAAGTTCCCAAGTCTAGTTTTTCTCTATCTGATCAAGCTCTTCTTTCATTGACTTTACCCAATTTTTATCATTCCATGCTTCTTCCACGGTCTTTGGCTTAGTTTTTGAGAGTAGACACAATAATACTTGCTCTTGAGTTGTTTGCTTCTTGTGAGGATTCCCTTATTCTTATCTCCAATAATCTAGTTTTCTGAGTGGTTCCTCTTTTCATACTTTGGGGTTTTCGTTGTTTTTGCTGGAGTCTCCTTTGCCTCTTCTTGTTCTTTCTTATCATTTTCTCCTTTGTCATCTAAGTCATCTGATTCATATTCAATACGCCTGTCAGGATTTATTTGAACATATTCATCTACTTTCACATTCACACTTTCAACTATCTTGTTCAGTCTCTTGTTGTGACACTGGTATGCTTTGTTTCTTGTAGAGTAACCCAAAAATATGCCTTCATCAGCTCTATTTTCAAACTTTCCAAGATTTTCCTCATCTCTCCGGATGTAGCATTTTCTTCCATAAATTTTGAAGTACTTTATTGTGGGAGCTCTTCCATGCCATAGCTCATATGATGTCTTTCCATATTTCCTCCTAAACAATACTCTGTTAAGATCGTATATTTTTGTGTGTATCGCTTTTCTCCAGTAGACTTGTGGTAAACCTGTTTCATTGATCATTGTTCTAGCTGCTTATTGAATTGTGGTTCATTCTTTCCACTACACCATTCTGCTTTGGTGTTCTAGGGGTAGATAGCTATCTTTTAATGCCATTTTTTTCATAGAATTTTTTGAATTCATTAGAAGTTAACTCTCCTCCTCTATCAGATCTTAAACACTTGATTATCCTATCAACTTCATTCTCAACTCTTTCCTTGAAAATATTGAATTTTTCTAAAGCCTCTAATTTTTTTCTTAAAAATGCAACTAGGTTAATCTAGAATAATCATCTGGGCGGGGGCCCTAGCTCGGTTGGTTAAGTAATTCCGTTGCGGCTCTGCTGGTCACGAGTTCTAGTCTCCCCCGTCCCGTGGTACCGGAGGGCGTGTCGCGCCAGCGCCGCCGGTCACGTTAAAAAGTTTATCAGGCGCACTGCAGTTTATAGGGGGTCGTGCTACCCGATTCCTGCAGTCTAAAAAAAAAAAAAAATCTAGAATAATCATCTATTAAAAGCATGAAATATCTCTCCTTGTAAGCTTCTTGTTTTGGTTGGACCACATAGGTCAATGTGTACAAGGCCCAACAAACCGATAGATGATTATTCTTTTCTTTGGAACATTTTTGGAGTATGCATTCCTTCTTGACATCCTTTATAGATAGTGTTGTATGGTTTGGTTAGTCTTGGAAATTCTCTAACTGCTCTTGTTGAACTTATCCTTACCAAATTATCAAAGTTGATGTGACACATCCATCGGTGCCAGAGCCAACTATCATTGGACTGAGATAATAAGCATCTCTTTGTAGCTCCTTCTAGTTGATACATATTCCCACTTGTTCTTTTTCTAGATACAATAACAGTTCTAGATCTCTTCCGGATCTCACAACCATCATCCTAAAACACCACATTATAGTCATTTTTGCACATCTTTCCAACACTCAGAAGATTATGATATAAACCCTTCACATAGTAAACATTGTCAGTCTTATGTTTTCGATCAAAGGTAATAGAACCAATTCCAATAATTTGTGTTGTTTTATTATCTCCAAATCTAACAGAACCTCCATCATATTTCTCAAGCTTCACAAACTTAGTTTTATCACTGGTCATATGATTCGAACATCCACTATCAATCAACCATTCATCTCTATTTCTTTTAACAAATAATGCAACTTTAGTGTTATCATTAGATTTTAGAAAAATATTAGAGATATCAAATCTCGGTTCATCCTTTTCCACTAAAAACAAAAAATCCTCATGATCTGATTCATCATCTGAAATACTGGCATTCTCATTAACATAATAGGCCTTCTTATTGATATTTTTAAACTTTTTTCTTGTTCCTTTTTTTGGACACTTAGTTGCTAAATGACCAATCTTTCCACATCTAAAACATTTAAGAGGTAACATACCTTTGTACTTGTCGGTACCTTTCTTTAGTTTCCTTGTGAAGTTTTCTTCCAACTCATCTGAACTTTCACTATCTGGATCTTCCTTTGTCTTTGTGGCTTTGAAGGCTATTTCAAATTTCTCCTTTTCTTTTCCAAATTTCCTCATCTCAAACGTGGTCAAGGTGCCAAATAGTTTTTCTTTGGTGAATTTCTTTCAATCATAAACTTCATCAATAGCTGAGATCTTGTCACTATAGCTCTCTAGTAGGGTCATCAGAATCTTCTCCATTACATCTTCATCTGTAAGAGTGCCTCCTTGATTTTTGTCTTCATGTATTGTACTATCAACTCTCTGAAAGTAGCTTGATATATCCCCACCTTCTTCCATCCTCAAGTTTTCATATCTGCACTTAGCTATCAACTTCTTTGATAATTTGACTCTATCATTTCCTTCATATATTTCTATCAAATTTTCCCAAACTGTTGGTATATGGAGCCTAATCAGACTCAAAGATTAAATTTTCTCCACTTTTATCGGTGTGGTTTCCCCCCAAATTATTTAAAAGGGGTTTGGGGGCAGTGCCCCCAAGACAGGGTCAAGGGGTAGTGCCCCTTGTGGGGTCACGATTTTTTATTATTTTATAAAGGCATTAGGTGTTATTTTTCTATTGGATGACATAAAAAAACCTATTTTTGTAACTGACATAAGTCTTGATAAAAGGCTAAGGATTAGGGTTTTCTGTTGACATTGTATGGTAGCATTTGTAGTGGTATTGAGTTGCAAGGATTACTAGTTGTAATCAATTTGATTTACTGGATAATAATATTGGACTCTCTGTTGGTGGATGTAGCCCAAGTTTGGGTGAACCACGTTAAATATTGTCTTTTGCTGTTATTATTTCTGTGTTTTTCATTCCTCTATTTAATCTTTATTTGCATTTAATTGATATTTTTTGCATACAATTCCTAACACAAACTTCATAAGCGGTGCCCAATGAAATAACTTTTGTTAACTTAGTCTTAGACAAAGCACTAAAGATTGCATACCTTTCCTTTTCATTCTCTTCATAGGCTGAAATCTCATCGGCAATAGTAATACCACTTTCTAGTTCAACATATCTTGTCTCAATTTCTTTCCAAGTCTTGTAGCCTAGAGAGATCAGGTAACCTCACATTTGCACTTTCCATAAACTTTATTCAGATCCATCAAACACATAAATTGTCAGTTTGTGTGCCATCAGATCTACCCCAAGCAGTTAAGCTCTTCTTCGAGGAACCAAAGCTCTAATACCAATTGTTGAACAGTCTAGATAACTAAGAGGGGGGGTGAATCGGTTATTATAAGACAATTTTCTTGACTTTAATTAATCCAGAGAAAAATTAAATCAATCAGATAATAATCTAACAGATATGAACATGAAAGCACATAACAACACCATGCACAATGAACACCATAATTTATATGGAAACCTAAGAAGAGAAAAACCATGGAGAATGCTAATTCTCAATTATAAAACATCAGTTAAGGTGACATGGGTTAAGGTGATTTTTACAAAGGCTCACTTCCAAAATGCTCACTGTAGGTAAGGCTCACTTTTGGTGGGCTCACTACCTGACTATTATAGCCAAAGATAAAAAGTCTCTCTGCCAAAAGAGAAATGCTCACTACCAACAGAAAAGGGCTCACTACTAGAAGAATGATGAAAGGAAATCCATTGCTAAAATAACTATCACCAACAATGACACCAGATAGAATCTCATTATTTGTTGCCTTCGGTCATATACTTTTGCATACTTCACAATGTCTAGATTTTCAGATTCACATTCATCACACTTACTTTCATCGAATAGAATCAAATTTTACTTATACCATTCCATGCTTCCATAAACTCCTAAGTCGGCCAAACACAATTTGAATTAGGACACCACAAAAAATTCCCACAGTCAAACAGAATGAAATGTGGACCATACAAAACCTCCTCGCTCAAATCAACACGATACATTTTTACCATGATATCCAAAACCAAAGAATAGGATATACACGTGATAGTGCAAACAATGTTCTAGAGCACGTTAACCAATTTCCAGATCATTTTGAACCCATAAGAGTGTGTCTCATTATGTTGCAAGAAGAATGGGACCAGGACAAACACAACCAAAGATATATCATTACATCACAACATCTGAAACCATGCCAATCCAGATCACCAAAGCATTAAAACTGAACCTCAGTCAATCAACCAAGATATGTTAACATCAATGAAAACCATTAATGACAACAATCAATAGCGTCACATTCCAACAAATTTTGTATTACAAAGCTTATTGTAGACACTTAAATAGTCTTGATTGATATTACTCATCTAATTCTGATTACTAACATCATTCCTTCCTAAATCGCTTCGATTCTAACCATTTATTTAAATAATATTAATTATTTAGTTAATTTATCAATTTCTACTATTAATCAAATAATTAGATTTATCAGATTAATTCACCTTCTTCTAATGTCTATCCCATTTAATTAAATAAATCAAATTATTTAATTAAAATCCCAATGTCCTCTCATTTGGTTAAATAAATCTAATTATTTAACAAATTTCATAAATCCCTAACCCATCTAAGTTAATTAATTCTAAATTAATTAACCCTAAGCTACTTGCTAATCCTCATTAGAAAATTCTCTAGCTTTTATCTCCACCTTGGTCAAATGAACCACTGGTTTACTAACCAAGTTGCACATGAGATTCATTCTTTTAATTAACCAATTAGCCTATTTTCCCTCACAAAGGCATATTCTCTAAGAATATTCCCTCAACTTGACTTTCCCTCCAAAGGCTTTAAAAGCCTCTTACAAATGCCTTAAATGCCCCTTACAAAGGCATTTAATTCTTCTTACATGCCATCTTGCCTCTTACAAGGGCATTCACTCCTCTTATGTCCTCACCAACATTCCCTTACACACTCAACCATATTCATTCAATTATCTTACATTCTCTTACAATCTCACCTACATGCTTTAACTATTCACTTCTTTCAAAATGTGCTCATACACATATCCCCATGGCTTTCATTGGCCTTGCACAGACAAGTGTCATAATGCTATTGGTTCCCATTTTAGTCCCACATTGCCCAATTTCATCTATTCTTCAACCCTTCTTTCCTATAAATAGAGGCTTTCTTTATTGAATATGGATCCACAACTTCATGCAATGTTACTCTACTCAAATTCATCACATAGCTATATGCTTTCATCATCATATTTTGCATTAAAATCACCATTGTTTATCAAGGATCTTGAAGCTTATCACAAGGGATTGGGAAAGGGGCACTTTCCACATCAAAGTGACACCAATCCCCCTATGGGATGGAGGTTTGATCTATTTGGATAGGTTTGCATTCTTTTATTTGTTTGTTCTTCATGATTTTTTTCATGTTTTCTTATCTTTTTATGATCAAGAATCTCATAGGGAATGATTATTTTTGCTTGCTAATGTGACTAACCTTGTTTGCTTTGTCTATGTTTAGCTAGGTGTAGATTATCATTCACACATATAGTGAATAGATTCAATATTTTTGGTCTAGGATATTGTCTAAGAATAGAATGTACATGAGAATGTTTGTATGATAGTAATAGTTGAAGCTTGAATATAATTTCCAAGTTTAGAGCTAAATTATCTCCTATTTTGCAATCTTCATTATATTTCTTAATAAAACCTGATCAAGGATCATTTTGTTCATCTCTACAACCTTTTTTGTGTGTGAATGTTTTTCTGATGGATTTTTCTCAAGTAGTGAATTAAATGCTTTAAGAAAAATATTAAATGTTTGTAGGGATTTTTCAGTAAAATTGGTTTTGAGTACTAAAGTGTAACAATATAATGCATTATTGTAATGCTTCAATGAACTAGGGGAGATACTATTATGCAATGTTTCATTTATGCATGTCTTGACTCCATACCCTAGGTGAAGGCACCAATCTCTCCATATTCATGTCTGATACATCTCCTTGGTTGCACAGTTTAAAAAAAAAACATGAATTTCCATTTCTATTCCAAGTTATTTGATTAATGTTATTTCCATGTTCTCCTACAAGTAAATTTTATGAAAGCCTAAGGATCTAACTTGTCTTTAGACTTTATCTATAATTCAATGGCATATTTGATAGAAAATATCTACTTATCATAATATTTGTGATTATTGGAAATGAGATCTTAAGTAATATTGTAAGGGACTACCCCCTTAGGTTTTGCAAAGCCTAAAGTGCAGAGGAAAAGCATTATCCAAATTTTCCTATTCGTTGTCCAATCCCTCAAGTAAATCAATCATGAGAAATAACTAATCTATAGATTGTCATTGAGATTAGATTGGTAATTAAAAAAATTAATAGATTGGTGATTTTGTTGGGGACTTAAAAACTTTGGTCAAAGATCAATCACCTAAAGAGTCCAAGAAATTTCAAGCCATAAGTGTAACTAGAGAATGATGATTGTAGAAACAAGTCATTAGCTATCAGTTCTAAGTGTCTCCCTAAGAGTTTTTGGTTTTATTTTCATATTTGTGTGAAGTTCCTTTCTATTTGTGTTAGGATTTGTCCAATTTTCTTTAGCATTTATAATCTTTTTTGAGAATTACTTGAAATATTTTTTATTCCCTTAATTGAGTGGTGACTCTGAGTCTCCTTGCCAGTGAAAATAAAGAAGAAAGATAAGAATAAAAGAAGATTGAGAAGATTGAAGAAGCTATGGAAAGAATAAGATCTCATTTCAAGAACACCCTAAGAAGAAGCTTGAAGCTAAACTGCCTCTACTAACAAAGTCTTGAGAAAAGAAAGATACAAGTTTGTCCCTCCCCATCCTCTTAGGTCTAGATGTTCTCATGATAGTAGAAATGAAAATCTAGCAATTCTATTTGATCTGGAGATACCACCTACAAATGAGGAAAATGAAGTTATTAGACTTAAATTGACTGAGGAATAAGCACATCCTAATTTTTTGGCTAAGAAACTGAGGAAAAGGGAAAACATCTGGAAATATGAATTTGATGCTAAGATAGCATCTCACATTTTAAATCTTAAAGAATCAAATCCTAACAACTAAGAATGTGATATACTTGGTAGCTCAATTCATTAGTATTTTGCAAATTTCAGTCCTAACCTATCTTTGAACCCTACAAATAACCTAGTGAATGTCACTGAGAATATCCAAGAGACCTCTAATTTTGAAACTACTTTACCATCTAAGGATGAATTGTTGCAAGAAGTAAAATATCTTTAGAAAGAGATGGATATGTTGGAAGAAATAAGGATAAAAAATGTCAAACATAAATAAAATAAAATAAAAATTCTATGTATCTTAGAGATGGAATGAAAAGGATAATTGAATAAATGAAATAGTCTAGCTAAGAAGATCCTTCTTCTGTACCAACTCCATCTAGTAGTACAAAATCTAACCCTATTAGTAATACTTTGAATGATCGTATAGGGAATACCCCTACAAATACATGGTGTAGTTATGTTGTTGCTAGTACTGTGGTAGTAGCCTCTAATACAAATTTATTGCATTCTAAGGTGTGGATAAGGGGAAGAAGCCTATAAATACTATCAAAGGGGTAAGTATAACTAGAAATGTGTCATATCAAAAGGTTTTTGCATCTATAATACATTACCAAAAGGATTTGTAGTTACAAAAGGAAGTTGAGTGGTTGAGAAAAGAGTTGGAGAGAATGAAGCATTTATCTACCAAAGAAGAGATTTAGAGAAATATATATTGCTTGAAAGCTTCTTAAGGATTTGAAAGTTATATAAATTGTAATTATCAAAATCCACCTACAATACCATCTCAACCTACTCCAATAGTTGGCCTAAATACATTAACTCATACACGTCAATATGCCCCTCATTCTTAGCCACAAAATATGAGTGGATGTGGACAACATTCTCAGTATCATGGAAATGTAAACACTCAATCTCATGGACATAATGCAACCCAACAAGGAAATCGGACTGTAGGAGGTTAGAACACTATTGACCAGCAATAGAATACTCAAGGAAATTAGTTTGCTAGAAGATATTTGCAATTGGAGAGATACATGCAATTGAGCTTTGATGGTATTCCCGGTGGTTATCCCAATCCTATCCCTAATGAGGTTAGAAATTATTTAGTCATTTTTTTTGGAAATATGTATTATTAGGTGAAGATCATCTAAGAATTTTTTTAAATTTGATTAATTATTTTGAGGTTGAAGATGAGGATATAATTATGAAATTTTTTATGAAATCTCTAATTGAAGATGCTAGAGATTGGTATAGAGGTTTAACTAATGAAAGAATTGGTTCATGGGAAGAGTTCAAAAGAGCTTTTAGAGAACATTATGGGGATAAGACTGATCCTAGATTTATGATCAATGAGTTCACTAATATTTCAAAAGGTCGGAATTAATTGGTCTCTATTTTTAATATTAGATTTCTTAAGGCTATGTATAGAGTTCCTACAGGCATAAGACCAAATGAAAAATTGTGTTTAGTCCTCTACTATAATGCATTTGATTCAAAAATGGGATTCTTATTGAGGGATAAAGATCCTCAAACTTTTATATATGCATTCATGATTTCTCTACATATTGAAAGCAATAGAAGAGCATCAAGAAAAGTAGGTAAGAGAGATGATGTAAAAATATTGAAAAATCCAAAAGGGCATCATGATAAAGCATCGAGATCTGAGGAAAAATTAGAAAAAATTATGAATGCTCCCAAGAACTTCAGTTATAAAGTTACTAGAAATTAAAAGGGGTTATCTGATGAGAATCCTAATTTTTAGAAACATGAAATAATGCCTAGATTGTTAGATCAACCCTACAACAATACATGGCATAATGACAAGCCAATGCAAAACAATCAAATGAATGTACCAAATAAAGAGACTCCTAACCCTTTGAAGAAAACTTCTACTCATTTTATGGATGATACTCCATGGTGTGTATCATGTGTCAATTGCCACATTCAACTCATCAATGTGTAGTAGCACAATATTTAGAAGAAGATCAACATAAATGTGATGAGTGTAATATGCCTCATGAGCAAGATGAAAAAATTAATATGTTGACAAATATATTGGGCTTTTCTAATGAAGAACCACATGAGGTTGATGTAAATGATCAGAGATACAGATCTGGTGCTTATCATTTCTAGACACAAAAAATTGTTTCGAGCCTGCAAGCAACATTTTATCACTAATTCGCCTTCTTCCATGCATAATTATTTAATTATTATCTAATGTCATTTTCTCTTATTAATTAAATAATTCTTAATTATTTATTTCTATTTTCCTCTATAATTAAATAATTATTTTAATTATTCAATTATTCATTAGCCTTTTCTCTCAATAATTAAATAGATTCTTATCTATTTAATTATTTATCACTTTCTTTTCTCCATTATTAAATAATTATTTTTAATTTTTTAATTAAATATCATTTCCCTCCACCTTTTATTAAATAAATATATTTAATTATTTAATATTTTAACACCCCACCTTCTATAATTAAATTATTATTTTTAATTATTTAATAATCCATTTTCCCTCCTTTAAATTAAATAATTGCTATCATTGTTTAATTTGAATTTATTCTTAGCCAAGCCCTAAATCTCAACCAATTTCTTGAGTTTTGGTCCATCCTTCCCATCCTTATCTCTTTCCTTCTCAATTAATCTCGTCCATTGATCATGATACCTCATAATTCAATCCTAGCCCTTCATTGGAATTGTGATTTCTATAAAAGCAATCCATCATCTTCATTTCAAGGTTAACCACAATCTTCAATATTTTTCTTTCATATCATTCATCTTGAAGAACCACAATCTTTGAAGTTTTACTATCTTGAGATCTAGAGCTATCTTGCATCAACATCAAGCATATCAAACATCTTGCATACTACAAATCTAAGAACAAACAAAGCAAAATGGAGAAGAGCAATTAAGGTGATTCAATTATGGCATAGGAATTGAGGTTGTATTACTTCATTATTTGGATTTCTATTGCCATTTGTATTTTATTGTTGGATTAGAGTCTTATTGCTTGAAGTAGATAGTTTTGTGGTTTTCATTACTGATTCATCCTTATTTCTCAAATTCTAACCCCGATCTACATTTGGTGAACCCAACGTGAATCAAAAATCCTTATTGTATCATTATTTTTTGAGGTTTTCTAACCTTATCTTGTTGTTTTGTTAAAAAAATTCAAGACTAACCTTGTGCATATTAGGTTGAAGATTAAACCCTATGATTTTCTAAAGATTTCATCATATCTTTCAAACGACTACATTTTTTTTAGGGTTTTTTACTATAGGTCAAGGATCACATCAAGAGCCTACATTCCAAAAATTAGATTTAGGTCAAAATTTTTGAGTGAGTTATGATATTTTTAGTAATTTCAAAAGATTCCATCTTATCTCCCAAATGGCTACAAGTTTTTTTCTAGGTTTTTTACTACTTTCAAAATAGTGCAGCTAGCATGTGGAATGTCATCCCCCTAGTTATGACCAATGCCTAAATCAAGACTTCTTTCCTCGGGTCTCAAAAAATCATGCAACTCTTTAGGAATTCTTGGGAGATCCCTCACTAAAAATCCCTTCAATTTTGTAGCAAAAAGATCTAAGAAAGCAACAAAACTTGAAGTATGATAAGGTATATCTAAATGATGAGTCCAACATTGGACTGGAAGGAGTTCATTATTCTCATCCCTCAAATCTAGTGGCATATCCTATCTAAATTCCTGAATTCCTTTAGCAAAGAAATATGACACAACAATGAATACCACCAGAATCTCACGCTAATTTCACCATTCTTGATGGCCACCAAAGCCTTATGAATTGCATCAGATTAATATGTAGCAAATCATACAATTTGTTCACTATCATATGTTGGATGTTAGCATCCATGTACATGAAATCCATTGGAATTCTTTGAGGAGGGTCAAGACCTAGAATTTGACATAGTGTTTGGTACAATCTCACAAAATAATATTCAAAAATCTCAATTGAAAAGGGTTCCTTGTTAGTAGGTGTGAGATCCATATGCTCCCTCCCTTTCCCTTTACCATGAAATTAGGAAAGAATATTACTCTAAAGGTATTTCTATTTTTCTCGTATTCCTTTCTCAACACTTCTAAGTTGATTTGTTCAATAGCAACAAGGTTAAGATTGAAAACCTCAATAAATCCTTATTAAGTTAGCTTCACCATTTCAACCCTTGTATTTGACCTTACAACTCTGACATTACGGTCATAATTTGTAGCTATGGCCTTGAATAAATCTACATCCAAATAGACATTTGGAACTGCAAGTTTTTGCATATCCAATCTCCAACCATTGTGGGTTTGAACACTAGAATTTCTCTTTTCAAACCAATACTTGAACAGTTCCCATCTAGAAACATGTTTTAGTTCAGCCTCCCAAATGGCATAATGTCTATCAATTATTCTTTTGTTTTCCCCTAGACCTTGGAACATTATTTTTCCCAAAATTTTATCCACTATTGACTCAGGTAATTGGGCTAATAAATCCTCATGAGGGCCTCTCTTGGGGGTAGAACTATAGTTCTAGGAATTTGGAGGTGCCATTTTTAACAATCCTGTGACCTAGGGTTTTCTACAAATGCAACTTAGGGTTTTTTGGAAGGTGGTTTAGATTTTCTCAAACAAACACACAAAAACTAAGGAAAATTTAAAGTAATTCAGTAGCAATTGATGAATGAAAAAACTTAAAAGAAATATAGAAAGAAATTTTAAAGAATTGAGTAGAAAATGTACACAAATTTCACTGGAATTTTGGTCACAAAGAGGGAAAATTTACTTACAGGTGTTTGAATGTTGGAAACCCTAATTCTCCATCATTGAATGCTCAAACTTTGTAGGAATAGTCTTCAAATCTCTTCAAAATGCTTAGGTAACCTTGAATTGTGCTTGAATTGTTTCTTTTATGGTGAAAAAGCACCTCAAATTGATTTAATGATGTCATGTTTGCCATTTTTGCTTGCTCACACTAACTAGAATGACTCAATCCATTCAATTTTGCAACTTTGAATTCTAGCCATTGATCTCTTAGTGACCTAAATCATTGGATGGCTTAGATGGATTCAACTAATTTTTAAAAACATGACTCATCTAGACTACAACATCAAGAAAGTTAAAGTATGCCATGTGGAGGAGCTCTTCCAATGTCACCACGGGCCCTACCATCCTCGAGAAGCTTTAAAATGTTGATGTGTCACTTCCATACAATCTTGCATGCATTTGCTAGGAAGTAGATCAAGGGTTGTGAGATAGTGGGGAGATCTCTTAGATGCCTCCATGTGTCTTGACTTGTGCACCCATTAAGCTCTTATGTTACCGCTCACACTTCAAAAAAAAATTCCATGTGCCTAAACCTTTGAAATCTAAATGGACAAGATCAAAAAATCTCCAACACCGCTTTATAAATGGAGGCCATGTGTATTCAATTTATACTATTTGACCCTCAATATATTGCCTTAATATTTTAATGAAATATTTCCCTCACCCAATAGTCCCTCGAACGATCAGGATGATCCCACTTGTCAGCCTCCCACAATCTCGCACTCACCTGATATATTCTGAGGCAACCCTCATGGGATGGTTGGGAATGGTTTTTGTAAACAAAGAGTTAGGTAACCCTATTTGACACTTACCCTTCTAGGATCTTTCACCTAAAAGGGAAGGAACAGGGTTAAAAATATATGGGGTGTTTACACTCAAGACTAATGTAAATATGATGTAATATGTCTAATTATGATGTATTGATGCAATAATCTAAAAATGAGATGATTTAATGATGTTAAACCTAAGAAATGCAAAGTGCTAGAAAACACACTGTGATATGCAAAAACACCTAAAAATGCAAGTAAGTGATGAAATAACAACAAAATTGGAGAAGTGCACATGGAATTTGATGAAAAGCTAACTAGAGGTTGCAGAGACCTCTGAAATTTTGGAAATTCTGACAAATACTAAATCGCCAGGTTGGGTGACTTAGTCCTAGTTTTGGAGAAAACTATCTGAAACAGGAATCTACCAAATGGGTATCTAGAAATGAAAAAACCACTTTTCAGGCCTGGGGATGGGACTAAATCGCCAGGAGGGGTGATTTAGTCCTTCTATAGATTTCAGGAATCTTGAGATAGGATTCTGTAGCTTTAGGTTTGCACTTGCTTTTTTGATGCGGTTTTGGATTTGAATCTTCAAAAATGACCTATAGAGTATCTCCAAGCTTGACTTAGGGTTATGTTGACTTGAATAGCTTTGATTGATTGAAGACACCTTTTTCTCACTTTATCCTTTGACAAATCTTCCTACAAAGTCTGCAAACACACATGCAAAGGGGGAAAAATGGTTGAGGGTTAGATTATAGGGGTTTTCCTTGGGAAAACCCCACTTTGGTAATTGAACCCTTGATAATGAAGTGAAATATGAAGAGAATGATAAATAAATAACATGTTGTAGACACCTAAAAATAACTTAGGCCTGCAAGCTTCATTTTTACCACTTTCATCCTAAAATAATTATGTCATTTAATTATGTCCTTGGTCCACATTCAACTATTGATTAAATAATTTATAATTATTTAATTAATTCATGTCATTTACCCTTCATGATTATTAAATAAATAAATTTTATTTATTTATTAAATACGTCATTAACTGTCTAAGTCTTCCCTTAATTAAATAATTTTCTTAATTTATTTAATTTCCCTTTCGGCATTTAATTCTTCCCGATTATTAAATAAATGAATTATATTTATTTATTTAATACGTCACTAATTGTCTTAATTAAATAAATTGATTAATTTATTTAATTAATTAATCTTATCTTCTAAATTAAATAATTAAATTTAATTATTTAATTGCCAATTTAATATTCATCTCATTTTAAATAAATCAATTATTTAAAATGTCATCTCAATCTGGACTGTCAGTCCATTTTGATAAATAATCTGAAAAAGATTATTTAATATCTCATAAAATCCATAATTTGAATTATCTTAATTCAAATTAGTAACTGATCTTCCAAAAATCAAGTAATCAGGCAGATTCTTGATTTTCCAAATCTTATCTTCAGTCCAAATCTTATCTTCTTGTTTTTTTGAATCTGGCAAATTAGGCAATCTTATCTTGATTTTTCAAAAATCTTTATTTCTTTAATTAATTTGTCTCATGTATTCTCCACCGTCGATCTGATTATTTGAGACATTTTCTTGACTGTTCGATTAAGGATTTTTCCCTAACCCTAATTAGGGATTCTCAGGTTTAATTTGGACCTCTCATTTTAGGTTCTCATCATCGATTAATCTCGTCCGTCCGCTCAAAATGACATTTTCTATAAAATTGTATTTTCCTCTCACTTTTTGATTACACACAAACACACGCACATGCTGGAATTTTACATAGGCATTCTAGACATCTACTTGCACACTTAATTTTTCTTATGCAATTTCATTACTTATTCTAGTCATTTTGATCAAGGTCTTAGACATTGTCATAGACATAGGCATTTAGATTTTAATTAAATCCTTCGAAACTTGCTTTAGTCTTGTCTCTTGTCATAGTCGCTCATACACAAATCTGAGGGCATCTTTATTTACTGCAAGCTAGGAGGTGTAATGAAGATGAACCATGGAAGATGAAGAGTTCTGGTGATATAATTGCCTTTGGTTTTCATTGTATTCCTTTGTGCTTCGTTATTTTCAGTGGATTTTGATGTTATTGATCTAACCATCTATTTTTCCCTTGATTACATTGGTGAACCCGACATATTTAGACAAATAAAGAGGAATTTTTGGAGTTGGTTTCTTCTTGTTGTAGGGCTTGTTTGCTTTTTGGTGCAGGTTTGGCATCATTATGGACAAAGCCCTACTTTCCAAAGATTCGACCATAAATTTCAAATGGCTGCATATTTTCTCACAAATTTTTTTTTGCAGCTTGGGGACAAAATCATGCGCTTTCATTCCAAAAATTAGATTTTTTGGATCTGTTTTTAATTTTTTATAATTTTTGTGCTATTTTTCATGAAAATTTAATTTCAAGAGCAAATTATTAAATTTTTTAGATATGTTTAAATTTTTGGAAAGCTCTCTAAATTTTAATAGGGGTTTAATCTTTAGTTTTTAAATTTGGATGTGAAATTATTAGTCAAAAAATAGATCTTTTAAAATCTAGGTTTAAAAAAGATTTGCTTAGATCTCACTCACGGTTGTAGATATACTCACAATTTTTTTTTTTGTAGATTTGGAATGACATCAAAAAACTCCAGTAAAAAATCAGAATTTTTAGAGCTGATTTGTATTTTTTATAATTTTTTTATGATTTTTCATAAAAAATTAATTTCAGGTGCAAAACAACAAATTTTTCAGATTTATTTACATTTTTGGAAACCTCTTGAGATTTTAGACATGCTTTGTTCTCTGTATTTTTCATTTTACTGTAAAATTTATAAAAATCAGATTTGTTGTGACTAGCCAACTCTCTAATAGTTGTGACTAATCTTTGTTTGCAGCGTGTGGTGGTTACTATTCATGTGTCAAAGATCATTTCATAGAAGACTACTAATTCATTGTCTGCATGTTCAAATGTCAAAGATGGAATAAGAAAACAATGTGCTTGTCTTTTTATAGATTAGCAAACATTTCATTTTGGGGCACATAAAAAGAACTTTCATGTTTGCAAGTGTCTAATTGTGTTTGAACAAATGGTAGGTGATTATGCTCTCACCTTGTGAAAACTCGGTGATCAGAAAACCAGACCCATTTTATCTATTGTACACCCTCACGATTTGGTATATCGGAGTATGCTCTCCCCTTGCGCTTTTAGGCGATCTTGGGTGTAAGAGAAACGGTTACTGACTCTAGAACTTGGGCTTGTTTTGGTGGGAAAATGTACTCACCCCAGAATGACTTAGACCGGTAGCACCCTAACACTGAGGGACTTCTAGCCAATATATAAAAGTGGGTTCTTGGGGAAAGCCCAAGAATCATGAGTGTGGTTCTGATGAGATGGATCCGAAAGGGGACTCTCACCACATGGATCATGCCCCACGAACGGAATGCCCAAATTAAATACCTCTTGTTTTAGTGTCCAACCATTCTTTGGCCATTGCTTGGTATAGTGCAGGGTACAGTATCATGCCCAAAGACACTCACTACTGATCCCCTTGAGTAGAGATAGCAATTCTTGGGAAGTCACTACCCAAGAATTCAAATTTGGTGTGCTCGAATAATGTTAATGAGCCATGGAGGGGAGCCAATGCCACCAAAATTCTAAGCTATCTGCTCTTGAGAAGAAAAGGTGTTTATCACCAATCCAAGGTATATCGGTGGGCTATACCAAGTATACAAACCCTTGGCCTATTGGCCTTTTAGGATTGTACTTGTCTTATGTGTGTTTGTTTACACCCAAAACATTGTGCTTGTCAAGTGCTTGTTGGATTTTTCAAACATTATACACAATATTCACAAATCTGGACACAAACAATTGACCTTAGACAAAGCAGACTTTTCAGCAAAACATAAAAAAAAAAAACAATCTTAGTCCCCATTTTGAACTTAGACTTTGCATTGTTCATCTTAGTCATCATTTTGAACCTAGACTTGGCATTTATAACATTAAGTCCTTAGTCAAACATCATCATCTTAGTCCTCATATTGACCTTGACAACCTTGTCATCTTGCATTAATCATTTCCTTAGGAAAACGTCATCATTATCTTGCATTGTCATCCTTTATTCCAAAAATATAAAAAAATTAGTGGCATCACTTGTCATCTTAGTCTTCATTGTCCTTTGGCATTAGTCATTTTCTTTAGAAAACATTGTCATATTGCATCCCTTATTGTCAAAAATCCAAAAACATAGTTTTGCATTGTCATCCTTTATCCAAAAAATCCAAAAAAAAACATAGGCTAGTGTCATCCTTGCATTTAGTTGTCATTCTCATCATTCTCATTTGAGAAAATCCCTTTTACGATTGAGACTAGGCTTCAAAGACAACAACGAGAAATGGAAAACTTTGGACAAGGTTTCAATCCCAACATTGATAATAACACTTATAACACAAACCAACATTGGATTTTTTCTGACCCATTTCACAACATGAACATGCAATCTCCCATGAACATGCCATCTTCATCACAAAAAATTTATGAACCATTCATACAAAGAGATCAAAATGGACGAATATATGTTAAAGACTTAGAAGTTGCATTGCAAAATCCTGATATATTCTCCTTTGTAAAAAAATCAGTCTTACGTGACCCTCAAAGGTATCTAGCCATGCTTTTGGACGAAGGGGCTAAGTTACCACAAGGCTTTGACATAAATACTTTGCCACCATCTATCTACCCTCACGATCAACAATCATTTGACACAAATCCTGCCATTAATTCACAACAAACGTCCACTTATCACCCTTATCCTAACCTTGACAAGGGAAGCCACTTGTCCACTAGTCCACTCCAAACCTCCATGTCATATTCTGACCCTTCACCTATCAATCCCATCCAAGCCTACATGCCTTATCAACCATCTACCAACTCATGTCAAGTCCCCACATCATACCATACCAATCCAGTCGAGGTCTTCATGTCATATCCTTGTCCTTCAACAGTTAATCCAGTCCAAGACTCCATGACATATCCAATCCAAGACTCCATGTCATATCCGGTCCAAGTCTCAACGTCATACCCTAGTCCTTCACATACAGGTCCAATGCAAGTACCCATGTCCTATCCTAGTCCTTCATTTACTAGTCCAGTCCAAGTCTCCATGTCCTATCCTAGTCCTTCATCCATTAATCATTTTCAAGCCATCCCCTCACAAGCCGCATCTAGTCATGAAAATTTTGTCATTGCTCAAAGTCAAATCCCATTGTCTAAACTAGAGGATACATGTCAAAATGAAAGCCAAAAGCATGACCTTATAATGTCACCCTCATGTCAAGAACAAGGTAGTTCATCCCATGACCCAATCTTTCAGCCCATCCATGAAGTCCTTCAAGACAATCATGACATCCATAACACACCTCTCCTTGACAACAGCTCTATTTCTGACTATATAATCCATGACAACCCTACCATTGACCAAGAAGTCCAAAATGATCCACTCCTTAACCTTTATGCCATTCATGATCAAACACTTGCCGACCCTATAAAGGCCTCTACTATTGATGCTTCCCACAATGAGACACTTGCCTTCATGGGACACATAGACGATATTCCTCCAAAACAATAATCTTCCACTAAGGACATGCTTGCATATGATCAAGTTATAGCAAAAATTACTGGACTCTATGACACTAAACATAATGATGGATTTGAAATTGCTTTGGAAGCACCAACAGAATCATCTAAACCTGACATGTCACATGATTAGACCAAAGATATCAGTCAGGAATATGTCCAACATGAAAATGAAGCTAAGACACTTTATCAACTAGGGTCATCTATCTTTGTCAGAGCAGGCTTTCTTGCAAATGAAAATATTACAAGTGACAGTGTTCATAGACATCATGATGGGTTAGCATCTTGCTTTCAAAACAATAAATACCCCATCACAAATAGAATCTATCAAAGCATGCAATATCAAGGCAAAGGACTAGGCATACACGAGCAAGGAATTCTAGAACCAATACAACTTCAAACAAATTACAGACATCAAGGTCTTAGCTATTCCTTAGACAACAAATCAAATGATTTCAATGGTACCTCCTCGATACTGGGGGCAACTTTATCAGATACAAACATCAAAATGGAGTCCATGAGAAATCCTTGTCATAAGATTACTGCCAACACCCCCTCCACCCACACCATAAATCGTCATTCCATCATAAATAAACCTTCCCTTTGGAACCAACAAAAAAAAGTCATACAAATCAAAAGATCAAAATCAAATGTCAAAGGCCATTGATCAAACAAAAGGAAAAGTGGACAAATGAAATTAAAATGGATCCCAAAGAAAGATGGATCAAACAAAGACACTAAGTCAAATACAAAAGTCAATCACAATGTGGAGCCACAATACAAGAGGACTCCCACATATAACACATGTCCACCTCCTTCAAAATGGTCATCAAGCAAGGCATCTAAAGGTGTTGGTTCCAAATTCCATCCCTCCAAAACTAGTCGTTCACCATACCAAGTTTGGAAAATAAAAAGTGATTCATCTAAATGTCCAAACAAATTTTCCATGTCTACCATCATTTGTCATAACTCTACATCTCGTTTAAAGTCCAAAAATCCCACGTCACAAATCCGTCACATCATGGCAGCAACTCTTTACCACAAGGACTCTCATGGCACTCTATTGCGATGTGCGTATTTTGATAATGCCAACTCTAGTATCAGAAAGGATTACAATGGCATCGATTAGTTGTATACAAGTGCTACGATCCTAACAAGACAACTCCTTCAGCAAGGTCATTATTGGCATATCATGGCACCAGTCTCTACATTGGCACCATCAGTGGAATCAGAATAGTCAGCGGTCATCTAAAGCATCCAAGCTATCCACAAAATAGAAAAAAAAAATTAAAAAATGTAAAACATCATCACCCTGATGAAAACCTGGCAAATAGGAATATTGGTGACACCAAAAAAATCAAAAAGTCAAGAAAATAGTAAAGAGAAAAATTTCATCCAATGGTGAAAACCTGGCAAACACGCGCCCTGGATAAGTACCATGATGAAAACCTGGCAAACAGGTGTCATGTGTAAAATAAATCATCTATGTGGACTCCTAAACTTGGGGGCAAGTTGTCTCATCTCCTAGGCCTTCCTCTTGGCATTGGCATTTGACCATTTAATCCATATCATTCCCACCTACCTTGGCCTTGACATAAAATTGGCACACATAAATCATGCTTTGGGAAAACTCTTGACATGTCTATCCTTTGGTCATACATGATTCACGAAATATCATTTCATTAACCGTCATAGTCTTAATGTTCTTATACAACATAGTCCTTGCAAATCATATGACAATTTGCTTAGTCTCATGTCTCTCATCTTTTACCAAGGCCACCCCCTATCCTTTCATGCCTATCACCTATCTTGGCTTTGCCTTGTCAAATGGTCTAAGGATAATCATCATCCCATCTAGTCCTAACCAAGTCATTCCAAATGCAACGATTCTAATCCATACAAGAATATTATCCAAAATTTTACTTGACTGCATTCCTAGCCTGGCTGTAGACCACGATACTTTCATCACATTATCGTCATCGTCCTCACGTTGTTTTAGGATGCGTCCTTCCCATGTCAAACAATGTTGTCATCACCTGTCAATTGGTATTTAGCTTGACTAGGGGAACAATCATGTTTCTCCTTGGATTCTCATGTGTAGGCATCAGTCATATGCATTTGTCACGATCCTCTTAAACGTCAAAATCCAAAAAAAATCATAAAATGACAAAAGGACCAAAAACATCATAAATGTCCTGAAAAAGACAAAAAAATCATAAAATGTCCTAAAGAAAGACCAAAAACATCATAAAATGTCCTGCAAAAAGACAAAAACATCATAAAATGTCCTAAAAAAAGACCAAAAACATCATAAAATGTCTTGAAGAAAGACCTAAAAATCATAAAACGTCCTGAAGAAAAACACAAAAACATCGAAATCAATGTCAAAATCCTAAAAATGGAGTGAAATCCAGTCATGTCAGTCAGTCCATGTCATTGTCCGAACTACATCGTCTCTGCGCATTTGCTACGTAGGCAAGGCCATCAGTCGATGAGTCCCTGAGACATTAGGTCAGTCCTTTTAGGTTGGTCCAAATAAAATCATGACATTTGTCACAATCGTCACATTAGTCAAATAAGTCAGACATAGTCAAACTCAGACACAAGACACTCATTCGAAACGTCAATGTCAAAATTCATCAAAATTAGACAACATAAGCCAATCAATCATACAGTCAACATCAGTCAACTTGCCAAAACATATTAGTCAAAACAATGTCAATCTCGTCACTCTTTGGTCCTCTTCAAGATGTGTCTTTCTTGGAGTTAGACCTCGTCAAAATGTCCTTTGTCTTTTTCAGGATGTGTCCTTCCTGACAATAGGCTCCGTCAAACTGTCAACACCATCAACTTGGAAAAACCCTTAAACTGTCCAAACTGACAAATCAACATGAAATCAATCTTTGGCAAATAGACATTGGCAAACAAAATTAAATGGCTGTTAATGTTTTTGGTCTATCTTGTCTTATATTTTGACTATCTTGGCTATTTTGTCTTATATTTTTACTATCTTGTCTTTTTGGTCATGTTACTAGCTACCTCGAAGATGTCCCATCAAGGATTTAGAGATGCGATGATGTCTCTTGGCCTATTTTATTTTCTTTGATTGTTGTCTATGGATTGTCTTGACAAAAAGACTGGGGCAACTTTGCCCTTAGTATGAGTTAGGACATTCCTTGTTTGTGACTGTCTATTTTTCAAGTGGATGACCTTGCACACCTTGGTCTACGTCATATCATGGTGTTTGTTGTCCATTTGTGTCATTTTTACCACCCAATGATGATTAAGAGCAATAAATATTAGTCCTATGGCAATGTTTTGAAGGATTTGGTCTAGGAACTCACATGCATTTCCTTTTGTCTTGTCATATTCTCTCGCTCATCTCATATAAGCATTGCATCCATATCATCATCCGTATCTTTTGCACTAACATTTCTTTGTCTCTTCATATTCTAGTCTTCTCATTAATTTCGAGAGCACACCCATATTCTTGGAACCTATCTGTCCTCTCGAGGGGGCATACTGCAACCCTCCTCATCATTCTTCCTCATCTTATTTTGCACTAGGGCATTTTTTGACTTATTTTCTTTGTCACAATGCGGCAAGCGACATTATGACAAAGAGAGGCAAAATGTAGACACCTAAAAATGACCTAGGCCTGCAAGCTTCATTTTTACCACTTTCATCCTAGCATAATTATGTCATTTAATTATGTCCTTGGTCCACATTCGACTATTGATTAAATAATTTATAATTATTTAATTAATTCATGTCATTTATTCTTCATGATTATTAAATAAATAGAAATTTTATTTATTTATTAAATACGTCATTAATTGTCTAAGTCTTCCCTTAATTAAATAAATTTCTTAATTTATTTAATTTCCCTTTCGGCATTTAATTCTTCCCGATTATTAAATAAATGAATTATATTTATTTATTTAATACGTCACTAATTGTCTTAATTAAATAAATTGATTAATTTATTTAATTAATTAATCTTATCTTCTAAATTAAATAATTAAATTTAATTATTTAATTGCCAATTTAATATTCATCTCATTTTAAATAAATCAATTATTTAAAATGTCATCTCAATTTGGATTGTCAGTCCATTTTGATAAATAATCTAAAAAAGATTATTTATTATCTCATAAAATCCATAATTTGAATTATCTCAATTAAAATTAGTAACTAATCTTCCAAAAATCAAGTGATCGGGCAGATTCTTGATTTTCCAAATCTTATCTTCAGTCCAAATCTTATCTTCTTGATTTTTTGAATCTGGCAAATCAGACAATCTTATCTTCTTGATTTTTCAAAAATCTTTATTTCTTTAATTAATTTGTCTCATTTATTCTCCACCGTCGATCCGATTATCTGAGACATTTTCTTGACCGTTTGATTAAGGATTTTGCCCTAACCCTAATTAGGGATTCTCAAGTTTAATCTGGACCTCTCATTTTAGGTTCTCGTCATCGATTAATCTCGTCCATTTGCTCAAAATGACATTTTCTATAAAATGGCATTTTCCTCTCACTTTTCGATTACACACAGACACACACACATGCTGGCATTTTACATAGGCATTCTAGACATCTACTTGCACACTTAATTTTTCTTATGCAATTTCATTACTTATTCTAGTCATTTTGATCAAGGTCTTAGAGATTGTCATAGACATAAGCATTTAGATTTTAATTAAATCCTTCGAAACTTGCTTTAGTATTGTCTCTTGTCATAGTTGCTCATACACAAATCTAAGGACATCTTTATTTACTGCAAGCTAGGAGGTGTAACGAAGATGAACCATGGAAGATGAAGAGTTCTGGTGATATAATTGCCTTTGGTTTTCATTGTATTCCTTTGTGCTTCGTTATTTTCAGTGGATTTTGATGTTATTGATCTAACCATCTAACCATCTATTTTTCCCTTGATTACACATGCAAGTATTATCAACTTACCAAACCCTTGTTGATGAAATCTGAAGATATGTAATGAAGTGCTCTAATGGATGACTTGATTAAGCTTAGAGTGCTTGAATACTTGAGAGATAGAATGCTTACTGAGTGCAAGAGAGTATGAGATTGTAGGAGATGTAAAATGAGGGGGAAAACCCTTATTTATACTCAATTTTACTAATTTTCCCAAAAATAACACATGATAGGCCAACCTCAAGGGTTAGAGGACAAAATCCTACCAAAATTTTGAAATTATTTTAATTTTTGTGCCAATGGGACTAAGTCACCCAAGGTGGCGACTTAGTCCACCTGGGAAATTTTAAGTGGATGTCAGGAATTACGGAGCATTAAATGTTGTTTAACGGGAATATCCTCAAAAACACACTTAAGGGGGACCGAAAAGTGTATTAAAGGGTCATTTAAACATAAGAAAGGGTTAAATTAATGAAGACAAGTCTAGAAAAGCGTGAAAGTGGGTCACAACACTTTACAACACTTTAAAATAAGACTTGGTAAGTAATAAAAATGAATTATTATGATGAATTATGATAAGAAGAGTCTAGAAAAGTGTGGAAATGTGTTACAACAATTCACAACACCTTTACAAGACATCCTAGAATTCTTAATGAATGAAATATTCAAGACCTAATGTCATATTATAACATTAAATCTAGGCAAATTCAAGCCAAAGTCCACTAGGAAGGCCTAAACATGAGAAAAAGTAGAAGGGTTACTTTCTCTGTGTCCACAGTTTTTATTTTTTCTGTGCATGGTATCATATGAGTCCTTGATTTATGGACCCACCACTAGTGCCTTTTAACAACCTGTAGGGCCCATTGTGAAGACTAGACACATGACATTATCCTTCTATCCTACACTATTTTTTCCATGAATATTTTATTAATGTAGGATGGTAGGGAACCAATAAATGTTGAACTTTGTCATGCGTGGGGCTAGGTCAAACCTTCCTTAAGACATTTTATGCATATGCACCAAATTTTTTACTTAAAAAGGGGCCATTCACTAGGTTATCTTAGACTTAGACAAAATATTTCAAACCTAGGATTAAAGTGTAAACATAAGGCATTTATTTTTAACAGCCCGCAAGACTTAAGACTTAGGTAAATATTTTAAAAGGGATGTGACCAGTAGCACTAGGACAAAGGGTTCGGTCCATCAACAATGCTAACAGCTTAAGTCATGACTTAACAAATTGAGAGTAGATATATCAAGTCAACGGATATAAGAAAAAGGATAAGGTTTAAAGAATGTTAGGGTTTAAGAGGGTTTTAGCAATCTAAGTGAACCCTAATGAATGAAACCTAAAACCATAGCCTGTAGATAACCAACAAAACTCAAGATTTTTGAAATTTTATTCATGGAACCTGGAAAATTTTCAAAGTCCTATCAAGCAACACAAGCATAATAAAATTCAATAATAATTAATATGTGATTGTAATAGGAGGAGTAGAAGCAAGAAGATAAGTCTCTTTTTCAACTATACATTCAAGATATTCACTATATTCAAGCTCCTCTAAAGTATTATCATCAAAAGGTATATTATTAGTATCATCAAGGGAAATTGGGAAATATGTAGCAATATCATTTGTTAATGGAGAGATATGAGGGTCTCCAAAGTGTGCATGGGAACTTAATCCCTAAGATCTTCACATAAATATCAACACCAATAATTATACAAATCAATCCTATAATACGATCATTATTACACCAAATTGATTTTTTCCAAGGTGTCTTTGGTTCAAGAGTCCATAAAGATATGTAAAAATCTTAAACCACTTGAGATGTGTTAGGATACCTTTCTATCAAGACTCATAAGTGTCATTTTTTAGAATTGCCACAAAAATATGAATAGAAACACCCATGATACCTCCTTAAATGTTAAAATTTGAGATCAATAAAAATGAATCAGCCACATGAATATTCCCCTAAAATTCACTCAATCAAATAGCCTCCCCCCAAAAAATAATATTGGAGCTTGTCACTTTATGATTAGTGTGATTACAGATGCCACTTTCCAAAAACAATGAAATGGTCTTTATCTTGGTACATGTAAATGCCAAAATTGGCAACATAATCAAATAATTTTCTTTGGAAAAAATGAGATTAATTTAATTACACAAGAAGAAATTATCACTTGGACTTCCATCTTTTGGATAACATCCAATCGTCTCAACTCCATATCATTTTGACCCATTTGATCCTTGTATTCAACTAAGATCCTTTTAGACTTGTCAAGCCAACAGAATACCTCTTTGCAATTTCCAATATCTTCTCTTATCTTTTCATCCCCTTGTTGCATCAAATTCCCCATCTACTAATCAAACACACTCATTTTGTTCTTCAATTATTCAATTGTGTTTGCTTGTTCTTTAGACATCAACATTGGATTGGGTGGAAACTCTATTAGTGACTGACTTGTCTAAGATATGACTTTAATAAAGTTTTGCAAGTGAGCTATATGCTCCATCAATTCCCTCATCTTCTATTTATCTTTCCTCATATAGGTACCATTTTCCTCCAAATTTATTCTCATCTCTTCTAACTTGTACTCTTGAGAAAAATGCCTTAGCTTACTTGTGGAAATTTGATAATCTTGAGTTATCACCTCATGGTTGTCTTTCTCTCCAATGGGAGTAGATATTTGAAGAATATTTCCCCCATCTTAATTCCTCTTAATGACATGTTTGACCATTGCTTTGGTCTTAGGCTTCGAGGTTTCTAACTCCTGCATTATGCTTTTAAGATCTAGATGCACAAATTATACCCATAATGATGGAGCCAATTGTTGGGCCAACCAATCAACTATATCTTCATTTGGCCTTACCTCTTCTTACCTCTATTCCTATTGATCTTTTTGTCCAGGACCACCTTCTTTTAATACCCGATCTTCATCCCTTACAACCTTAGAGTCTTGTTTTATACTACCCTTTAATGAAAATGGTTCCTAATTTCTTTGGTCCTTTTTTTTCCATGTCTTCTCTTCTTACCTAAGTCTTGTCGCTTTTGCCCCTTCCTTTTCTTTCTCAACATGATTTTCTTTAACAATAGATTCATGTTGTGTTGGGACTTTAGGGTCTTCAATACCCCATTATTCCTCATTTGGGGCTTGGTTAGACTAAACATCTTGGCTCTTGTTTGGACCTTCTTAATGGCCAAGTGGCTGCTCTAGAACATCATCCTTTTCACCTTCCATTTGTCGAGGCTGGTCCTCAACTACCTTGGTATTGATTGCATCTTCATGCATTTCTTCCTCTTCCACTAGATAAATAGGCACCTAAGATGTACCAATATGCTCATCTCGAGATTGAAAATCTTCTTCTATTATTACTTCTCCCTTTTCCTATTCCATTTCTTGAGTAGGTTGATTTACTATGAGTTTCAAACCTTTAACATAATAATGTACTTCTATCTCAAGTCCCTTCTTAGCAATTGGCTTGACCATTGGAACTATTTTTGGTTGTTGTTTTCCTTTTAGCTTCTATATCAGATTACTCGATTTCACTATCTCCCTTAGGGTGTGATCCATAGTATTATCAAGTTCTTCCTCCTAAAATAGATGCACTTCTCCCATGGTTTGCCTCATCATTGAGGTACTTGCTAATGGAGGGGAAGCAAACATAGAAGCAACTTGTTGTGATGTTGGTCTTTTTTTTTTTGTACATCTGTTGTTTCATAGCTATTTTCTCTAGGGATAGATACTCTAATCTAGGTAATGCAGTAGAAGAGGATACCACCATTGGTTTTTTTAGTATGTTGGTTGGAATAGCCCTAACCTCCCTATTGGAATCATTCAGCTTAGAGGCTACTAAAAATCCATGAATTGAGATTTCAACAATCCTTTCCTTACTCTCTTCAATAGCCTTATCCTCTACTATCTTCCTTTTCTTTGCCAAACAATCATCTTATCTTGACTCATTTATTAACTTTGGTTTTCTCTTTCTCCTAGGAGGATATGTGATTTCCACTCCATTATCCCTTAGCACCTAGATATGTCTATCTATCCATATTTGACTGAACTCAATTAATGTCATGGAGATTTCCTCCAATGTTGTCATCTCAAGTTGTCTCTAATCAGGGTTCAAGATAGGTTCATTAAAAATATTCTCTCAATATATGTGGGGTTCAAAACCTCACCATTATCCTCAGCGATTTGCAATGGGATGTCATGTGTCTAGAAGGTCATCATCTGGGTCAATGTCAACCTCTGATAAGATTGATTCCTTGACTCACATTCGTCTTCCCAATCACTTTAGTAATCCTCCAAATGAGGAATGTGAGCATTCCTTCTACTGATTTGCTTAGCAACTCTTTCATATGTGTGATAATTGTTTCTCTTTAGTTTGAATTCTTCCAACCCAAATGACCTTAATTCATTCTCTACTAACTTAATACTTTTGGTTGATGTTAGGAAATCTAATTGGTCCCTTTTATGAGCTTGTAGACAGTATCAGGGGAATCCATCACATGTCTTGTAAATTCCAACAATATTACTTTATCTATAGGACATTTGGGAGACATATAGGGGTGGCCCAAAAATCCTTTCACTCTGATGTAAGTGAATGTTGGGAACTAGTTATACCAGCACCCACAGTAGCCAATGACATCCTATGGAAATAGAGATATCTTCTTAGCATTATCCCCCTTCATTATTTGGAGTAACCTCATTGAAAGGCATCATTTACCTTTTAGTAATGATTCAAGTACTCATTATCACTTATCTGAGGAAAATGTTGATAGGCTAACTTCTGTCTTGGATTCTTTCCTAGAACCCCTACCCTATTCATTCCTTGAATTTTAAATCTTACTACACAAGAATATACAATGTATGAAGACATGAAAACCACCCTAGGATTTAAAATTCTCAGATATGTTCATTCAATTTGCACTGATGAACATAGCCCAATGGATTTCGGTCAATTCATCCTTCACCTGTCTAATGATTTCATACATCCACAAATAAAATTTTCTAGCATCTTTATTTCCTACCATTCTTCTCAAAAAAGTGATTATGTCCTAAATATCCTTAATAAAATAATCCCTCGATATGGTTTTGGGAATTCTAGATATAGACTTCAACTTATATTTTTCTCCAAACCAAGTTGACTGCATAACATGTTTGTTATATTATTCCATATTTGCATATTCTCTTGTTGATTCTCCTATTTGAAATATATTCATTGTTTTGAACATAGGGATTCCCAAAGTTCTGGGTAATCCTTTCTAGGGTTAGGTCTACATATACCCTTCCTTTCAACACCACCCTCTAGTCCACATCATACCACTACATATATTCCACAACCAATTTTGGATAATCCATTACTTGTGGGAACCCTACAACTAGGTGCAATCCACTTGTTATATTTAAAGTAGATGGGTTGGCATTTAGTCGTCGATTCCTTTTGATGAACTCATTTTTCATTAAAATTTCCCAAATGGGTATTTGTTACCAACCCACGAGTGGGAATTACTTAGGATATATGGGAAATTCAAACTCATCTTTGGGTTGCTTCTTTGGTGCACTCATGGTATCCCCTAGATCCTGCATGATTAATATATGTATAATTCATGTACTAATTAGGGTACATTCTAGCAATGTATTTTCTTCGGTCGAACTTTATGGAATTTTATTACCATTGTCATTTTTTCATTAAATTTGAGTTAATTTTAGGAAAATGCATGTAATATTATTAAAAATAACCAGAAAAAACATTACATTTATGGCTACCAAGCACATGCAACAGGAATTTTCAAAACTTAATTGAAAGGGAAATACTTGGTTCTACTAATGGTGACCATGAGTCAGGGCAGAATTAATTGTTAACAGTTATGTATTTTCATTCTTTGATATTTTTCCTTTCTCTGTGATGGGTAAATCCACAAAAGTGGTTTACAATTCGAGTGAGGAAGGAAAACTAAAAAAAATGATCCCATGGCAAAAAATTGGTTTTAGGGGTTCAAACGAACTTACTAGTTTGAACGAACACATAAGGGGTTCGCTCGAACCAGGGTTTGAGTGAGCCCATTTAAATGCTTTCCCCTCATTTCCTACCCAAAAAAAAAAGAAAATGCAAATGAAAAGGTGGTTCACTCGAACCCCCCTTATCCCATATTATCCCCCTCAGACAGCCAAAAATTCCATATTTTTGTGCTTTGAAGCTTAGGTTGAGGATGAAATTGGAGGAGACTTCACAAACCCAACTAGAATCAGGTAGTCCTTGGAACAAGCTATCCAACAACTATAATTTTAATGTGTTCGTTTTATTATGTATTTGTTTTTTTAGTTTTGTTAAACATAGGTTTTTCACCGAAAATCAAGATCTTTGTTCTGCACATGTGGAAAAATAGTAGATTATAAAAAAATTTTAAAAATATGAGTGCACCAGATATTTAAGTCCTTAATCCAACAAAAAAAAAAAGAATTTCGATACATACAAAAAAATTTACACGTTATACGGTCACACTATGTCTGAATTGTAATTGGTTTGACTTTAAAACTTGATTAAAGAAAAAATATTCAATAAAAAACTATCTAACCAAGAAAAAGCACTAGATATCAGAGTTACAAATCTAAATTTGAAAGAATTAGAATTTTATCCTTCATGGAAAAAAATTGTGTTATACGGTGAGCATCACTTTTTAAAAATGTTGTTTTCTGAAAAAAGCTAGTTTTCGAGGGAGATGGAAAAAGAAGTGCAATATAATTGAATTTTTTTTGGAAAAAATATATTTGCAATCTATAGGAAAAATTTCACGAAACTCTAGTTTGCATCATCTTCAAATTCCTCATGGTTTAGCTGCTATAGGTGCCCGAAAGTGAAGATTTAGTTAAAAAAAATTATTTTAGTGTCCAGTTTGGCCAAAAATTGTAAACCACTATTGTGGGATCACCTTGGTCCCAAATGGAATCTCGATCCTTGATAAATTTTATAGGAGTCTCTTCCTATGCATCATGGCATTGTATAGAAGCAGGCAATACATTTTCTAAGGTGCCAACTCGATGTTTTCACTACCTTCTTTAATACCTTTTAATTATTTTGCATTAGTTGCATATGTAGAGTACGAGAGTGAGAGTTTTAGCTTTTATGAGAAAATTCTCGATTTACACAATTTATTTGATTCAAAAGAAACATTATGCAAGCATAGCTGTGCATTTTTGGGCTTTTAACTGCTCTGATTATTAATAACTTGGTAGAAATTTGCATTTTGGATTGAAGAAACATTCTCATGACTTAGGAACATTTGACTTCAAGACTTTTGACAACCTACAACTTATAAGTGATGCTAGGTTTTTCTTTCTTTGAATTCCCGGGTACTGGATAAACTCCCACTATTTACGAAGCAGATAGGTGTAAATTTAAGAAGGGGTTAGTGTAATATGACTGTATTTTAGAGAAACATTTTTGGTTCCCACTTTCGAGTTTTCATACCCTTAGATTAATGAACAAGGGTCAAAAAGACTTACAGCGGATGAATTTCTTATTAGGTAAATTGTTGCATTTTTTGAACTCACTCTTACTTCACTTAAGAAAACCCAATACACAAAAACTCAAAAAACTGATTCTTGCATGACCAAAGTATTTTTGAAAAAATATTTTATTACTCCCAAAACCTGCATTTAAGAGTGTTTTGACTCAATTAAACCTCTATTTTTCCTAAAATTAAATGTTTAACTAGAATATCACCCATTTTACCATTTCCTCCCAACCAAACAAAAGCAAGAAAAAGCAAAAAAAAAGGGGGATCCACATTTTGTGAGAGGAAAAATGGGGTGTGTTGTGAGACTAAACAAAAACTAGCAACCAAGAAAACCAATCAAAATAATAGAATATGAATACTAGTAATGACAATGGTGTTCTAAAACTTTGCTACCTTCATAATTATGGGTTATCAACATCTCACCTTAGGACCACTTCCACTTTAATCAACATAACACAATTGGATTTTATTGGGCTTAAGTGTGTGCTCATGATTCATTTTTATATAGAAAATCCAAAGCCTAGTAGATACTTGCATCAACCTACATAGTTTGGTATTCCCCTCTAAGCTGACCTTCGATATTGCCTTGCTAATAGTTAAGCATCCATAGCCCCAACAAGGCTATCTATGTAATTTCGTCTAAACATGGCTCTACTACCAACCGAGTGTCAATAAGCCCAATAGAGATATTTGGGTCACCTAAAGAGTTGATTTTTCTTTTGATATTTCATTTTCTTTTATTTTTATTTTTGATATTTATTTGTAAGATCTTTTATTCAACTTTTTGGCACTAAAGCCTAATATTAGGTTGGGAATTACAGTGGTACAAAAGGGACACCTTTAAAGTGTTCACGTGATGAAAACAACCACTATTCCCGAAATATCAATAAGATTCTTTAGGTTTTGATATTTAAAACCCAAAGACAATCTGATAATTTATGTTTATTAAAGTGAATAGACCCCAATCCTCTGATCACCCATAATTTAAATGTTAAATATATTTTCAAAACACCATCAACATTTAATGAATTCATGTTCTATTATTTTGAAGGATCTTCATGATTTTCAACTATTTGATTCATATCAAAACACCCAAAACCCCAATAGTAAAAGAAAAACCAAACAACAACCAAAACGAAAAGGAAAACTATTTACAAAAATCAAGGGAAAAATATTTACATATCTATAGAGTAGACAATAGATACACACTTAGCCTAAAAATAATGTTTCAGAAATTACCCATTAACAAGCAATGGGACATCTTCCCTGAGTAACATTTTTATCCCATTTGTGTTGTCTCCCAGGATCTCAAATATTTGATATGGCCCAGTCCATAATTTTTTAGACTTCCAATGTTCTTATTATCATTTGTGAGCTTTATGTTAGCATAGAACTAGATCAGATATCCAAAATTACTTTATTTTTTCCCTTTTATCAAACTTGGATTTCACCACAGATTGATTTTTGGTGAAGTGATCTATTGCCCTTGTCCATTTTTCCTCTAAATGCATCAATTGTAATAATCGGGCCTCCATTTGGTTATCTAATCTTACATACTCCTGGGAAAATTTCCAAGTAGGAATTTTTCAAATTTACTGGTAGTATGGGATCTACTCCATATACCAAATGATAAGGGTAGTTTCATAATGCGGACTTTACCCTTTCAACCCAAAGGGTGAATTTCAATAAGGAATGTCATTCCCTTGGATTCTTTTCAATTATTTTCTTAATTATTTCTAACAAGTTTTTTTGTCAACTCTACTAACCCATTTTGCTATGGATAATAAATAGATGAAAACTTCAATGTTATACCATATTTGAAAGCCTAGTTAGAAAAATTTAAAGAGTAAAAAGTAGGACCATTGTCACATATCAGCAAGTAGGGTGTTCCAAACCTGGTAATGATATTCTCCTCCAATAATTTGATTACTACTTCAGTTGTACATTGCTTGCTACAAAGTGCTTCAGTCCACCTGGTACATAATCAGTAACAGTTAGCCCATACCTATATCCTGATGATGATGGTGGGTTAATCATTCTAATGAATTATAACCCCCATTGTGCAAAATTTTGCATTTCCATCATCAGCTATAATGGTTGGGCATTAAACCTTCATTTATCTGCAATGATCTAGCAAGTGTGTCAGTGTTTTACATATTCAAATATATCCTTGAAGATTTTTGGCTAGTAATATCCTACCCTTAAGATCAGATGAGTGGTTTCCAATGAGGCTCCATGAGCTATTCCAAACCTATCATGAATCTGTTATAGAACAACGTTTGCTTCTTTCCTATTTAGGCATCTCAGATAAATCCCTTTGTGATTTCTTTTAAAGAGGGCTCCTCATTTAACCATGTAATTTTGAGTCTTGACTATGAGAGCTCTTCTTTGGTGTCTTTACATATTATCAAGAGAGTTATTGGTAGTCAGATAGTGTCATATCTCTTAATACTATTCATCTTGTGTACTTGTGTCCAACGCATATTGTTAAAAAGTGATTTGTGGATCCACTTCAGCAATTGACTTGACCAAGGCTTTTCCGCAAACCAATTTCATTAGTATGATTTTTATGTCAAATTCCTCTAGAATAGTAACCCCATTTGACTCTCCTTTCTCCAATCTCATTTTGTATATATATATTTTTTTATAGCAACATATGGTACAATCACTTTGATTTGACTTTTGAGGATGTAATGCTTGAATTTCCTCACAAACTTAACCAATGCAAAAGCTTATTTCTCCACATCCATGTATCTTAATTCAATGTCTTTGAAGGGAGAACTCATGAATGCTATGTCTTTCTTCTTTCATTTCTCCTCTCTATGTCAACACAACATATGTATGATTAGAAGCAAAGGAATAAATGAAAAAAGTTTTAGTGTAATCTAGACTTATTAATACTCGTGCGTTAGTAATTTCTCCTTTAATTATTTTAAAGGTGGCTTTAGCTTTAGTGGTACACTCAATCTTTGTATATTTATTTAACATGCCATTCAATGGTTTCACTATCTCAACAAACCTTGTAATAAACTTTTGAACTAAGTTAATCTTACCAAAATAGTATTTCAATTATGTTTTACTTCCTGGTGCCTACAATTTCATCAAAGCACTAACTTGGTCAAGATCAATGGAAATAACCTTCTCAGATATAATATGTCCCAAGATTTTACCTTTGGTTACTTTGAATATGCACTTCTTTGGATTCAAGGAAATGCCATATGTCTCACATTTTTGTAATACCTTTTGGGATCATTTATATGATCTCCCCTATTTTTAGACAAAATAGTAAGGCCATCCATGGATATAATAATACATATACCAAATAGATCTTTGAAATAAAAATCCATTGCTCTCTAAAATGTGGCTCCAACATTTAATAAACTAAATAGCATCCATTTGTAAGAAAAGGTCCCCCACTTGGTGGTGAAGGAAATCTTCATTCTATCTTCCTTCTCAAACATCACTTGACTATAATATAAAAAACCATCCAAGAAAGACATCATTTTTGATCCATTAACAATCTATAAAACTTCATCTAAAGATGGAAAAAGATAGTTGTCCTTCTCAGAAGCCTTGTTGAGGTTACAAAAATCTACACACAAACACAAATATCCATTCTTCTTTTAGACAGGGACTGGATTTGTGACCTAGGTGGAATATCTTATTGGTAAAAAAATTCTAGCCAAAAAAATATTTTGCACTTCCTTTTGGATTAAAGGTTCAATTAATACGTTCACTAGCCTCTGTTTCTATCGAATTAGTTTGACACCTTTTTTAATGGAATAGTGTGTGTTATGATAGAGGTGTCATAAGCTTTTAAATCCTCACAGGTCTAGGGGATAAAATTCTAGTAATCTTTAAGATCTTGAGTGATATTCCTATGCTCTTCATTAGTGCATACTTTGCCTATGAGCACATTTTTCATATCATCTTTGTTGTTCAAATGGTATGGCTCATAAGTTTCTACATCTTTTGGGGGAAAATATTTCTACCTGCTTATCTGATCTATCAAATAGTCATTCCAATTGATCATCCCCTTTGGGATGGTTTTGTCCTTTAGGTTAACTATGTAATCATTTTGAACCTTGCAATCAAGCCTATCATCATCTTCAATTATCTGAGCTTCAAAGATGCCTAAGTTAGTAATAAAATCTAAAATATGGTGATCGTCTTCAAATAATTTTAAATTGCTAACATTGTCAAGAATTGAAGGTAATTATACCAATTTGAAACAAAGAATAATAGGTTGTTGATTAAAATGAATTGATAACAATGCACCTATTTCTCTAATTTCATTCAAAATGAAAGCTATAGAGGACATATATGAAAACTAACAAAACTAAATATCAAAATTTAGATCTGGAAAGGTGAGAATGATTTGTACTTGTCACCAAAGATGCTTTTTCAGACCTCACTAAGGACTCATTCGCCCTATGGCGAATGGGTCCTACCTAGGGGTCCATAAAATCTATTTGTGGGTTATGTTCTACTAGTTTTGTACTCCCAGATTCTAGTTGTTCACTGCCAAAAAGCTAGAAATAAATCTTGTGAATTAGTTTATGTGATTTGACAGCTTTTCTTGCAACTTTGACAACTTTCTTCAAATTTTCTCTCTAATTGATCTTCAACCTAAAATATATAATCACACATCAAGGAGAGAAAACTGTTGTTTGTTAGGTGATAGGGGGTTTTCTTGGACAAAATCCATTTGGATAATTAAACCTTATGATGAAACAATGAAACATGAACAATGATGCCTTATTCAAAACCTTGGATAACAAATCTGCAAACTAGCATGAAGTGACCTCCATGAATGTAGGTCTTGATCATGAAACTTGATGTGAAACAATGCCTTTGGTATGCTTGATTAGATCTTGAACACTACATCAATATATTAGGTCAAACAATATGCATGATGCAATACATCTTTGACATGACAATGGAATCTTGATTGTTGTAATATTCTTTAATAATTTTTCTCTTGAATGCTCTCTATCTCATAAACTTGTTGTTAGGATTTTCTCATAAAGTTTCTTAGTATCTTAGGATGAAATATAATGAAATAACCTCTTATTTATACATATATTAACATTAATTCCCAAAATTCAAGGACATGGTCAATCTGCATTACAACCAAGAGATCGAGGTGGCCAACACCTTGAAAAACTTGAAATAATTGTTGTGTTTTTATTGTAGCAACATTTTGGTCTAAAGTGATGTAAGGGTTTCAGGTCCCTTCAAAACTTTCTTTTCCAATACAATCAAAAAATTAATTCCTAAAATTCAATTATCACAAGCCGACATTGAATTATGAATTTTAAATCATTAAAATAC